>PVJD01000729.1:0-362704 GCA_004026545.1 Mormoops blainvillei | reverse complement strand
GGGTTCTGAGAGGGAACAATGCCGCTTGCTTGGCACTTGGCTGGCTTTCAGTCACTTACCCTGCCACCCACAACCAAATTGGGTTCTTCTAGTACTGATTCCCAGGTGAGTGGGTTTGTGTCCACTCTAAGATCCTGTGGTTCTCTCAAATGAGAACCGCGAGACTGGCTGTTTCTCCTACTGCTGCAACCCCCACAGGTTTTTATCAGTAGAGGTTTTGAGGCTTTCTTTTCCTACGCAGGAACCCTGGGTGCACACCTCTCTCACTCCCCAGTTGTTCCTCCTGATTTATCTGCTCGCAAATGTGGGACCGCCTCGTCCGCCAGCCACTGCCTTGCCAGCCCCAGTCCGCCAGCCACTGCCTTGCGGCATCCTCTCTGCCCTGGCCCGTCTCCGCCCCTCCTACTGGTCTGAATGAATGTTTCTTCTTTAACTCCTTGGTTGTCAGACTTCCATACAGTTTGATTATCTGGCAGTTCTGGTTATTTTTTATTTTAAATTTGTTGTTGTCCTTCTTTTGGTTGTGCAAGGAGACAAAGTGTATCTACCTATTCCTCCATCTTGGCTGGAAGTCCATTCCCTCCTATTCTTATTTAGTGTTTTTATCATAAAAGGGTATTGGATTTTGTCAAATGCTTTTTTTGCATCTCTTGATATGATCATGTGGTTGTTATGCATTATTGTATTAAAGTGGTATATTACTTTGCTTTTCACATGTTTAATTGTACATTCATTTTTATATTAATATATTAAATGTTTAAGAACAGTTTAACTGAGAAGAGCTTTGTACAAGACCAAGAGACACTTACTGTGTATTTACAGTTCTGGCCATGACTTGGACCTGTACATTGGACAAGAACAGATGGAAAACTGGGACGTGACTACAACTGTGACTTCAAAGCACAAGTGCTCCAATATTTTTTAAAAAAATTATGTTTGTTTTACAGAAAAATGTATTTAAAAATTCAAGTTGAACATGCACTCTTTATTGTTATTATAATCATATTTCAACCCCTGATGATATGAGTATCAATTAAAATAGCTTTCTTTTAAGTCATTTAAGTCATTTAATGACTTAAAAGAAAGCTAGTGCATGTTATTTCTGATTTAGAACATATTATTGTAGAAGTGACCTATACCAGACTTTGGGTAGGTCAAAGTCATTCAATAAGAAAAACACGTATGAACCTGTAATATTTTTTTTGTCCATAAAAGGCAATAATAATGGTACTGATAGCATGACTTGCTCACATTTTAAAAAAGATTTTATTTTATTTATTATTAGAGAGAGGGAGAAAATGAGGGAGAGAAGTATCAATTGGTTGCCTCTCACCACCAACCAGAGACCTTGCCCACAACCCAGGCATGCGCCCTGACCAGGAATTGAACTGGTGACTTTTCCCTTTGCAGGATGACACCCAACCAATTCAGCCAAGCCGACCAGGGCAACTTGCTCACATTTTATTTAAGTATCTCCTTTAGATCAACTAGGAACTCTGTGGCTTAAGTACAATCAGTATTCCATTTTGTAACTGAGAAAACTCAGGGAGGTTAAGTAACTTGCCTAAATATTCACAGATAGGATATAGTGAGGCCAGGATTCTAACAGAACCATTTGACTCTGAAGTCCATGCTCTTCACCATTTCTTTTCTTTTCTTTTTTAAATCCTAACCCAAGGATACATTTATTGATTTTAGAGAGAGAGAGGAATGGGTGGGGGGAGAGAGAGAAATATTGATGTGTGAGAGAAACATTGATCACTTGCCTCCAGTACATACCCTGACCAGCGATCGAACCCTCAACCTAGGTATGTGCCCTGACTGGGGATGGAACCCAGAACCTTTGGTGTATGGGGTGATGCTCCAACCAACTGGGCCACCTGGCCAAGGCTTCAGCATTTCTTATACCTTGAGTACCAGAGTTTAATTCATGCACAAACTCAAAACTGTTCCTTTCCCCTTTTCAATGAAAATGAGACCTAAACCTGGGAAGTCATAGGATTCACAGTGTCCCACTTCTTGATCAAACACTAATTCAAGTCAAGCACTCTTTAACTACCACGTGAATTCAACCTTTGTGTTGTACCAAATGCAGTAGTGGACCAACCTATACAGGAACTGTATTTAATTACGCAGTTAATGTCTTTTCGACTGTTTGATGATTTATGGAGATTGTTAATTACAAAGTCAAATCCATCTTTAACAAGAAAAAATTTGCTATGCCAAAGTGGCTAATGATAGATTTGAGGACATTATAACTTGGTGTATTAAAATTACCATAGAATAAAAATAACCATTTTGAATCTCAGAGTGTTAATATTTATTAAAAACTACAAAAACCAAAGTACTAAGCTGCAGTAGACAGACTTGGATTATTCAGGCAAATTAAATCTTGTTTTTGGGAAATAAACATACCTGAGTTTCATCATCCTATGTCTCTTATAGCAAAGAGAAAAAAGTAAGTTAGAATTTTATTTGTAGCAATTTAATACAGGAGGAAATACTACTCATATGTTCAATTATTTAAAACAATGGACATAAGTATTGAGTGGAAGTTATTCAAAATATTACATATTTAACTCTCTGCTCATGTTGTTAATGTGAACTTTCCAAATCTTTCTTGAACTAGTGAGTATAAAACAGAGGCCAAGAACATGTCTGTGTAATTATTTGTTTTCTTATTTGGTTTGCGTGGGACTGCTGATATACAGGACATGAGATGATGTGGAAATATTTTTAATAACTCTAATTGTATAATAAATATAGCATTTTCTCTCAACCCAAAGATCAAATAAAGCCATCTTTACTTACTTAACCAGTAAAATAAAATAAAATAAAATAAAATAAAATAAAAGCACCATAGAGTTATATAGAGGGTGCCAGGCAATCTACAATTCTAAGCCCAACACTATGGAGCTCCCTTGAGTCTTCACTCAGGACATTACTCTCTCTGGCTTTCCTCTGACCTCTGCAGCTGTGGCAGTAGTTTCTGGGCCTTCTTGCAGCCCCTCAGCCTGAACTCTACAGATCTCAAGCCTCTGCTTATCTCTCTCTCCTCCTAGGAAAGCTCATCTCAAGCTATAACCATCACAGCTAAACAGACGACTTGCAAAAGTATAATTCCTATTTGGACCTCTCACCCAGAATCAATCCCAATGTTTCTATTGGGAGGGTCTACTTGAACATTCAGCACCTCAAAGTCCAGACATACAAACTGATTCTAACTTTTCACTTCCTTTTAATAGCACTACCTTCATTTCCCCAGGTCCACAGTCTTAGAAGCATTTGCTATTCCTCCATGTCCTGGGCTGAGTTTGCATCAATTCATCCATCAATTATCTCAAAGTTTGGTCCCTTCCAGCTGATTCTCATTGCTTTCCCTCAACTCCTGTGAATGTCTGTAAAGGCCCCCTGACTGTCCTCTGCTGTGAGAGACCAAGGGGAATCCTTACAAAATTGTTTGTAAGCTAACATCTCAGAAGTTAAAAAGGCCATTTGGCCCTGAAAGATAATGTCTATGGTAGCAGTGGGAGGTGGGAGAAAGGTGTAGGCCAGCCCAATACAATATGTGAAGAAAATTCACAGTTTTTATATGTCCGGGAGAGACCTCCCGTCTCCTTCCTAAGGTCAGTTCCTCTCTGTTTTGGTATAAAAGTCATAGGACCTGGAAGAACAGCTGTTCACCTTTCTTGAGTGAGCCTGAGCAACAAAGACAAAGAAGGCGCTGGTGCCCACAGCTGGACATGGAGCTCAGGCTGACCAACATCTGGTATCTGTGACGTTGCTGCTGGACTGCTGCCAGCTCTCACCGTGCAAACCAGGGCTGCATGCCTGGGAGCCTTGGGCACCTTCATTCATGTGCCTCTTACCAGAGGTGGTGAGGGAGGAGCTCTGGGCTCCAGATGCAATACAGGAGAGTGCTCATGAGTCCAGGTCCTCAAATGGGATGGAACCAAGTTCAAGTCCCTGCTCAGATTATTTTCTAGATGCCGAACCCTGTAATTAATCTCTCAGAGCAAACAAGGCCATCTTTCTGGGACTCCCAGCTAAAACAAGTACAAACATCATCAAAAATATGAGAAGATGGGGAAAAATCATTCTTCCTAAACTCTTTACAAGTAAGATGTATGTGGTTGGAATAAACACTCTGGCTAATCTCTGAGGTTGGAAGCACGGTGGGATCACCAGGAGATCCCCTAAATGCCTTTTAAAGCAGAGGCACCTACTTAATAGCCTCTAAGTCTCAATTTTCTTAACTTTGAAATTGGGATTATGATCCTACCTCACCAGATTGATTCGATAATTACATGAGATATACATAAAACAACCAGAATAGTGGCTGAGCCATTAATGGAAGGCCTGTGTGTTTCCACATGAACTCTGGGCAGACGGTCATATGCACTGGGAGCGTGTTAGTATTTACTTGTTTATAAGTACGTGAGAGTTGGCAAGAGGGAAAATAGGTCATTAATACACATAAGACATGTGACTCCTTCATGCTGTTGAAGGCCCAATTACTCAATGGTCTGTTATTTCTTTCAGGGTGACTTCCTTTTTGTCTACAGTTACAGATATAAATATAACTAATACGAGGAGATTATATTCTCTGACAGCTGGTGGGTCATATCTAATTACCCTGTAATCTCTTCACCTGAAGGGACCCAACTGGCCAGCCCCTGTTCTCTCTGAAGGAACAATCATAAACCAGAACTCCCCTCTGGTCACTGAGTGAGCCTTACAGTGGTGGACTACCAATTGTGGGCACAAAAGGAACTCTCAAACATCTTTATCGATGGAGGGGATATGGGGTCTTTTTAAGTCAACCTTGAAACAGAATGATCCAAGGTACTGAAGATGAAAGGCAGGGGAGAAAAGATTGAGGTTGCAAGATTGGTGAATGGCATAGGTAGGACTTGAACCCAGGAAATTTTTTTTTGTGGGTTTTTTTGGTGGTTGTTTTTAACCTGGGAATCTTGTTAAAATAATGCAGATTCTAATTCATGAGGTCTCAGATAGGGCCTTAGATGTCTGCTGTTCCTGGATCACACTTTCAGTTGTAAGAGGGTTGGTATGGGTAAAGCACTTAGAAGAGTTTATTGCATGTAGTTCCTGATTCAATAAATGATAGTTATTATTGTTAGTGTTTCTATTGCTTGCACTGAGGAACTGGGAAAGTGCATTTGAGTTTAGAAGTCAGTTTTCTGTGAACCTAACTGGCTCAGATCAGAGTTCCAGGGTTCAAAGACTGATTCAAGCAGGTTGGGTGACCTGACCACACCAAGCTTCAAAGATGCCTTTGGAGCCAAGCATTAGACCTCACTGTAGAGTGGACAAACATACAGGGGGACATAACAAAGCTGCCTCCTGTGTGTGGCAGCAATAAAAGCACTGAGCAGGCTACCTGGCATGGAAGCTCTTAGCCCTCAGAGGGTGAGTCAGTTTTCCTCAGGTAAAGGTGGGTGACACAGAAGCCATGAGACACAGAACAGCCCTTAGAGGAGGCCTTCAGACATAATCTAGAGTCTTGAAGCTGCAACTACATCATCACTTGGAAACCCCTTAAAAATTCTGAATCTCAGTCCCCACCCAGGACCTAGTCAATCCAAACGTGCATTTCAACAAGATCAGTGGGAGACTCAGACACACATTACTGTTTGGATAGCACTGTTTTGAAGGAGTTTCATTACAGACAGAGTGGTCACAGGCAAAGAAGCATCCAGATATAGCAGAGAATGAGCCCACTGGCTTCAAGAACCCATACCCAGAACCACAATTATAGTCATCATTTATCATCACAATTATTAACAGTAGTAGCAATAGCAGCTTACATTTGTATAAAGGCTAACAGTCAACAAAGTCAGCAAATTGAATGCCTCTACATTTCTTTGATTTATAGGGCAAGCCTATTGTTTTCACTCTGTGGATACAAGAAAACTAAGGATCAGAGAGATTGAATAATCAAATCTGACATCCTCCAGAATGGTTCTTTGAAAATGTACCTCAAAAATTTATCTTTAACACTGAAGCCTAAATTAAAGTTACTTTATTATGCCATAGGCCATTTCACAAATACATAGTTTTTCATTAATTTGTACTAACTGAACAGTAGAAAAGGTTAGTCTTAATATTTTTAAGGCAGTGCAGGCTTTTTGTTAAGTCCAAAGTGATAATGGTACAAGAATGATCTTTTTAAAACACAAAATCACCAGGATTTGTGTGTGTTCAAGTTAAGCACTAAGCAGTCACCTTTGGGTACTAGATTCGTGACACAAAGGTGCTCAGGGTAGCCCTGGATCCTTCTGTGGGGTTGTTTCTAAGAGTCGGTAGCACTGTTGTTTGGATCTCCTACGGTTTATATTGCTATTTCCAACACTTGGCAGAGGGACTGCAGAGAGGAGGGCTCGGTAGCTCTCATCTGATAAACAGATGAAGGGACTGATAAACACACAAAAATGTTTTCACACAAAGATCACACAAAGGGATCTAAGACCTGAGGTCAGAAGGTTCTAGAAAGAACGTGACAGCTAGGTTAGCTGACTCTCAGATAGCTGGTTTAATCTCTCTAAGTCCAGACATTCAGGGTAGAAGCAAAGAAAAGAAGAACAGGAAGTCCTACAAATGGACCACTGGCGAGGCTGACGTGTGACCCACTTTTGATAAATGGGGTAGTAAGTCTGTGCTTCGCTGAACATGTCTATTTCAGCACATCTCTATATCCTTCCTTTCCCTTCTCTTTCCCCTATTCATTTCCCTGTCTTTCCCTATTTCCATTCCTTTTTCCCTCGTTTCCTTCCATCCTTTCTCTTTTGAGAAGTGCATTAAAAAAAATCCAACTTTCTCATGGTTGAGCTAGAGGACAAGGAATTTGCCCGTGCATTATCCAACTGAGCCAGGTAGGAAGGCAAGAGAGACCTTCCAGGCAGGTGAGGTGCTGTCTGCAGCTGATGCAGCTTGAAATTGTGGGAAGGAATGTCTGTGGATGGGAGAAATGAGCTCTGAAGTCAGGAGCCAGGAAGAGTTGCTGTCCATATCCCTGTCCTCCTGAGGTTTGCCTTGACCCAGGGCTCACCGGCACGGCAGCTCCAGACAGCCTCCAGACCAGGAGGCCCGTCCCAGCTCTATTTCCCACAGTCCCCTCCATGTTCCCCCGCTCCTGCCAAAGCTGATCCCCCGCTGGGCCCCCTCCCAAGAACCATGCTGTGGCTAAACCTTTGTTCTTTCTATTTCTGGAATGGCTCCTTTGCTCTATCTCCACCTTTTTTTGTTGCTTTTTTTTGTTTGTTTTTGTTTTTGGAAATTGTGCTAATAACTTTATGTTCATTAGATTTATTTTTATCCCATTATAGTTCCCTGAGGCAAATATCTGCATTGTCCTTACTTTATAGGCAAGAAGATGAAATTTAGGAACAGAGGAGTTAAATAATCTGCCCTGGGTCACAAGGTTTGTATGTGGTAGATGTGGGATTTAGGTCTGTCACCAAAGCCACACTCTTCATCACTAATCTTTGCCTCATATCTTTGTGTCACAGTACAATATAACCACATGTTCACATGTCAGTTTCTCTGTCAACTAAATCACCAACTCCTAGAGATTAAGAACAGTGCTTTTTTTCATTCCTGGCTAGAGCAAAGCCACGGCTGGCACTCAGTAACTGTTTTCCATATTGTGCAATACTGTGTTTTCGAAGGGTAGATTAAAGACAGGGTAAGAGCTCAAGTTTCTCTAGAGATGAGTTCAAATCACACTTCCGTAACCTCTGAATTTGTGACCATCTAGGGTTTGGTTCTTAGCTGCTCTGTGTCTTGGTTTCCCATCTCTATGTCTATCTTCACCTTTTGATAAATTGTGAACATCAGGGAGTTTGTTCTTCTTTAATCCATCCCCCCCCCCACACACTATCCCCAAACAGTGACACTAAGTTGACTACTTAGTGAATGTATGAACATTCACAATTCTCTAGGAATCTGCTTCCCTAATTTTAAAAAATGGGGTCAAAAATGAAAATGTGCCACTTAACTGTTATGGGGAGAGAAACAGAAAGTTATGCTACCCTATGCATACACATGCATAAAACTACACTACTAGGCCAGAAAGAGTGACAAGGGATATTGAAAATAGAAATGGTGGTTAGGAATTTACCAAGAGCCTGTCTATGGAAAATGTGAATGCTCTCTGGAGCTTTTCCAACCCAGTTCCTGAATATGTAACACACTTCCAGAAGATCTAACTTGAGCTTTAATGTCCCATTAGCAGAAGAAAAAACAGTACTGCTTATGTTACAGGTTTAGAAAGTAATCCATTTGTAGGTTTGCAACAGAGGTGTTAAGAGACTTCAAAAAAGGACAAAGGCTGAAACGCATACAGTCTCATCAGACTAGAGAGAAGCAGCTAAAATGAGACATTAACCTACTTGAAGACCCTTGAGGCCTCCAGCCTTTCCCCTTGGATAACTCTGAAAGGCATCCAGCGAGTTCCAATTTGGGCAGGGGTTTGTTTATTCTGCTTGGTTCAAATCAGGGCTACAGATCTCTAATGGTTTTCACATCCCTAAAGGTTTTCCACATTTGGGCAAGATCTATGCTTTACAGAGGCCTGAGGAGGCCCTGGTCCCAGCCCCTGTGGCTGAGCTGACTGAGCCAAGAGCACTCAAATGCCCTGACTCTGGGAGAAGTATAGCAGCATCTACCCCTTGGCACAAGTTTGGAGATTTTCACAATGGTGCTGTGTCGTAGTAAAAATGCCTCCATTCTTAACAAACTGTAATTTTTATTACATTTCACTTTTCTCCTGGTGGGGCTAAATTTTCAAGACTAGTCTTTTTTTCTGTAACCACTGCCTTGTGCCAATGAAAACTAAATGGGCTCACACTGGCTTCTGGTCCTTTACTTTGAGCACACCATTCCTAATCAGGGAATAATCATTCAGGTTGGTAACTGCCACTCTCCTTCCTACAGAGGGTGTCCCCACCTCCAGGTTCTTGACCCTGACACAGTGCTTGTTGGTCTGATATTCCTAAAATTCAACGTGCGACAGCTCTCTAATGCTTTAGGTGTAAATTTCATCTTTTTTGTCTCCAAACTGTAACCACAACTACCAAATTAACCTTATGTCTCACTGTCTCCACTGTTAGATGCTTGCTGAGAACCATTTCCTCATTGTTTCCCAGGCTGGCACTCATTCCTATCCTGACACTTCATCTCACAGGCTTGTCTTGCCTGGAACAAGACCCCCAACCAGAACACAGTTCAAAGGTGTCCTTTGTGCATTCAGAGCCCTTCTCTGCTTTGTCCCAACTTCCAGCCCAGTCTTCTAAATCTTGAATTCTCAATAGCATGTGTGAATCTCAGAATATAATCCAGGGGTTCCAAATACAGATGCCTTCAGGACCAGACAGGTGAGAAAATGAGATCAGAGCTGGGAGGTGGGGCCAGGAGTATCAGGGGAGGAGTAGGGAGTTGGTGTTCTACCTGTGGGTGGTGCGTGGGTCAGTGCCAGTGCATGGGGCCAAGGGAGGATGGGGGCCCAGGGTTGCCAAAGAAGTCAGAATTCTACATTTTAATGAAAAATTTCCTAATTTAAAAAATACTGCAGCTGTCAAAGAAAAACTCCCTTGTGCTGGATTTGGTCCCTGAAAGAGTTTTTGCTCCCGTGGTATAAGTACGACACTGCTAGACTTACAGTACCTGGTGAGTTTGCCGTTGGGGCAGGGGTACGTTAATAGTCCCCCTGGGCCTGCAGGTGGAGTGTCTTCAGTCCCCTCTCTAGTTTATACCACGAGTGTCTTCTAAGCTTGTGGAATACAGTTCCCAGATCCCTGGGAGACCTAGGTGACTAGGCCATTCCTCCTTTTCCCACTTCCTCAGAACAACTTTAGCTAATCCTATTTGGGTCTCTATTTTGAAATAATCATTTATTTTCAGATTCAATATCCCTGAAAGTTTTAAATGTAAACACTTTTATTTTGGGTACATTTTTATTTTGGGTACAAATGGGGCTGGAAGAGGCTGTACATGTTGGGGCACCTCTAGTTTATTTTTATCAGAATTGTCCTTTTGAAACATAAATCTGATCGTGTCATTTCTGCTTAAAAACCTCTGATGGCTTCCATTGCTCCTAGGGATACAGACAAGGGCCCTTAACAAGAGCCTGTATTATCTGGCTTTTAATTTTCCCTTTGTGTGCCTTACTTCCTTCATATGTAAGGATGGCACTTAAAAATTATATAAGGCTTAAAAGAAACCAAAAACACTTGTCATGACACCTGGTACAGAGAGAATACCTAGTAGCTGTTTACCTTTGTCTTTCTGACTTCTCCAGATTTTATTGATGATCCCTTTATCTCTCCACTCGCCATCCAAGCCTCATACTTGCCATTGTATTTTTTGCCATTGGGCCTTTGCACATACATGTACTTTTGCCTAGAACATGCTGCCAACCACTCAGTTCTCTTAGTTAATATCTATTGGACCCTTAGTCCTCAGCTGAAACATCATTGCTTCAGGGAAGCTCTTCTCTGTTTGGGACAAATGCCCCTTTTAGTGGGTCTCACAAAGCCGTACCCCTCTCCCTTGTAGCATGTACCATGGTTACAATTAGTCATGTGTTTTTGTAATTAATTGATTTCCTACTGGTCTTTAAGTTTCATGTAGGTAGGGACAATGTCTATTCTATTTTTGGTTGCTAGCAGTGTAGGTATTTAAAAAATATTTGTAAAGTAAATGAATATTCACCACCAGCGGCTTCTTCTTAGAGTGCTGGAAAATGATAACCATAGGGAAGGGGGTCTTCCCCAAAGATACAGAGGAAATGGGGACTCGTCTCTTGGTTTGAGGGTTGGAGAGTGGAGATGCCCTCACGTCTTTGCTCAGAAAAGAGACTCCAGACGCTCGAAAGCAGGGCTAATGCAGAGATTGAGGCCACCTCCCACACTTTTTTCCTTTTCTCTTTTCTCAACACCAGTGTGGGACCACTTTGCAGAGATGAGACCCTTAGGACCACTTGCCAAATGGACCAGGGGTATGTGGGCACACTGCGCAACTACAGAAACAGACCAGAGAGAAATCATTCCATGGCTGTCTACCTCACTGTGGGCCACTTAGAACCTTCCAACTGGGCAGGACCTTCATGCTAAGAGGCCAATGAAGATTAAAGGTTTAAATGTGCTTCATATGGCTCTCCGATGGTCTGCCTGGTGCCATCTACCTTCAGTCACACAATGGGTAGGGCTGGGATGAACCCAATTCATTTTTGTAAATGATGTATGAAAAACAGTCACTTCTGATAAATTAACTTTTGATGTTGGTGATGCTCACAGTTCAAGTCCGATGGATTCAAATGTCCCTTCCTGGTTTTAGTACAGTAACTGTGTAGTAGCCTGGAGTTGTGTGCATGTGTTCATTTACTCATTCATTCACACAACAAATATTTTCTGAGCCCCTTCTATGTACCAGGTGCTGTATGGCTTTCTTTTTTGTAGAGAGGAGCACATTTGCTGGTCCATTAGCTAAGAGGAGTCCCCTCTCCCATTTGGTTGCTTCTGTATATGATGATTCAGCTGTAAATGGAAAGACCTTTCCATCTACCCTCAAAAATGCCCATGTTGAAGAATGCTTGGGATGTCCTAGAAGTCCTCAGAGGTCAAGGAGGCAGCAGGTATAGAGGAAAATGATCACTTCTGTAGACAGATGGACCTGCATTTAAATTGGGGTTCCACATCGTATTTATCTATGTATGCATACACACATTGGTGTGAGCATATACACATGCACAAAGTTGAACACCTGAGCGGGTGGTAATACTGGAGTGGTTAAGAACTTGGACTTGGAAATTGAGCAGGCTTGGGATGAAGTGCTGGTTTTGCCCCTACTAGCTGATCAGTCCCAGTTAAAGATTTTGGCTCTAGACTTAGTAGTATAACCCTAAACCATGTGAGTTTCCAGGGTTTATGAAACATTTTGTATTCTCAGTTCCCCTCTGTGTTCTCAGATCATCCACAACAATATCTGTTTGAAATGGATTTTAGATGAGTCTGCTTATTAATGTAAAAATGTGATTCTGGATATAAATGGGGTAAAATACCCACGAGTGATACCAAGGGGGTTTCTGGTGACTGAAACTCACAGGGAAAGCCTCAGAGGGGTCACACATCTGTTCGGGCCTCAATAGAATGATTTGTGGGATTAATATTATAGAAAACATTTTAAAAGCAGTTTGTCACCATAATAAAATACAGAGTTGAAAGATTCAAAATACCAAATTTATGTATTACCAGTTGGTAAAACATTTTAAACTTTCCTGAAGATGGTCAGATATCTTGTTAGAAATTCAGTCCATTGAAAACAAAACACTCGTAAAATGTCCCTTAACTACTTTAACTGTACCACTAATTCCTTAATGATTTCTTAGTATTAAAACTCAATTTCAACAGAAGTTTAAAAAATGAGTCACACCATCTTGAGATCTTTTTCTTCCTCTTACATATTTGCTACTGACTCACATGCTATTATAAACAAATTATAAGCATGTACCATTATGTTCTATAAATGTTCCCATGGACAAGAGTTTTCATAGCTCATTTAAATGAGTTTTTGTTTTTTGAAAGAATAAACAATTTAGAAACACTCAAAAGGATTAGTTTCATGCACTGAAAAACCTCATTTTATTTTATTGTAATGAGTGATGCATCTTCATAAAAATGTACAAATTTTAACTTGAACCCTAAATTTTGTACCAATTATAGACTTTTAGGTATGGCTCTCAGTCCTGGAAATAGACACTTAGCATCTTTTCTAATCTGGAGGGAAGAAAGATGATATCAGCAGAGAATGAAGTATAAACAACAAAAGTTGAGGGCTCGTTTTCCTTTGTTAACAGTTATTCACATTTCTCCAGACTCTTAAATGGTTTTAGAAGCCTCAGATGTCACTCAGGATGGTACAGGGATTTCCCTCTAAGCCCTTACATCCAGTGCTTCTTTCAAGTATAACATTTATACAATCCTAAAATTGCACGTGTATCTGTCCACCTCCTTCACTAGTAGGTAAATTCCTTGAAAGTTAAGACTATATCCTATTCACTGCTTTATCCTCAGGGCCTAGCACAGTGCTTGGTACACAGTAGATGCTCAACAAACATTTGTTAAGTGAGTAAATGAATGAGTGAATGGCCTGATGCATGGGTCCTGAGGAAAGCCTAACTAAAGATTTTACATAGGGGTGGCCTCCAGCCTTTCAAGCATCCCATAAGATGCTACTGCTCTGGGTCCACGGCCAGAGAAACCTGGAGGATATTTCTTTCTGTGTGCATCTATTACTGAGCTAAGAGCACGGCATCTGAATGAAGAACAGTGGAGGGGTGGCATGTCGAGATGCCAGTAAAGAGAGGTGGCCATCATGATTACCACCACCATCACCCCCAGCATCATGACATATATTAAACACATATTAGGCGTAAGATCCTATCCCAAGTTCTTTATATATGTTATCTCATCTAATCCTCAAAACAACTTGGTGAAGTTGTTGCCCTTACTCCCATTAACAGATGAAGCCCAGAAAAGTTAAGTCGCCTACTCAAGATGACACAGTGTTGAAGTCAAGACACACACCCAAGGCAGAATGATACGTTAAATTTCTTTTAACCATGAAGCAACTCAGAGGCTGGCAGTACTCACAAGACAAAGAGAAGCCAAAACAACACTTTTCATGCATTCTGAGCCCCTTTTCCTTACTTCAACAAAGCTTCTGGTCCTCCCCTATTTATCTCCCTTCTTATTTGACTGTGTGCCCCATATTGTCTTCAGTATGGCACTGACAGCAACAGTATTGGAAATGAGGGCCTTGGATCCATGGATTTTCACATAGGCTCCAAATGCCACTTTTAAAACATTGTAAGCCCTGGCTGGTGTGGCTCAGTGGACTGAGTGCCAACTTGCAAACCAAAAGGTCGCTGTTTCGATTCCTAGTCAGGTCACATGCCTGGGTTGCACGAGAGGCAACCACACATTGATGTTTCTTTTCCTCTCTTTCCCTCTCTCTAAAAATAAATTTAAAAGGCCTTAAACAAACCCATTAAAAAATAAATAAAACATTGTAAATAGTATGTACATATGGAAATTAATGTTCAAACAGTCCAGGTGGGTAGGAGACAAGTAAAAGGCCTCTCTTGGAGGTAACTATTTTTACATGGTTCTGTGTTTATTCTTTGGCAGTTATCTCCTTACTCTAAAAAAGCTTACATCCCTATTTCTTTATATATTCCCTTCCCTTTAAAGAAGAACATACTCAGTTACCTTGATGAGGAATTTGGCCCATTCCACCAATTACTACAAGTTATATATTTTTAGTTTTGTTTTTCTATTGGTAACTGTTTCAGCTTCTGTTTCAGCTTTAAATACTATTCTTAAACTTCTCTCTTTAACCTTTCATTTATATATTTATTGATTCCCCCAGGGTTATCCCTCCCATCTACTCTTTATCCTTCTTGAATTAAGCCTGCTTCTTTTAGGATAAATATATCAATTTCATGTTCCAGTTTGCGTTTTTTTTGGGGGGATGACATTTAATTACTTACATTGAAATTATCTTTTTTTTTCATTTAAAATATTCAGAAGTCCAGTTTTACATGTGTAAAGCAAGCTTTTGGGGAGAAGTCCTGGAATATAATCACTGTTGTTTCTTTGAGTATAGAGTTTTGAATAACTATCTTACAAATAAATTTCTGGAATATGGCCCATTCCAAGTTTCTTTAACTAGAACCTGACATTTTTTATAACCAGCTCATATATGGGAACAACAAGTGACTGTCTGTGGTTCAATAATTTGGATTTAACAAACACCAACTTCTGGATTTCTTAAAGTGATGGTGGGGAAGGGGGATGGGTATATGATCCGACAATCCCACCAATCATTTTTAACCATTAACAACAAATTAAAAGGATTTGAAATGATCTTTGAAACATAAAATTAAGTCATCTTAGACATGGTTCCTTATATCCCATTCAATCTCTACATTCTGTCAATTCTACATTTTATGTACACCTCTCTGCTGCTTCCCAAGGATTTAGATTTTTTGGTACAGTGAACGTTGTGTGCATTGCACTGGGGTGGAGGAGAGCTCTGAAATCCAGCCCATAGGCTGTGCACTAAATGATATGTGTGAGTATGAGGTTGCATCACTACTGTGCAGAGGGTGGGGAGAGGAACCTTCTCTGTAATTTTTACCAATTACTAAATGTGCCAGCAGCACTCTACCAGGAACATGCCCTTGGCTTCCTAAATTCCTCCAGTTTCCACTGCCCTTTACCCCCATCCACCTTCCACACCAATCATACTCACCTGAAGTAGCAGACTAATTGGGGGTGAAGCCCAGAAAGCTATACTTTGGACAATCATGCTTGTTTAATTCTGATGCAGGTGGGCTAAGGATGACATTCTGAGAAGCCTCCTCCTATGCTGTGGCCAGAGGGATCTTTCTAAAAACCCACTCTGATCAAATCACACCCTTCCTCACTTAACCTCTCTTGAGTTTCAGTTTCTTGATGCTAATAGTTTCTCACAGGATTGTCAAAAGGACTGTCTTAGTTTCCTGGTGCTACAGTAACAAATTACCACTACTGGGATGCTGTAAAACAGTAGAACTTTATTCTCTCACAATTCTAGAGGCTGGAAGTTGAAAGTCAAGGTATTAGCAGGGTCATATTCCCTCTGAGGCTCGGTCAGGATCTTTCCTTGCCTCTTCTTAGTAATCCTTGACATTCCTTAGCTTGTAGCTGCAACATCCCAGTCTCTGCCTCCACTATCACATGGTGTTCACTGAAACATGGCTCTGTCTCTATGTCCTTTCTCTTTTTCTTCTTCTCTTCTAATAAGGAAAACCAGTGACTGGATTTAGGACACACTCCAACTGAAAATGATTTCATCTTAACTTGATTCCATCTGCAAAGATCTTATTTCCAAATACAGTCACATTCATAGGTACTAGGGGTTAGGACTTCAACATATCTCTTTCAAGGGACACAAGCCAATTCACAATAAGGACTAAATAAAATCATGTGGATAAAGGGGTTTGTATATCGCCCTTTATATGTTGCGTAAGCACTCAACAGGATCTTGGTTTTAAGTACTGACTCTATCACTGACTACCTATGCACCCTTGGGTAAGTTTCATAGTGTTTCTGAGCCTCAGTTTCCTCTTTAGTAAACAGCACCTCCCTCATTGGACCACTGAATGGTACTCAATGAAATCACACATGCAAAGCACTCAGAGCAATACCCGGTACCCAGCAAGAACTAAAAATATGTCAACAACTACTGTTATAATTCTATCCAACTGTAGTCCTCCCATATGTCTAATTTTCAAATGAAAGAGTTTAAAATTTCAGAAATAACAGAAGTGGTAATGTTATCTTGAAAAAATTCAAAAATATATGTAATTTCTCTGCTTGACCACCTCCCCCCCACAAATATACAAAATTGTTTTGACATAGCATCAAGCCCCCAGTCATATTTGGGGTAGGTGACTTTGCTCTCCACTGGTGTTTTAGAGATGCTCCCCTGGTAAGTAGGGGTGTGGAGTCATACCAGTCACACCTGGGCATGGAGTCACATTCCTGGATGACACCTGACCACCTGTGGTCCCAGGGCAGGGGATTTTTGTGCTGTGCCCACCAAACTTCCCATAAGCTATAGTCTCCACCATCAACTGAATAGCACAGCACTGTATGAATGTCTTGGGGGACAGTAAGGGCTACCTCAGTAGACTTGAAACCCAATAATTACATTTTCTCTGGGGTGAGAAGTACTATTTTACAAGTTGACGACTTCCAGATGCAATATTTTGCATTCTTCTAAGAGGTTGACATAGCACTAGGCCACAGTGGGCAGTGAATGAATACTTTTTAGTTGATTAACTGGTACAGGAACATACCACAAGTTATATTAACACATACTCTTAACCATTAAGAAAATATTTTCAAGGTTACAAAACTCATAAGTCAGAGAATTTCTTTAAATAAACTTAAACCTTGGCATTAGAACTATGCATATGCCTTTTCCTGCCTTGTAGGCATGTAAAGGGTAATTCTTTTGATTAGGAGGAAGTCAACTGAGACAGCCTTCATAAAGTAAATTATTTATGAGGTACAATCACATAGTTCAAATATGCATATATATATTCCTATTATGACTTACTGTTTTTATAGTCAGAGGTATTAATTTTAGAAAAACTATGGTACTTATACACAATGGATTACTAGTTGGCCATAAAAAAGAAGAAAAATTTACCCTTTGCAACAGCATGGATGGTCCTGGAGAGCATTCTGCTAAGTGAAATAAGCCCATCAGAGAAAGACAATACCATGTGATTTCATGCATACGTGGAATCTAATGAACAGCCTGAACTAAGCAAAATAAAAACAGACCCATAGATAGAGAGCAGGCTGACATCTCTGGGGGTGGGGTGCGGTTATGGGGTGGAGGGATTGAGCAAAAAAGAAAAACAACTCGTGGACATGGACGACAGTGTGGTGAATGAGAGGAATGAGGAAGGGATAAATGGTAATGGAAAAAATGCAATTAAAATTTTTTCAGAAAGAAAAAGGCACAAATTAAAATATACTTATTGCAGTAAAAGAAAATGAAGTTGAAAAATTTTTAGACTTTCTATTGAACAAAATATTCCCTAGTTTCAAATAAGAATATTAAGTATGTAGCGTACTTTTTGCTTTCATATTAATATTCTACTTACAGTCTAGATATGACCAACAACTTTAATGTGGCTATCCTATACGTACACATATATGCACTCAAACTGGTTAAAAATGAACAGTGAAATTTTTTTTCTACTACATAATTTAAATATGGTTAACTAAACTCTGTCCTGGTTATACATAAATATTTATTCCTTTAACTTACAAACTTACTTAGCAACAATTTGAGAAGGAAAAATTGAGTTTAATATATTAAATTTATTACATTGGTTGGTATAATATGCACATTTGAAAACACTTAGCTACCTTATATTGAAAATCTTCTTCCTTATCAATACCAATTTTCCTAATTTTGCTATTACAGGGCTTTACATTACTATCAATTATCTCATTCCTTTCTCTCTCTTGTTTATCTTGCTCTTGTAATTTCCAGTAGGCAGTACGTTGGGAAAAAAAAAGAAACCAAAACAAATTGTAGATTTGGAAAATTTCTTCCTGACTAATGAAATCAATAATTCTTTTCACTGCCACTGCTATACAGAGTCAGTCCTGAGAGTCTAGCATTGGTTAACAGGGAGAAAGGGTCCTGGACAGGAAGCAGAAAGACCTTAATTCTACTAAAGTAGTTAAACTCCCTGCCAGAATGATGGAAGCTCTTCATTTCCATTTTGAGAAAGCATACCCTTGTAATCAAGGACACCCCCTTGTAGATCAATATGTCATATCAGAAAATGTTTCGCATTATTTGGCAAACTTTGAACTTAGCAGACAAACATCCTTGGTGATCCTGAAGGCATGAAAACTGGGAATGTTGTGTACTGATTGTTGGCTGTCTTTCTAGAGCCACTGGTAGCAATGGATGTGCGCAAGTTCATGGAGATGTTGAAGAGTTAGCAGAATCTGGTGATGCTGCAAGGCTGTAGAACTCTGGCCAATCAATTCTTGAGTTACCAGTTCCTGACTTGTGAATGCCTTGTGGATAATGAACAACTGGCTGCACATTTCCTTTTCCTATTCTCACCTACTGTAGGCTGTTCCAATCCTCACCTTGTAATCATAACCACTTCCAGAAGACAAGTTGAACTGAGCCACCTGGAGGTCATATGAAAAGTTGTCTGTGTTCATATTTCTCTTGCATAACCTCGGTTCTTATTAACATCTTCTTTAATTTTTTAAATTATATTTTATTGATTGTGCTATCACAGTTGTCCCAATTTTTCCCTCTTTGTCCCCCTCCATCCAGTACCATTCCCACTCCCTCAGGCAATCCCCACACCATTGCTCACATCCATGGGTCACGCATATATGTTTTTTGTCTACTATATTTCCTATGCTGTGCTTTATATCCCCATTGCTATTCTGTAATTACCTATTTGTACCTCTTACTCCCTTCACCTTTAACACCCTCCCTCCAACATCCTTCTTATCAAAATGTTCTATATCTATGATTCTGTTTCTGTTTATTTTGTTTTTAAGATTCAATTGTTGATAGATACATATTTATTGCCATTTTATCATTCATATTTTTTTCTTCTTCTTCTTAAATAAGACCCTTTAACATTTTACGTAATACTGATTTGGTGGTGATGAACTCCTTTAGCTTTTTCTTATCTGGGAGACTGTTTATCTATCTTTCAATTCTAAATTATAGCTTTGCTGGATAGAGTAATATTGGTTGTAGGTCCTTGTTTTTCATCACTTTGAATATTTCTTGCCAGTCCCTTCTAGCCTGCAAAGCTTCTTTTGAGAAATCAGCTGACAGTCTTATGGGGGCTTTCTTATAGGTAACTAGCTGCTTTCCTCTTGCTGCTTTTAAGGTTCTCTCTTTGTCTTTAACCTTTGGCATTTAATTATGATGTGTCTTGGTGTGGCCCTCTTTGAGTTCATCTAGTTTGGGGCTCTTTGTGCTTCCTGGAACTGTATGTCTATTTCCTTCACCAAATTAGGGAAGTTGCCCCAGGTCCAGCATTAGCAGCAGCTGGCCTTGGTTCTTTCTAACATCTTAATAGACCAAGGACAAAATATCTACAATAACATGTTCTTCCTCCTTTTAAAATTTTTTGATTATTTTTTGTGCTAAAATATATATAACATAAAATTTACCATCCTAATCATTTTAAGTGTACAGTTCAGTCATATTGGGTACATTCATACTGTTGTACAACCACCAACACCATTCATCTCCAGAACTCTTTTTATCTTGAAAACAGGAACTCTATAACTCATTAAACAATTAAGCACTAACTCCCCATTCCCTCTCCCCTACTAGCCATGGCAACCACATTTTACTTTGTGTCTTGATTTTGACTATTTTGAGTACCTCATAAAAATGGAATCATCTAGTATTTGCCTTTTTCCCCTCATTTTTTTCTCTAACTTTCCAAACTCCATTTAATTTACTTCAAACATGATTTCTCTCACGGAAGAGGTCATTCTTTTTTACCTTCTTACTTACCCTTTCCCTCTGGGAAAGAAATTTTAAACCCTGATCAGCCCCTATCTTCCCTTCTTCATTCCATTTATAAGCCTCTCACTGAAGAAGGAGAAGGAGAAGGAGAAAAAGAAAAGAAAGAAAGAAAAGAAGAGAAAAGTAAAGTAAAGTAACATGGATAATTTCCTGATTATTTAATATGGGCATATGTAATTAACCATAACAAAAGAACTATAGATGCCAACATCTAAAATCTCTGAAATGTACCAAAGTTCTTTTCAAAATCTCCATAAGTTTAAATTTAACTTTCTACTCATCTTAGTTAAAATTATTTCCGTTAAAGAAGAAATGTCTTTTATATCACTTGTATTGCTTTTTTCTTGGATGCTGATTCTCAATATTCTAAAAATGGTGTTTTTCTCTTTATTCCATGGGAAGAGTTCCCATGTGTGCAGATTTCAACTCTTACATGTTAAAGAAGCTTTTGCAACTACAGTCTATAGGCTGGGATATAAGTCACTTATAAACTGGGGACTGAGTGTGTATTATATACTTCCCATAGATTGTCATTAGCGATACACAGTTGAAAGCTGTTGGCCCACTGAATTCCACAGGACACACAGTGAACAATAAAAGAAGCAGACAAATAAGTCACTGCAGCCAGTATGTCATCCAGACCCCCTGCCAGAATACATGGCCAACATAGCTCAAGATCCAACTAGTCAATATGCTGTACCTATAGATTCTATAAACACTTCATGATTTCAACCATCCATATAATTTTTGATGCATTTTCTTCCACTGCAAGTTGAAGAAACATATGTTTCACTATGACACATACCAGACTTTGAAAACCCCATGGCGAGGGCAGGCACTGAAGTTAAAAAAGGTTTCCAAGAGAATGAGCCAGAGTGCAGAAGTAAGCCTGGAGCAGAAGCCAAACAGCTAATTGTATTATTAGCAGAAGCTACTTACTGAGGGATACCATTATAGAGCTGGAAAACAGAAACAGTCAAAGAAACTCCCAACTCTTGCATAAAACACCAATTTAGAAATAACACGTTAGCTGAGGGTCCAATGAGTCCCAGAACTGGGAGCGTTCCTCTGTGACGCTCTGATCTGAACAGGGAAATGGAAATAGCAACTGAGATTCTCACTACCAGGGCAACAGACACACTATCCAGCAACCTCCTTTTTTTCTCCCCAAAGGTCTGTGTAAGACTGCAGGTAACCTGCTTTGGTCTTGGAGATGTGTCCCTTTGCAATTAATGGAGGAGAAAGAAAGTGACTTTTATTGATTTTTGTTTATTTGTTTGAGACCTCATGTTTCAGACCAAACCATTTGTCACATTAGATGTTAACTCCCTCTCCAAACTCTTTGAACATTTAGAGCCACTTCCACATTATTTGGCACTTAGCTCTCTGCAGTCTCACATTATTGTCTGAATACCTGATGCATGAGAGTCTGGCCTCCTCATTAGGATCATAAACAACTTAAAGGCAAGTAAATTGACTTGCACTTCATTAGGATTTCCTATAAAACCTACACAGTGCTGGGCACTGAGTGGGTATCTGATAAACACAGTTGATTAACTCATAGGATGAGGTCCCCACATAGAGTGACGAGTATTGAAGCAATGCCAACTCCACATGCCAATCTCAGCCCAACTTCCCAGGAAGAGTACTGATGAGGAACATGTGCTTGGTGGTCACCAGAGGCTATATTAGAGAAGAGAAATCTTGAATCCTGTGCATGGAGAAACTGCCTGTCACTTAGGGACTATAAGCTCCACGAGGAGCTTTTGTTCCCTACCTAGCACCTAGCACCTCACACCTAGTAGGGCTCAAAAAACATATGTTGAATAAATAGAAGTCATATGAAACTAAGTTTTTTCCCTTTAGTCTCATGAATTAGTGTTTCTACCACATCTTTTGTTTTTGTTCACTGGTCATTTATAGACAATCTGCAAAAGTTAAAGTGGTTACAGAAAACAAACCAAAATAGCACCCACACGGTACACAGAAAGGTGTACCTCTTCTTGGCCTGCCCAGGGTGTGTGTGTGCAGGGTGGCTGGGGAGAGAGGCTGAGGATCAAAGAGGAAGGTCATTGGCCTGCTAGACACGGGTCTGGGACTTGCTGTGGAGGGACAAGAGCTGCTCTCCTTGAGAGAAATGGCCGGATGTCAGACTGAGCTCTTGTCAGCCCCCGGTCAGTGGAACAGTGCTCTCTGTGGTCCCTGTCTGGCTGGTAGCTTCCTGCCAGGGACGGCTGCCAAGCAGGTTGTGACAGCTGTGTAGTGCACAAATCTCCAAGGGTCTGGTGCACTGACATTTCTGACCTGCCTGTCTGCTACTCGTGGGAAGTAGCTGAGAAGTTCTGATACTGAGGGATCCCATTTTCCATTGGCTTTCACTTTTCAAGAGAATGCCTAACTATATTATCTTTTAAGATAAAAGTCGTTGGAAGATGGCCTTTAGCTTTTCTGGTCAACACGAACCTACTGATTCTGTGCAGGAAGGAGAACTACAGGGTGGGGCAAAAGTAGGTTTACAGCTGTCCATACGGAAAATAATACGATAATTAATGAATAATACAAGAATAAACTCTTGTTTCATGTATTCACAGTTGTAAATCTACTTTTGCTCCACCCTGTATTTTTCATTCCATTCCCAACCTCTAATTTCACTGTGAACACACTTGTTTATGAGCATCTTATCACAGTAATTGACATGTCATAGACTACCACTGAAAGAAATCCCCTGTCTGAATAATTTTAAAAAGTTAAAGATAGAGTTTTAACTATTTACTTCTTTAAAAAAAAATCAAAATCTTAATGCTTATTTTCTGGAATATTTACACTTTAAGGGATTTTGATAAAGGACTGCCCTTTTATATTCTCTTAAAGCAGCTACCTTTACTTAAAGTTTCTGATAAGTGAACTCAATTTTTCATCAGGAGATGTGTAAATATTAACTTAGGTTCTTTTCTGCACTCAAGGACGAAAAGTTAAAAGTGTAATTTCAGACATACCTTTCAGCATCATTCGTCCGGTGGATCCTCCAAAAGTACTGAGAAGACCACTTCTTGCTCCTAAAGATGTGGTTGCTTCTAGGAGAGAACCGGTGATGTACTGAGATATGGAAGTCCTTTGGAGGGTGGCACGGTACTCACAGACGGTGTCTCGGACACATTGCTTTAGGCAGGGACCAACGTTAATCCTTTCATGGGCTGTCTCAGAGGCTGGGAGCTTTGTGAAGAAATGGAGAAGAGATCCAATTGTATCTTCTGTTTCTTCTCCCCTTCTCACTGCATTGTAGATCTGTGAATAGCACAAAGTACAGGAAGTATTAATCTAGTTTCTTAGAAAAGCAAATTAACTTGTTGACAAAATGCCAAGATGACTTATTAAGAAAGAAGGCTCAGTTGCTCTAAGCACAAACACTTTTGAGCACGGGAATCATGCATTAACCTGAACATTCTACAGACACCATTTATTTGGGAAAGCTATGTGTAGTTATGAAATAGGCCATTCAAACAACCCTGCTATCAAACAGAGCGCTTACAAGTTGTACCAACCAAAAATATATTCGGCTCAAGTTTCTTCTCCTCCTCTTCAGCAGAGCAATGCTCTTCTGCAGAGGGACAATGCCAAACTTTTCCTTTTTTGACTGTCCCAGGTCTGTCTGCCTCCAAGAAATACTTCAACCTGACATTCATAAGGAATCTTTCTTCCATGATCAAACAGAAGTGAGAATGAGAGAGTCACGGAGAAGGAAAAATTCTATATTTCTCTTTTGGTCACAATGCTTCAATCCATCATTTTGGATCAAAATCTTTGAAACCTTTTCCTCTTCCTCCTTCTTCATTTCCCACACCTACTGAGTTGACAGATCCTGCCGATTCTTCCTGGTCTGTCTCTGTCACTATCCTGATATCCTCTTCCCTTTATAAACTGAATCTACCAAGAATTATCTCAAGGAGATTGAACTATTAGGACAGGTTCCCAACCACAATCCCAATCCATTCCAAAGCAATCTTTCAATGTGAATTGATACAGATCCTTCTCTACGCGAGGAACAGGATTAAAAGATGTGGGGTATGGGCAAAGAGTAACACACATGTCTTGTACTGCAGGATTTCACAATCTACTGTTATTTAGAAGATGAGGCCTGAAAATGATGAGTTCTGACATTATTGTAGAAAGATTTTGGGTTTTGTTGAGGTCTCTTGGAAGCCAGAGACTTCTGGGTAGTGTGTAAAAAAACAGGGACGAAACATAACATGGGGTGAGTTAATCTATCTAGCTTTTTAATGGAGGAATAAAGGTAATCTGTATATTAAAAAAAAATTTTACAGTTATTGATTTTAGAGAGACAGAAAGAGAGAAACATCACTTTGTTATTCCACTTATTTATACATTCATTGATTGATTCTTGTACGTGTCCTGACTGGGGATCAAACCTGCAACCTTGCCATATCAGGACAATATTCTAACCACCTAAGCTACCCAGCCAGGGCAAAGGTAGATTATATATATTGTGTGTGTGTGTGTGTGTGTGTGTGTGTGTGTATTTATCATGCTACCTTGAGCACCTTGCCATGGTTGTCTTGTTATTTATTCACCAAATCAACCAATAAACATTATGTGTTTATATACCAGTTATGTGTCAGGTCTGGGTAAATATGACCACTTCTCCCCTCAAAGAGTTCACAGTCTAGTGATAAGCAAAAGAGCTCATGGTGGGGTGGAAATGAAAGTCAAGCCCTCTTGTGACTTCAGTGAGTGGTCAGGGAAGAGAAGATCCTCCTTTGCCCTCCAGTCCATGTGTGTGCCCCCATGATGCTGCATTCTCCAAATCTCACCTTTATTAGGGTCCACAGGCACTCAAGATGACCTCTGTGGAGCTGTGGTAGGACCTTAAGACCCTAGAATGAACCTAAAATACCCAGATTATTCAAACCATACTGACCTTAACTAGGTTTCTACTCTGCTTTCCCTTGCCTACTGGTATATAGTTGTCACTTGAAGGCAAAGTGTGAATTCTTTGACTTTAATTCTCTGTCATTAAGTATCTGGTGGCCAGTATGGCCATGGACATGGTGCCCTGAGACGGAAAGAGCTCAGCTTTGGCATCGGGCATGTGGGATAGTACACCTGGTTCTACCCTGACCCCCTAGAGGGTTGAGCATGAGCATGAGCATGAGTGTTTAGAGACAGCTTCCTCTTCTGTAAAATGAAGAGGCCCCTTCTTAGGGATTGTGGGAATCACCAAGACAATAATGTAAAGTGCTTAGCCTGGCATCTAGAAATAATGCCCATTACTATTGGGCAAGAAGAGAATGACTCCTCTATCCTTAGGAAACAGCAGATGGTTGTATAACAACAGAGCAGTCTACAAAACCCACTGAGATGGGGTTTATATCCCTGCTCTTATGTGCAGTTGGATAATATCATCCTAATCTTATTTGGGTGTATTGTGAGGGGTAGATAGCTGCACAGTTCAGGACATGCTTTTCTTCTCTCAGCTCCTTATCATACAGGCAATCTCCAGCATGCTAAGTCTCAAACAAGTCCTTCAGAAGTAAATGCTCTAGAAGTTGAAAGAGAACCCACTGTGAGGTCTGAGGGCTAAAGAAGGCTCCAGAGGAAAAACAGATTTGAGCTGTGCCTTGTAAAACAGGCACAACTCTAACTGGAGTAGCTGGGGGAGGCAACTCACATGGTAAGCCAGGGTGAATGGAAATGTATGCATCCTAAAGACGGTGAGCAGAACAGGGCATTTAGAGCAGAGGAGAAATAAGGAAGGTCAGTCAGCCTGATAAAAGAGTCTTGAATGTCAAACCAAGAGGTTTAACTCTTCATGGGTGGGAACTCTTCACTTTTTCTTTGGTTTGTTTAATTTGTTTGTTTTTTTGTTTGTTTTAGCAGAGGAATGATGCTAAAAGGGTTTTACTTTACAAAGACGAATAGGTTTACAGTTTTTAGTTACTAATGAGTAGACCTACTTTCTTTCTTGCCAAGCTCCTCCATTGGCTCAGGTGTGGCTCAGACGTCCTCACTCCTTATGTTATCCATACCAGTCTCCATATCATGCCTTCAGAGGTTCTCAACGTCTTATTTCACAGATATAGAACAAACATTTCAAAAATTTATATGGAACCATAAATGACACCGAAAAGTTGCAGCAATTTTGAGAAAGAAGGACAAAGTAGGAGGAATCACAATACCTGACATCAAGCTATATTACAAGGCCACTGTAATCAAAACAGTCTGGTACTGGCATAAGAACAGACACATAGATCAATGGAACAGAATAGAGAGCCCAGAAATAAACCCAAGTCTCTATGATCAATTAATATTCCACAAGGGGGCAGAAGCATAAAATGGAGTAAAAATAGCCTCTTCAACAAATGGTGTTGGGAGATCTGGACAGCTACATGCAAAAAAAGGAAACTCGACCACCAACTTATATCATACACAAAAATAAACTCAAGATGGAGAAATGACTTACATTTAAGTCATGACACCATAAAAATCCATGAGGAGAACATAGGCAGGAAAATCTCAGATATTCCACCAACATTTTCAGCAATATTACAGCAATATTTTCACCAATATATCCCCTAGAGCAAGGGACATAAAGGGGAGAATAAACAAATGGGACTTCATCAAAATAAGAAGCTTCTGCACGTCTGAAGAAAACATCAGTAAAATGAAAAGGGAACCAAACATATGGGAAAATATATTTGCAAATGATACCTCAGATGAGGGTTTGATCTCCAAATATATAAAGAACTCACATGACTCCACTCCATGAAGACAAACAACCCAATTAAAAAATGGACAAAGGACCTGAACAGACACTTCTCTAAGGAGGGCATATAGAGGGCTCACTGATACATGAAAGGATGCTCAGCATCACTAGCCATCAGAGAGATGCAAATTAAAACCACAACGAGATACCACTTCACACTATCATAAAGGTCAGTAAGAATGGCCATCATAACCAAGTCAACAAACAAGTGCTGGAAAGGTTGTGGAGATAAGGGAACCCAAGTACATTATTGGTGGGAATGCAGAATAGTGCAGCCACTGTGGAAAACAGTATGAAATTTCCTCAGGAAACTAAAAACACAACTGCCTTTTACCCAGCAATGGATTATACCCTAAGAATCCTGAAAAACCAATTCAAAAGAACCTATGCACCCCAATGTTCATAGAAGCACAATTTACAATAGCCAAGTGCTGGAAACAGCCTAAGTGCCCAACGGCGAATGAGTGGATCAAAAAACTACGGTACATTTACACAATGGAATACTATGCAGCAGAAGGAAAGAAGGTGCTCCTACCCTTCATGACAGCATGGGTGGATCTGGAGAGCATTATGCTAAGTGAAATAAGCCAGGCATTGGAAGACAAATACCATATGATCTCACCTATAAGTGAAACCTAATCAAAAGAACAAACCAGCAAGCAAAATATAAACAGAGACATTGAGATAAAGAACTGACAGTAACCAGAGGGGAAGGGGGCAGGGATAACAGGGTGTGGAGGGGAAGAGTCATCAAGGAACATGTATAAAGGACACATGGACAAAGCCAAAGGTGGGTAGGATCGAGGGTGGGAGGTGGGGATTTGTGGGGTGGTGGGGAGTGGTACAGGGAATGGAGACAACTGTATTTGAACAACAATAAAAATAAAAATAAAATAACTGATGTCAAAAAAGAGAGATTCTCTATGTCTCATTCAGTCCCTTATCCAGCTTTCACAATGTGTTTTCCTCAAATAATTACATCTAGAGAGGCCACATGAAATAAAACTTCTTGATCTTGTAAGTTTGAAAAACGTAGCAAACAGTTCTCCTTTTGAAGATTTATACTGCATATTAAAATATTAAAGACAATTAAAAGGTTTAGAGTGAAGAAATCTATTTTGCTTAACTGAGCATTTGAATATTGCTCATACTCATGTTATTTGACCATAATATTTTTTTAACACACCGCTTATGAATATAGTGTTGTATCAAGTAATCTGCTCTAATCAAATGGCCTTTTTTTATTCTCATTTCCTTGACCTCTGTGGATTCTCTGAAACAGACAATTAGCCATCTTTCTTGAAGTCCTGCCTCTATTATCATCTCACTGCTCCCTCTCTGCCATATTCTGTGGCTGCCCTTCAGCCTTAGGCCTTCAAGACAGTTGTAATGCAACAGACAGGTGCCAAGAAGTGCTTAATATTGGAGGTCACAAATTGGATGGCCATGGACCAGATTTATCTAAAAGATCTGCTTCCTCTGACGCATGGTGTTTTAAAGTCAGGAAAGTTTACAAACACATCTGAAATTACAGCATCTTCTTGATAATGGAATAATCTGACAACACTAAGCATTCACATATAGTATGAAGGTCTGCACCTTAGATGGGGCATGAGTTCTCCAGTTGGCACCAATCCCTACCACCCTCTAGTGGTCACACCTGGCCAATATCTGGGTACCATTAGCATATGTGTTTGTGACCGTTGTCTTGATGGGCTATGAATATGACTCTACATACATACAGTAAACATGTAGCAAGGTCCTCCAATATGCCTGTTGGCTGCGTGCTCTTCCCTGTGCTAGTTGCCAAGGATACAAAGAAAAAGCCATGGTCTCTGCTCCAAAGGGGCGATCCAGCTCACCTCTAACATATATAAATGTTATGAATATATTAAGTAATCATTCAGCATTGCTATCAGCTACTTGTTTCCAAGTTCTCAAACTTGTCTGATGAAATACAAGATGAAGAGCCCTAAAAATAAAGCTCTGAGCTGCCATCACCATTGCTAACACCTCACACAAAGACCAGAGAAAGATCAACAGGTTCTTCCAAGATCTGGACTAACACATGATAGTCTTACAAATACTGGGTGAGCTGAATTCAAGGTGCTTGCTGAAAAAATGCTGAAACATGGATGAAGTGGTGGTAGATATGGCAATGCTCAGGGAACATATTAAAATCAGGTTATAACCATTCATTAGATCATCAGCTTAAAAAAAAAAGCAGCAATCATGGAAAACTCCACATATACAGAGTGGGAAGAGGAGGCAGTATAGAATAGTCATTATGAGCATGGCTGTGGAGTGCAGGCTTGAATTCTAGCTCCCTGCTTCCAAGCTGTGTGATCTTGGACATTTACTTTGACATTTTGTTCCTCAGTTTATTTTTCTCCAATGTGGGGATATAATAATTTCTGCCTCATAAGGTTGTGGGAAGAATTACAAGCTTCGATAAATGTAATAGGATTGGAACAGTACCTGCCACTTAATCAACGCTCAAAAATATTGTTTTTTTGTGATGATAATGACAATGACGATTGTGATAAACTACAAAAAATGCCATAATTTACTTCCTTCACTGATTCTGGGCCAGCCTTGGAATTTGCTTAACCAATGGGAATTTAGGACACATGATGCAAAGTCCTGAAAAACACTAGTTCATTGAAGCTTGCTCTCTCTTGCTGTTTCTGGGAACTCTGCAATAAAGACTATGTAGAGAAGCCAAAGCCAGTTTTCTAGGGAATGAGAGACCATGCTTCAGTCACTTCTGTCACCTTGGCTGATAGCCCGCCAACAGCCAGACACTCAGTGAGGCCACCCTAGATCATCCAATTGCCAATCTGCCATCATACATACATGAGTTAGACTAACAGAGATCAGTTGATCCAGACCAGGAGAACCACCCAGCCAATTCACAGAAACATAAGCTAAATATATGACTGTTGTGAAAAGTCACTAGGTTTTGGGAGTGCTTCATTACAAGGCAAAAACTGACTGACATAATGATCTGTTGGGCAAAGTAAGAAGTACTTACCTGCATGAAATTTAAATCCATACACTAACCCAAAGAGACTGAGTCAACTGGCAGATGGGAACAGTAAGCATAGGGAGGTGAAGAAGCGTAGTCAACTTTACACAGCTAGTAGGAGTCTGAGCCAGGATTAATATCTAGGTCTGTCCAACTCCAAGGTCCAACTTCATCTATTGCACTAAACAGGGTCATGCCCAAAGCCCAAATAGTGGGATTCAAGAAAACATTGTTACTTGACAAAAGGTTTAAATGATGTTTATATTGCTGTTGTTATTATTTTTATTTATGGCAATTCCTTTCATTGTCACCCTAAATTACTTTTGAAAATAGTCATGATTAAAGAATGCCCAAATGTTTCCTTATATGGAAACTCATAGTTTTATATTACAAGGTTAAAAAAATATGAACTTTATATCTCACTTGATTAACGTGGTAATAGAAGGTGCTGAAAACTGGACAGACTATTACTCAATATAGGCCAATACCTTTTCTGAGATAAAATCAACATGTCACAACAGGGCATCTAAGTTTGCTAAACAGATATGTGTCCCTTCATTCATTTAACAATAGATTTATATTTATTAAGCACATACATTGTGTCAAGCCCAATGGCTGGGATTCCAACAGTGAGCAAGAAAGCTTCATTTTAGTGGGGAAGGCAGATAATAAATAAGTGGACTAAAAAAGTTAAGTAAAAATTGCAGACTGTTATATATAGTACAAATGTATTTTGGATATAGATTCCACAGGACTTACTGAGGTTGCAGGAAGGAAGAAAGGAAAAGAGTCAAGGTTTCAACATTTGGTCATTTTTAAATTCTTAGAGATTTAAAATTTATATAGAGAGCTATAGGTCAATGTTGCAAATAGTGCCTCTCATGGCTCCTATGTTTAAAAACCACTGTGAACAATGAGTGATTCTCTCCATGGAATTATGCTGCTCCTAGTATGGCAGGTATTGTGTTTGAGCAGAAAGACCTTGATATTATAAATATACCTGCAGAAAAGCAAACAATGCTAGGAAAACATTTAAGAAAGCATTTGTAGTTGTGACTCAATAAAGAAGGATGCCTTGTAGAAACCAGTGCTGGGGAAATGGAATTCAGACCCAAAACAAAATATAACCAAGGCTGAAGAGAGCTGGGATGATTCAGATGGAGACAAAGCCAAAGACTTTGGGGCACTGAAAGGCATGAAGCAGCCAGACATACCATGTCCACAGCACTCACCCAGGAGGAAAGCTTCCTCTATACAGCCAGAAAAGGTTTTGTCTTAATTTGACTTTTACTGGGGTCAAAGAGGATACTTGTCCCGGGGAATCAATTTGGTACTTATTCTATTTCAAAATCTATCTTTCTGGGGTCAGAGTTATGGAAAATTATGATATTCCAAGATCTGAGGGTATATCTTCTGAAATGTTTCAATAAGATAAAGCTTGTTACTTAGAGGTCCATTGACTCTTATTACTTGTAATCACTGCCATATTTAAAATAAAGTAGGCACTGAGACATGATTTCATTGGAACTTCAGAACAGCTCTAAAAAGAGGTCCTACTATTACTACTGCTTAAAAATAAGAAACTAATGTGCACACAGCTAGAACTCAGCCTCGGGACTCTATCTTTAAGCCAGTGCTGCTAACCACTAAACTAAACAGAGAATCCTACGGTACAGTTGTCAAAGAAGCCACTTTTAAGAGAGAGGTAATTGTAGTTAACAACCCTTACATCTTTCTCTGTTTCTTGTCTTTATTTTTCTTCTACAATGTCAGCTTGATGAGGACTTTATTTCTTTTTTCATTTATGTAACTCTAGTGTCTAAACCTATTTGGCATTGTAGCTTCTCAATAAATAGTTCTTGATTGAATGAATGAGTGTCTATTCTATATTTTTGCCAAGAACTTGACTAGAATCCTCTGGTTTTTTGGTCATGAATCGACTGTGTTCATCTAAGCCACAGGTGACATTATACTGTCACCTGTATTTTTTGAACACCAGATACAGAAATCAAATGAAATGGTATAAAATCTTTATAAAATATTCAGAATAGCTGTAGTCAAGTGTGGCTCTAGTTGCTACTCATCAAATGTGCCCTATTCTGAAAAATTTACCATTAGTTTAACATTATTCCATTATCATTTATTGATTTGCTTAGAGTTCAGGATGCTTATTCAGACCTATTCTCCACCCTGATTTTTTTTGAAAACAGTGATTTGGAAGGATAGGGATTTAAAAAACCCAGAATATGGATTTACATATTGGCTCTCCTAATTCAATTTAATTCAATAAATGTTGAGTTGTGATTACAGAAACTATGGTAAATGTTTAAGAATAGTGATTAAAAAAAAAACCCCAAAAAACAAAAACCTCTGCCGTGACTGGAACTCACCCCTCCCTCAAAGTTTTCTTTTCTTTGGCATGAAGGGGTCAGCCAACATCATCTCCAAGGACCCTCTTTGTGTTACCCTTCGATACCCATACTTCCTAGATTTCTTAAATAGGGGATGGAGGATATTAATTAACCTTAATTTTGATGATAATTTTGACAATTATTTTCTCTAATATAGTGTGTAGAGTCTTGTTTCCCTCTTTCTTAATCAGTGTTTTCCTTCAATATCAGCTATTCTTTCTCACTACTAACTATATATCTACTTCTAATAGTATCCTCATCCTCCCCCAAATGCGATTCTTAAAGTAGCCTGAGCTAGGAAAACAATCGCAGTTATTTGAACTATGTGTTAACTGTGACTTAATAGGCTGGGTAAGACTGTGGGAGCCTCCCTCATGGAATCAAGTGTGAGAGCTGTGGTTTGGAAACACCTTTTACTAGTCTCCTGGGCCCCTTTCCTAACTTCTGGAATCTAAAAGCAGTGTTCTAGACGATTGAAGATGCCGAAAGTTTGATCGCTCATGGTGTTTGTGTCTAAACAAAATGCAATGATACAGGAACTGAGAAACTCCCTGAAGAGTCTACAAACGAGGCTGTTCTGGGGGGTGGTGGCTGAGGCAGGTTGGAGACCTGAGTGGCAGGGATGAGGAGAAGGACTCTGGTAGCAAGCTGTGGCTTCCTCTGCTCTTGAATCCACATTCCATTCAAGTGCCTGTGTGGAGAATTCCATTCCACTGAGGCTATTCAGACCATGCACGAGACGCTGACCAAACAGAGCTCCAGAGGGCCAAAAATAAAAGCATTGCTAAGGCGAGGCCAATTAACCAGAGCTACACCACCATCTTCTATAGGAAGTAAGTTGAACCTTTATTACTGCAGGAAACATCTAAGAAAGGAGTGTGAGAGGGTGGCCAAGGACATTTAACAGCTGAAATGCCCATCCACGTAACTTCCTTTAATCCACATTTTACCTTTGCACTCAATCTTTGCCTCCTTCACACAGCCTTTCCAGGGCTCCAGCAAGAAATAAGCATCTTCTTTTCTGGGCTCCAATGCAAACTCTATAATTGCACTTGCTGTGAAGTTTAGAGTCTCTCCCCTTTCAGGCTGTGAGTTCCCGGGGGTGGGAGAGGGAAAGGGTAAGGGGACATTTCTTATTCAACATTTTGTCTCCAGCTCAGAGCAAGCTGCAGGCAATGGAGAAATAACTGAAGCCTTAGAGCTAAGTCCTCAATGTATGGTCCCCAAGCCAGCATCATCTTCATCACCTGCAAACTTGTTAGAAATGCAAACTTTTGGGTCCCACCCCAGACGTACTAAATTAAAACATCTGGGGCTGGGGCCAAAAGTCTGTGTTGTATCAAGCCCTCCAAATGATGTTGATTCCTGCCGAAGTTTGAGATCCACTTCCTGAGACTTTAAGGAGAACATACTACCTTTCCTCTTTGCACTTCTCATGTTATCCATCCAAAAAACACTCACATCCATGTCATGTTCCTTCTAGAATGGGAGCTCCTCAGGGCAGCGGTGAGGTCCTATCATCTTTATATTCCCGAAACCCCTAGGTCAGAGTGCAGCACAGGGCACAGTGGATAAATGAAGGGGCATCTCTCGCAGAAATTCCCTGTGACTGTGAATGTAACAGGACTTTCTAAAACAACGTTCCTGCTTAATATTTCCAAAGATGAATCATGTCTGAAATACTAATTCTAATGGGAATTACCAAGCAGATGAATCATATCATAATGAGAAAAAACCTGGCTGCCAAGGAAGCCTCTTGAAAAGAAAAAATCAAATCAGGACAAATGGATTATGTTGCGCAGCTTGCAATGTCAGGCTATGAATTAGACCAACAGAAGGGATTTAATGGCCTGAACCACCAGGCTCCCTGCAGCTCTAAGGAGCAACGGGTCAATTAATGAAATCACATGGGAACAAAGCCCCTGCAAGACAAAAGCAAACTTTCACAAATCTCCTAGGCTGTGATGCCCTGGCTCAGAGGCTCAGGGGCAGTGTTCTTGCTAAGCTGTGCGCATGTGAAGCGGTGAGGGACAAAGTTGCTCAGATCCTGTGACTCCAGGCTGCTGTGTGTCCACAACAGGTGGAGAGGACCAAAGCCAACCTATAGGGTTAGGTTGTGTGCTTACTGCACCCCAACTGAATTCTCTCACCTTGTCCAGATTGCCAGGGATCAGGGTTGCCATCTATCTTCATGGTTCCCCCCAGTGTTCCCTTTCTGCCTGGGTCACTGCTTCTGGACCAGCCAACACTATATTTTTCTTTCTCTGCTCTTTGCCTGAAGATTGTCTGAGCCTGACCTCCCCGAACACATTGCTCTGACCACCAGGGTGGGACAGCAGACCACAGGCCATAGTGGAGAGTAAAGAGCCTGGTTTTGGCAGCACACTGATCATGTTGGACTCTTAGTGCCACCATCTCAGAGCAGTGGGAATGCAACTTGTGTTTCTTTAATGGAGATTATCACAGGGTTGTGGTAAGCCAAGATTCAGTGGGCTAAGACAGCTATGAGTTCTCTGTCTCCAGCTACACAGCCCGTGGGTATCCCAAGTGTCATACGATGTAGCATCGATGCCTGGATCTTTAGAGCTCTAAGGCCAGGCCTTCTTGCTTGCAGGACCTGAGACGATTTTCCAGTCTAGAAAGCTATCGCCCCCACCCCAACCTTTCTGGTTATTCACTGGTGTTCCAAGGTGGTGGAGCTGCTCTGATGCTCAGGAGTTAAGTTTGCCCAGCTTCCTGCATGTGAACTCACGTGAAGATGTCTGAATATTTTCTGGTTCACAGTTCCACAAACAGCCACGCTGTGAATTCAGTTTTGGGCTGCTGCACCCACTATACTATGCAAAGCCTTAACATGGTGCTTGGTATGTATGTGGCACTAAATAAACGGGAGTTAATTAATCCTCTTGGTTAAGATTAAAGTTATAGCATGAATCCTCTCTCTCACCCCAGGCTTCCTCTCACTTCTCTGCTCTCTCCTTTCTCTCTAGGTTACTCCTGCGAGGCGTCTTCTCTAACTTTCTCTGGGTCCCCACCGTTTCTTCTTTCTCAATTGTTTTATTCCTCCCCACTTTCATATACCTCATTTTGCTTTTCTTTTACTCTCATTCCATTTTTTTCTTGCTCTGTCCTGATCTTCCTATATTCCTCACTCTCTCTCTTTATCTCCCCTTTATTCCCATTGCCCATTTCTCTCTTGTATCCTTCATTTCTTCTTATTCCATTTTGGTCAGGATCCTTTGAGCTGCAGTACCGGGACAAAGGAAGAGGGCAGGAATAAGGGAGGAGTGTTGGCTATTAGGGTCTACAAGCAGAGACCCTTCTCTAACTGTTGGCAGGCAGTTGTCTGTCATTATTGAATGCACTATATTTCTTCTATTGGAAAACTGAAGTTATTTAATTCTTGAAAGTCTCTCCTCTGATGGGAGCCAAGTGAATCACCAGAAAGGAGCTAGGGACATTCTTTCCCCAAACCCCCAAGGAACAGGAACTCAGTAGTTGAGCCAACACTGGACCCAGTATAAGCTGGCTCCTGGCCTTGACTGAGTCCCTTGCTGCAAGTTCGATGGCATTCACTTCAGAGTGTCATGCTACCAATGAGATCTGAGAGCTGTTTAGATCAAGCAGGACGGACGCTCAGGTTTCATCCAAGGGTAGAACCAGGCTGAGCGAGCAGTTAATGAACGCGCTTCAGTCACAGCAAATGGCAGAGGCAGTGACGGATGAACAGAGACACCAGGTTTCCAGAAGTCGGAGTCGGCGCAACTCGGGCAGGTCAGGAAGACATGGAACCTGAGAGAGAAAGCGCTGGGCAGAAAAAGAAAGGCAGCAGGGGCCTGGGCACGACGCAGGAGTTGGGGAGGGGTATAGAGTAGGAGTATATTCCGGCCTGGTAGAGAAATCTTGGGGCCCACATCCAGAGAAAGGCAGCCTCTGGGAGGGTCTAAGTAACAACCAGGCCCCAGGCTGGGTGCTCACCCAGGGGAACCCTCTGAGAAGCCTACACCGGTATCCAACACAGGCACGACAAAGTTCCTGGCCACACTTTAATTTCTGAAGGAGAAATCTAAGCCTACAAATGTCTTCTGTGTTTGGACTCCATTCATTCGCTCACCAAATATTTACTGAATGTCTACTTTGTGCCAAAAAGCTGCCAGAAGCTAGAGACAAAACAACAAATGAAACAATTTTTGTCCTCAAGAAAGTTACCAAGTATCAGGGGAGGCAGGCAAGAAAATGGACAATTCTGCAAAGCGCTTTGGGAACATAAGGGTCTTAGAAGATCATGGAAGGCTTCTCCTCGGAGTAACTTCTAGACACAACCTAAAGGCAGTAAGAGCTAGCAAAGGTGAGGACAGGGTAAGAGAAAAGACAGAGAAATGCTGTGAACAGAGGGAACAGCATGTTCAAAGTGACTCCCTATGGTTGGAGCTAAGAGCACGAGCAATGAGTCTGGGGAGATAAGCAAGGTCCTCTAAGTCCTCACAAGTGGATGCAATGCTAGCCCAGAACTATTTCCTTTCATGAATATTTTCTAAGCTCACTACCACGGAAATACCTCTGACAGCAAAAAGAAAGAAAGAAAGGAAAAAGAATATGCAAGCTGGAGGGTTGTATATTCTAGGACTTGGGATATCCATTGCCCTTCTAGGAGTATCATGCTAAATGCTGAGGCTGGAACGTCAAACTAAGTCCCAGCCTTAGCTCTTAGGGTACAAATGAGACAGCGATGGCCACTTCTATAATTTCTTATAACTCAGTGGTCTCTTTGTTATTAATAAAAACCAGTGAGAAAGGGCAAAGGGTCCAACACACCTACCACCCCCCTCCTGGAATAGGAGAGAGATCAACTTCATTCACACCCTTGATGTAATAGTAACAGAGGCACCCCAGAGGTGGGTGGTGATTTAGGATTATCCAGTTGGATAAATAGAGCCAGAAAGAGATGGGAGTGCTCCAAAGAAAATATCACCTTCCTCTCTACCTTTGGAAGATAGCAGTGGAAAAGTTGGCCTTCAAGAAGGTTCCAAAATATTGGGGATTACAAAAAAATAAACGGGCATTAGAATTGCACTCAAGTTCATGGAAAGGTGTTGGGGACACTCTGTCTATCCTTATATCATGGCTTCTGTCCTGTTATGGTGCTCTCAACTACATGTATGTGTGAGCACAAACAGAGTCCAGAGGAAGTAAGGCCTGTTTGAGTGTGGTTGGTGGAGTAATAATATGGGTGTAATAATTTATAGTTTTAATTTGAACATTTCACCTAAAATGTCATATGGTGTGCTTGAGTATAATATTGTTATGTTACAGAATCACATGCTTATTATTTTGTAATAAAAGATTTTGTAATAAAAATGGGGTGTTATTTGTGCTGGACCCTGTATGTTCAAGAGGTAGAATGATGTGAGGAGATTGACAGTTAAAGAGAACTCATTCAGGGGGCTCAGAGAGGTGTTTCCTACCCTGTAGTCAGAGAATAAAGATATGGTTATCCTGACCTGCATTCCGGGGAATTTCATGAGTATCATTAGAAAACAAAAAAACAAACAAACAAAAACCCCCCAAAACTAAAGTTGATAGAAACTGAGGGCTATGGTCATAAAAAAGCTTCCAATTTACATTCCCAAAGTAAGGCATTTTAGTCCTTACAACTTGTCATTTAAAAAGCCCATTCTGTTGTTTCTACTGAGCTTAAGGTTTTTCTTGACTATCAAAACAAAGAGGTCTTCTGTTGACAGAAACAGGCGACAGTGTTTTGGTAAAAAGATTATATACAGAATAATGGTATGAAGCTCTATTGTGTAAAAAGTAGACTTAAGAGCTTTCCCTGTCTCCAGATTCTCTGGGGTTCTTGCAACAATATAAAATGCTGTTGTCCTTCACTTTGTGGGAGCCCTAAACAATGGGTTTCAGTTATCATTTTCTAAGAGCTTATAAAAGACACTACGCAGATGCAACTACACACAATTAAAGGCAATGTCAACAACTGTGTATATACTAACTAGAGCTGCGACCACTTCCCTGAGATCAACCACTTGTGGGTATCTCAAAAATTTTCTCTCTTTTGTACACTCCGTAATCCAATGTCCCATGATATGTTCTATTACTTACAGTTGGAACTCCTAAAATATTCCTTGAACTGATTTCCGCTGGCACTTGGCATCTTGCCTGTACTGGACTTTACCAGTATGTCAAAGGCAGGGGGCAAACAAAAACAATGCAGCCAGTGTTTGGCACAGGAGTCCAGGCTGGGGGCGCTACAGGGAGGGGTGGAGTCACTGAGGCTTACTTCCAGCAGAGCAGGTAGGAACCAAAGGAGACACAGTGAATGTGGTACTCAGCTGGGAGGAGACTCTCTGATGGGACCACACCTTTGGTAAATCCCAGTCATTTCTGCAGCTGCTTTGGACATCAATCGGTGTCCTTTCAGGGTACAGCTACAGTATTCTAGCATCCATGGCCCAAAAGTCAGGCCACCTTTTGTTCATTGAGAAGCAATGCCATTCCCCATAGTTTTCTACCCTCAGAATCCTTTGTCCTCACCATAAGAACTCCAGCCCTGTGTGAAGGAGAGAGGAAGGGAGCTCTATCTGTTGCACCTATGAAGGGAGGAGAAGGAGCACATATGGGGACCTCACATGGAGCACCCATAAACAGAGACACAAATGACCCTCTCAACTTTTGATTTGTGATCAGGTAGTGACCCTGATGTGTACAAAATAGGGGGCAGGGACACTGGGAATGGAGAGGGAGGGGGCTCTGGCAAACAGGCCCTGGAAAGTTGGGGTGCAGGAATGATATCAGGAGCTCTCTTCCTTTTCTTTTGATGCCCTCCCTCCACACTGCTCCTTTTCAGTTCTTCTCCCTGTGGCCTTGGAGAAGCAAAGGCAATCTCTTTGAAGAGGTAGAAGATATTCTGTGTGAGGAAGGAGGGTGTGGCTGACCCTGGCTGAGCTAATTCTCATTTCCATCATTCGCTCCAACAGCTTTCATCATCAGCTCTTCCACGTTTTGCCCTGTACACATTCTTAAGAATCCCTGAGACAGACCTGGCAACCTTTTCCTATCAAAACCACAATGCTTTCCCTACTTGCAAAATCAATCAGAGGCCACACACAAAAAGCTTTTTAAAAAATCACAGTATTATTTTCACAAGGCTCAGAAAAAAGAAAAGTCAGGTATTGTATGCATAGCAAGTGAGAGGATAAATGAGACCCATGTTGTAAACAGTTAAGGAACTGAGCTGCGTGTGGGTAGGGGAGGAATTTGACAAGAAGAGAATCACAGAAAAATATAATTTTGAAGATAGGGCTAGAACGAGGGAGGCAGGGGAAGAAGGAAGAGAAGCGAGGACGATGTGTCTGAGGTGTGTGCGCTCTGGAGACACCCGCTATTTGCCCTGGTTTTTGACATCAGAAGACAATTATTGCCCTACCCTATGGAGTGCTCACCACCGAATCAATGACTCACCCTTGCTTCATCGAGTGTCTCTTACATGATCAGGGATGGTTGGGAAGGCAAGGCAGATAATAGGAAAAGTTGACTAAGAGGATGAGACAGAAGGTAGTAAGTGAGTAGGTGCTCACATTCACTGGGATGTGAGCACCTACTGCAAACCTAGAATCATTGCAAGGGTGAAAAATTAGTGCACAACAGAGTTAACATATTGTGAGGTCTGGGGATGAAAAAATAAAGAATAGCCGTGAACTCTTGATTATCTAGGGTAATGTGGAGAGTACAATACTAAGCAAAACTACCTACGAGGGAGGTGCTATGAGGCCTGGTATAAAAATTCAAATATGACAGGAAGTTGGAGCAGGGAGAGACCATGGAAAAACGTTCACGAATGAACTAAGCCCTGAGATGGGCAAAGCTTGGCTAGGAGGTTGAGGGAATGTGTTCATGGGGCGAAATGCTGCAGGCACTGAAGATTTGAGTGCCCCTCCCTTCTTGCCCCTTTTTGGCATAATACTATCTGTTCCTGTCTCAGTGGAAAGGGAGGGAAAGGTTGGGAACCCAAAGTTGCTCCTGCTTTGGGGAGAGTGTGAAGATCAGGTGGGAGCAGGCTTTTCCTTCCACTTTGGAGAGTTCACCTTTTAGTCCAAGAGGCATGACGCCAAATGTCCTGAGCATTCTGATCTGGGGGAGTCACCCTGGGGTGGGGACTTCGCTATCATGACAAAGAATGTATGGTTCAAAGGCAGGTCCTATGGAGGTTTTCAGTTCTCTCATGTCTTTGTGACTTTTCTTTTGGAGGCTGCTTCCCAGTGACCAGGTCATGGGACCAGGTGAGGTGGCAGGTCCTGTGGTGTGTCCACCACATATTGGGTGAGATGCAGAGAACAGAATGGTGCTCCAGACAATATACCCATAGCTGCTTTTAAACAAACCCAGAGAGAGACCTATTCAGACATGCACATGCCTGGGCATTGAGAAAACCAAACAGGGTCTTCTTCTGCCCTGCTTTGACTCAGTTACCTTCAGTGGTGCCCACCCCACTGCATTTTGTGTCTTCTCTGTGCCTCCGTTTCACTATGGTAAAATGTGGATAAGTGTGTGGTGATTAAATGAATTAATACATGTAAAGCACTCAGAGCCGTGCCTGAGACACAAGTGAGTTCCATGAAAGTTCTTGTCTTTTTCTCACCCACCAGATGTCCCGGGGCACCTGTACAGCTTCTGGTCACTTTCCCCTCTGAACACTCAGGTGTTCTCTGGAATACAGGTGATAAGTAAATACTTCCAAGCATGATTTACTTTATTTCACTCAGTTATTGTCCACAAGTTAAACTACTGATTTTGAAAGTAATAGGTTATAGCACTGAGCTTCTTTTCTGTGGTTCCTAATTCACTTATTCAGTGTTAAGTCCTTCCAGTGAATAGCTCTGGCTTGTTATTTTTGAAAATATAGCAGCATTATTGAGATACAATTCCCGAGCTATACACAATTCATCCATTTGAAATGTACAGTCAATGGTTTTTGCTATATTCACAGTTATGCAATCATCACCACAATCAATTTTAGATCATTTTTATTACTCCAAAAAGGTGTCCTGTACCCATTAGCAGTCATGTCCCATTTTTCTCCCAACCTTCCAGTCCTAGGCAGCCACTAATCTATTTCCTATTTCTACAGATGTGCCAGTTGTGGACCTTTCACAATCCCATAGCCTTTTAAAGAAGCCAAAATCTTCTTTCACTCGTCATTGACCTCTTTCCACCAAAATACTCAGCCTTAGGGCCAGGTACACAGCAGGCACCGTAAATGTTACTGAATGAAAACCAAAACATGGGTTCAATCAAGTTAAACATATCTTTTTCCCCCCCACATTTCATCTTGGGACCCTGTTGGTCCAACGCAAGATAGGGAAATAGAGGCCAGGAGCAGAGTTGTGCTTCTGCTTTTCCCGAGGCATAGAAAACTTTGTTGCGCCTCCTCACAGTAAGGTGCTAGTGCAGCGATTCTCAAGCCTGGCTGCTCCTTATTGCTACCTGGGGAACAAAATGCCCTGAGCCATGAGCCCTGCTCCTCCCCACCCTGCCCCAAAGCGCTGTCTGGGGTGGGGCCCAACAGTATCTTTTAAATGTTCCCCAAATTTAAATGTGTGTCTATGAACAGCCAGGGTTGAGAACTCTCAATCCAATGAAAACAATCCTTCTAAGCAAGAATGATTTGTTGAATTCCAGCCATGCCCAGAATGACACGCAGCCAAAGTTTTCAACTCTGTCTTCAGGGAAACGAATCTGTGAATTTTAAAGAAAGCAATACAAAAACAGAGTCTCATTTCACAAAAATTTCCTTACAGTTAACATTATTATAAAACTGAACTATATGAAATTGCTGATATTTGACTTTTTTAGCAATAAATGAAAATTTCATATCATTCAACCTAATTGAATGCATTTATTTCTTGAAATAAAAGATGCATCATATTTGGTTTGAAGTATCATTTTTATAATCCACCTACTGATTTTCTTTGTGTTTCACATGTTTTTAAAGTAGAACATTTCAAGCTTTACTAAATATATATCTCTAGTAGAGGATGGAAAATAAATTAGCTGTTAAGGAAAATAAAAGCATACAAATTCAAAAACAGATAAAACAAACACTAACTTTATGGACACCCTTCACATTTTGCCACACAGTATTTCTGGAAAGCATGTCATAAAGTAGATTGTCATAAAATAAGTTGTATTTTCCCACAGGAAAAATTTTATGATTAGGGGTTGTATTCCTGAATAGACATCCTATAAATTAGAGATATGATTAACAATAGATCATGAAAGCAAAGCTGCAACAGCTATAAACCTTCATAAACATTTAAAATAATAAATTTGTTATCTGAGTACCATAAAATGCCAAAAATATATTTTACCCGTTGATTATCATATTGTCATTTTGAAAAGTAATTTAGCATTACCCATCAAAACTGAAAAAGTGCCTATTTCTTTGATTCGCTTCTAGTGATCTTTCCTAAAGGAAAACTGGTTCCGTTTCTTTCCCCCCTTACGGGACCAAGTACCGATGTCGTTGTGCAAGCCTGAGACTCTGCACGCTCCCCCTTTTGACAGGGTTCTCCCCATCCCCCTGCCTCCTCATCTGAGGCTCTGCTCCTTTTACCCCTAAGCTACGTGCTGCCCAGGTTCTGAGGACAATCCTGTTCAGAGTCAGGAGGAATTTAAGGAGCTTTAGTTCTCTGGTGCAGGCTCCACAGTGTCTAGTCAGCTGCATTTCTGCTTTCATTTCCATCTCAGGCTGGGAGGCGGGGCTTCGACCTCCTTCCTGTGGCCAGAACTGCCCGTATCTCAGTCCTTCTGAACCTGTGGTTTGCCAGACTATTTGTTCACCCCACCTCTGCCTATGAGGGGTTGAAGTTCTCTCCCTGAATCCCACCCTGTAGCGACAAGGAATCCTGCAACCTATTGCCACATGTTTTTGATGCCAAACACATCTCTGGCAATCAAACATTTTGTGAATGAATAAATTCCTAGATTTCTCCATTTGTCTGCACAACTGAACAGCCACTGCTGCCTCTTGGTGGGTAGCTCAGAGCCAGCTGACCCTGTGGACTGCTGGCTGCCATGACCCCTTAGCGAAAGCCATGTGCTTTGAACATCAAATGGGCCTTCCTGGCTTGCCCCAGCATCTGCTTATCCTTGGAAGGGCCTCCAGGCCTCCTGACCTTGTCTGTCCCTTCTTCTTTACTACATTGATTACGGCCTTACAGGCTCCTGGTACAACTCTCTAACCAAAACCCTTCCAATCAACCTGCAGACATTCTCTTCCTTGCCTCCCCATCTCTCTGGTGCCTCATGCACTACACAGGGGAATGGGTACTTGGGAAGTATCAGGACATGATTCTAGACAGTGGTCCTCAACCAGAGGTGATCTTGCCTTCCAGGGGACATCTGGCAATGTGTGGAGGCATTTTTGATTGTCACAATTGAGGGCATGCTATTAGTATCTGATGGGTAGAGGTCAATGATGCTGTTAAACATTCTGCAACGCCCCTGGCAGCTCCTATAATAAAAAATTATCCAACCCAAAATTGGCTGAGGTTGAGAAACACTGTTCTAGAGAAATCAAAGAAGCCTTCTGCAGTGCTACAAACTGAATCAAACAAAATTAACAACAGACAAGGATAATGCTTCTGTTTTCAGTAAAAACAAAACAAAAAAAGCCTTTTCCCTTCCAATTACCTAATTTCATGCTCATAATAAAAATATTAGAAAATAAAGGCAAATTATATCACTCTCACTGTGCTATATAGTTGTGATTGTATTCTGTGTTTTTAATATTATATAACAACCACCTTTTACTAGTTCCATATTACTAAAAGGCATCAATTCCATTGTTATGGGCGATTCCTCCCCACAATTACCAGAGTGCCATAACTCTTCTCTCGTTAGGGTAAATTTAAGTCATTTCTAGATTTGCACTATTGTAACAGCAGTTGTGAATACATATTTGTACCTAAAACTTTCTGCACGGGTGGCTATTTCCAGGATAAACCTTAGAGATTGGTCTATACTCCAGACATAAATTTTGAAAGGTAAACAGGATTTGCCAAAGGATTCTTCTCTGACATCAAAACCCATGTGAAATGTTCCCCTGGCCCTCAGCTCTGCTCTGGTCTAAAAACATACTCCAAACTTGCAACTTAAAGTGCCTCCATTTGAGGAACATCAAAGAAGCCAGAAAAAAAATTCATCTCAGAATTTTCTGAATAGAGCATTGCAATGGTTCATGAGAACGACAATGAAATGGTTTGTGATTTTTGGCACAGAGACATAACTAATATGCCTTTAAGATGGTAGGATTTGCTGGCTAGAGTCAAAATGATTTTATTTGGAATGCCTTTCTTATAAGCATAATGCCATTTTCTGTTCATTAAAGTGGTTTAGCTATTTTATTTTATTGTTTTTCATTGATTTTCTCTTTATCTCAGGTATTTACTTAGACCTTTGGGAATGTACTTATTTTGACAAGCATGTTAACAGCTGTTTGTTGGCATAAATTCACAACATTCTGAAACAAGAATAGGTTAAAGATAAAGATTTATTTTTCATTTACATCCAAACAGTTTTTCTAAGTTTTAGCATCTGATTACAGTGTGGCTACAGTAGAAATTAAACCCTCACTTTCTTCTTACTCCCAGATTCAAAGGGAAACCTACAAGTATATATAAATCAAAGCAAAACAATGTGTCTTGATGTGTAAACTCAGTGACGGCAGGAATGGTAAGAAGTTAGAAATCAGAGGGTCTGGGCTTCTATTTGTGTATGCCACTAGCAAGCCCCTGGTATAGGGCAAGTCACTGACATTTGTGGGGTTCAATTTCAAAAAAGACTATCTTATATGAAACAGCACATGTGAAGTGCTTTGGAAGACACACGTACTTCTCTAAATGCAGTAACAGTAAAAAGAGAGTTGTTATTGTGTGCTCCTGTGTACTGTGTACCATCCTTTATGATGGCAATCTAGGTATAACTAAGGACACAAAAGTCTGTACTCATCAGGTAAGCTTTCCAGGGACTGGAAAGAAGCAGTCGGATGTCTGGGTGGGGAGTCAGTGATTCAGTGATTCAGAAGTTATCACAGCAGGAATCAAAAGTCCCCTCCATGTCGCAAATCTGGGCACCAGGATATTAGCCTTGATGCTGGGAGGTGTAACATCAGCAGCAACTAGGACCACTGATACACCACTTGCTGATGATTTACCGTGTGGCATGCACTCTGCTACATGTTCTACTTGCATTATCTCAGTCAATCTTCATAACCGCCCAATAGGAGTTGTTACAGAAACAGAGACCAGACTGAGGCTTAGAGAGAGATTCAGTGTAATATAAAAAGTAAAAATTTCAACCCCGTTCTCTCAGAGTCCAAGGGAAAAGTGGGAGTAGAATAAGGAGCTCAGTGACAGCACACAGGAGGTGTGAGCCTGGGAGCCACATGGAGGCTGAGGCTCCAGCTAGGGTGAGCTCACGCCTTACCTGGGGCTGGGTGGGATGACCAGGAGGCGGACTGGGACTGTTCTTTTAGTAACTGTAGCAGGGAACAGTTGTTGTGCCTACAGCTGCCTTTTCGTTCCTGCCCTCCCCCATAACTGGGTCAGGAATAGGCTAGGAGGGCCAGCAGACTCTGGCCTGTACCATGGAAGTGAGAGAAACAACGGTGGAGTCTTGGTTCATGGGTAAAATCTGCCACAGTAGGTCAGGCCTGCAGTCCATTCGGCCTAGGGCTCATCTCCAATAGTAAAAACAACTAGTGTAATGGCTTGTGGACTTTCTTTTTAATAAGTATTTTTTTTAGAGAAATCTCAGGTGGAAGCCCAGAATTTACAAAAGATACAGTGTAGAGAAATACTGGTTCAAAGAGAGAAGAAGGAAGCCCAGAATGCCCTCCTTCCACCCTAAATATAATACTTTCATGTAAGCATGGTGTACCCTTTTACATAAACATGAATGGCTAAGGACCTTAAGCATTCTAATTCTCCTCAGGACTCCAGTAGCAAACCATTATCATGTAGTTTCCTAAAACTCAAAAAAAAAATCTATTTAAGTTTTCCACGTACATCACATTTTGGCTACAGAGTCCACTCTTTACTGCCCCTTTCAGAAGTACCACTTACTACTTTTTTCTTCTCCTAGACTTGCTCTGCTCCAGCTTCAAGGGGCACCATCTCTGCCTCCTAGTATTTAAACTAGAACTATTTACGACTTCAGAAACTTTGTTCACATCTTCCTCCTCTTTCCATGCAGAACATTTCTAATCTGTTTAGTCTGTTCTCACTGAAGAATTAAATGCAATAATGTATGTAAAGCATCAAGCAAGGGAGGTGGCATAAAGGAGAGGTTTAGCAAGTATTATGCCCTAATCATTTTCCATCTCCTTCATCATTTAACAGGTCCTGTTCCAGTTTTGCCTTCCATTGTGATGCTTGTTCCTTCCTCTCTGCTGTGTCCCAAATTGGAGGGGGGGTGGTGGCAGGGAGGGCAAGATGATGTAGTTATCTTCACCAACACAGCCAATGATACAGCAAGACTGCAAGCACCAACCCGAGCCGGTACTATGTAAAGCATTTTCACAGCCAGGAACACCAAGCTCACTCTTATCTTAGTACTGTAGCTTCTAAGTCCTTGATAGGAAAATTGTAGCAAAGGAATCTTGGACTGAAAGGTGAAGGTGGGGGGAATATGGCGGCTGGGGTGGGGGTTTAGGTGAGGCACAAACGCAGGGAGGATTCGATATAGCCAAGCAATGTGGGAAGAAGAAAGAAGTTCCATCTGCAGAAAGACAGGCAGAGAACAGGAGTTCTCAGAGAGGGCTGGGACTATTAGGAAAGGAGCTAGAGTTCTCTTCGTGAACTTGTACGTGGAGGAAGAGAAAATCATGGGGAATTTCAAGACACTATTGACAGGATCATAAACTGGCATAACATTTTAAGAGGACTATTTATCAATATCCATTGCAGTCTTAAGTGTGTATAGCCTCAAATTCAACAATCTCATTTTTTGAAATCTAAACTTACAAAAATATTAACATTGCATATATAGGTGTAGAATTATGTTCATTCCAGTACTGTTCATAAGGGGAAAATATTAGGAAGAGATTAAGTGTTCATCAACAGTGACTAATTAAATTATGGCATATCAGTGAAAAAAGAACGAGGTAGCAATATATATATATGTACTTGTATGAAAAAATCTAAAAAAAATACAGTAAGTAAAAAAGGTAAGCTGTAATATGTATAACATGAGGTTATTTTAGTTTTAAAATTATATAAATATTTGCATAAATGTAAGAAAGGCATCTGGAAGGTTACATGTGGATTATCTCAATTTCTTTTTTTTTGAGAGGTGGGGAAGTTTAACATTTTTCTTTAGGTACTTCAAGATTGTTGAAATTTGTAATTAAAAATAAATAGGAGAGCTAGCTATAGCATAGTGGTTATATGCATGGGCTTTGAAGCCATACTACCTGAGTTTGGATCCCAGTTCTGCCTTGTCCTAGAAGTGACAGGTAACTTAATCACTCTGTGACTCAGTTTCCTTATTTATAAAACGATAATAATGATAGTACCAGCCTTGTAAGTTGTTGTGCCAATTAAATAAGTACAAATAAAGAAGTGAGAAAAGCCTAGCATATAGTAAGCATGTAAAAAGAGAATCTGTTTGTTTACATTACCAGAGGACAGAAGGGGAAAAGATTAGTGCCAGATGATAAAGGGCTTTGAAACATCAGGCTAAGGAGTGAGAATTAATTTATTCAGTAGGAAATGAGGAGTCACTTATTTATTTAACAAATATTTAGCGAGTGCCTTCTATGTGCCAGACATTGTTCTAGGTAGTTGGCACACATCAGTGAATGAAGTGGAAAACAGCAGTTTAGAAAAGTACCAATGTAATCAAGACTGGGGTTTTGGGGTATTATGGATATGTGTCTTAAAAGTATTTTGTGCATGTGTTTGGGGGAAGATGATCAGGAAGACTGAGAGGCTGTCAATCAGGAGGCCTTTGTATTGTTAGGGGGATGAGGGCCTGAAACGTGAAAGGGAATTTAGGCCTGAAGACCAGAAAAGGTATCTAAGGCCTCCGATAACAGATCCTTAGCGTGGGCAAGGTGGCTGTGTATGCGGGATTCACGTGGGAGCTGTAGCTAGCCAAAGAACTTCAGAATACCAGCTTTCCAGACTTCGTCCTAGCCTCAGCCAACTCAATTGGCCTGCAGTCAGGTAATCTGTCTTTAGTCCCATGTTCACCACTGACCTGGGGTGCCTTAAAGAACCAAACTTCTTTGGCCTTCAGAGTCTTCACAGAGAGCAAGAGGGTAACCCTAGATAATCTCCAGGGTCCTGTCAGCTCTAACATTCTGTAGTTTTCATGTCATCACAAAGAGGAAAATGAACGGAACTTCCTTTGTTTCCCATTACCAATGTATTACATAGCAGAGTCAATGAGGAACAACTAAAACATAGGCTTCAGATGTGCAGGATAACGCGTGAGAAGACTGTTTACATTCATTTCTTTTTTGAGAAAGTGCATACTGAATTTTAAGCCAAATGTATGTATTAAGGTCTGAAAATGGGTTACTCAAATATCTGCCTTCCATACGTGCAGCTGTTCTAAAGCATAAACCACACTCATCCAGTATAACCATCATCTGTTCCATAAAGAATATGAACATTCATCTGGCCCTTATTTTTAGAGTAAAAGGTCAAATGCACAAGGGGTGAAATGCAGTCGAGTCCACTGTGCCAGATGCAGACAGGGGTGGGAGGCCAATTATAAATCATAATATCTGAACTTGTGGGTATTTAAATTAGATAGTTTAGAATACCAAAAGAAATAAATCATGAGATATCAGAGTGGCAAACAGAAGCCACAGAAAGCTCACCTTTCATTTGTTCATTTGTTCAACAAGTCGCTCTCACAAAATAAATCACCAAAATAAACAGACTGATTCATTTCCCATTTTTCCCATTGCTTGTTGGAGTTTGGTGCTCCCCTCCCCCCACCAGGGTCATGGAATGCATGAACTTCAGGCTCTCTTGTGTGTGAGAAAAGCTCTGCATCAAGATAATCTACTCTATGTTAGAAGAAATTGTAACTGTCCCATACCCACGAGTAATGGACACTGAAGCCAGGCTCCCTGAGCCCTGATCCCAGATCTGCTACTCACCAGCTAAGTTACTAAGGGCCAAGTTACTTAGCTCCTTTCTGGCTCAGTTTCCCCCTCATAGTGTTGCGATGAGGATGTTACTATTTCTACCTTGCTTTGAACAGTGTCTGCTGTACAGTAAGCACTATATATGTGTTTATAAAATAAATCTTAGTTGCTAGAGGCAACACAAGGCAGCTGAGAGCGTTCACACATTGATTCTCTTAAAGAATACTTCCTCTCTGCTCATCCTACTCACTTATAAAAGTACCATGGAAAACCATATGTTAGACAAGACAAGGGTCAGCTGTTCTTCATTATTACTTAGAAAAGGCTGGGAGGAATTTACACTAAAAAACCTCCTGCCTGGATTGCTGAAATCAAAATGACTCTTCTCTTTAAAAAGGAGATATGAGTTTGTCAGTAGAGATGAAATTAGAATGCCTTGGCATGATGCCCACCAGCCTCAGAGTCTGCAATTTCAACCAACTGTTTGCTTCAGTTACTTGAACCCATTTTATTCTTAGATTGTTCTGGTGTGCGAGTGGTTGTGTTGTACGTGTGTGTGTACGCACACAGGATGGGGGAAAGGGTAATAAGCCAGGTAGTGACATGATGCTTCGATGTTTGAGTTGGGGCCATTTTGGCTCCAACACTTAAGACTTACGATCTAGAACAAATTACCTAATTTCTTGAACCTCAATTACTGGAACTGCAAAATGGTTTTGACAGGTTGTCTCTTGGGTGCTTTTTTCTAGATAAAGACCTATTATTCTAAGTGGCTGGTATGATTTGTTTACATAACAGTGCCCCTCTCCACCCCCCACCCCCGCCACAGGCTGCTGCCTCTCTGCTAGCTGAGACAGGACTTCAAGGTGTCTGGTAGCCTAAGAGATTAAGAGCACAAACACTGGATTTAGGCCCTCCACTCAAACACCTGCTTTGCCACTTATTATCTGGTGACCTTGAAAAAATACCTGAACCTCTGTAAGTCTCAGTTTGCCTATCTGTAAAATGGTGATAATAATAACAATATCTATCTTATCAGATGCCTGTGAGCAACAAATAAGGATACTCGAGAAGCACTTAGTATGATGCCTGGCAGTCAGTGCTCCTTAAATAATAACTGTGCTTGTCCCCAAGAGCCCTGTGAGATCTTAGGTATATTTATCTTTGGATTGTGATGGGCAGTTTATTAGCTAGTTTTTATATTAGCTTTTAAAATCCCCAGTGAGAATTCTTTTTAAACATGCTGTCTCCTCCACTGTTGTTCTCTTCCCCCTCCGCCTTCTCCCCTCTTTAAATTTCAGAACAAATCAGCTATTTTAATGTGTATGTGAGTGGTTGCCTACTATTCATCAGAAGAGATTCCAGGGCTTCTTGCAAGGAAGATTTCCTGTCAGGTTGCATTCTTCAGGGAGCTGCCTGTCCTGTTCTTTCTTTTCCCTGGACGGCCCCTGGAATGAGTGGGGCTTCAAGTACCTCCCTCTGAGGTGGCTGAGTGGGGTGGGAGGTGGGGATGCTGGGAGCTCAACGTAGGGTGGCAGGGAGGAGGACTCAGTGAAGAGAAACCAAAGTGGGAGTTCTGGCCTTGGCCCTTCCAATAACTAGCTGTGTGACCTTGCACAGGTCACTTAAACTCCCCAGTCTGTACTGTCTTCATTTGTGACATGAGAGGGCTAGCAATGGGCAAAAAACAGAAAGACAATTCACCCAGGAGGATGAACACTATATACATTGTTCCCTTCACTAGTTATCAAAGAAATGCAAATTATAGGAATAAAAGACACCTTTTTTTACCATTATTAAAATAAGAATTAAAAAAAAATCTTTCACATTACAGGGAGCATGACAAATTGGTACAACTGGCTTGGGATTAGAAAACAATTCAGACTGCGTCTCATGAAAGAGAACAAGGTAAACATTGGTGTAAACTCTCATCTTTGCAACTCACTAGTTTTGAGGCTTAACTTTTCAAGACTTCACTTCCTCATAGGAGGAAAAATGGGTAAAATAGGGGTGATAAAAATAATGGCCACTTGACGGGTTGTTCTGAGGTTTAGAGATTAAGACGACAATGGACCCAACCTACTGTTTGGCACATAACAGATGCTTTGGTGAAGACAAAGATGATGATGAGGAAGATGAGGATGATGCCTGATTCTGCCTGGCTCATATTATAATGCGGGAGAGAAAACCCATTCTCCTCTCCTTTCTTGGATTCCCTGTCAGAATCTGACTCTGCGGCAGGCACAGCAGATGCTCAGATGCAGCCCCACTTGTCTAATATCCTAGGGGATTCTGACCCATGGTCTCAGAGGACCAGGCAAGTCCAAGTACGTGCCCCACACAAACATCTCCTACTCCCCTCCTTCCCAACACATGCACCACCACACGTCAGATGCCAGTCCTGCCCCGCCCCTATGGCTCTCCCTCGGTTTTGTAAACAGACTTCTGGCCTCTTGGGCCAGACCCTCCCAGTGCCTGCACACATAGCGAGTGACGAGTGACGTCTTCCCTGTGCCGCACAATGTCTGCCTGCATCTCCCTCCAAGCAAACACAGCCCCCACCCGCCTGAGGGTTCAACCTCTCTGACACATGTCAGCTGCTGCCATCATCCAGAACTTGTGTGTTTGCCTCTGGCCACCTTATTTACCAAATAACTCATCCTTCGCCTGGGAGACGCCCTCAGTTACTTGTTTTCAAATGCCCATTTGCTTTTGAAGAGGGTTTCCTCTTCTTTCTCAGCTTTCTCCTGTGATCCATCTCTTGTTTTTTGATAATTTAAGCTCAGCATTGGTTTGAATTGCCATGGGGCCTTTATCTACTCAATATCAAAGATGTCTCTTCTCAGATGTTTCTTTCAATTCCTTCTCAATACCAGGTTCTATTTCTGTTCCCATTTTGCAACCTAATAAGGACTGAAATCTGTTTTCAGTAGTTACTCGGGTTTTTTTTTCTCAGCTTTGAAGATGATTTCAGAGAACCATGGAACCGAAGAACTGAAAGGAACTCATGGAGTCCTCATTTCATTCATGAAAACACTGAGGTCTCTAGGGGCGAACTTCATGGTGGTCTCCCAGTGGTGAGATACTCAGGAGAGAGAAAGCAGACTGTGGACTCCCAGGAAGTGCTCCTTCCTCCCCTCAGCCTGGCACTTGCTCCGTTTCCCTGTTAAACCAGGCCCAGGTAATGCATGACAATGACTGCATTTCCTTCTATGGAGAGATCTGAAGGGCCCGGCAGCTCAGCAGAAATAGGCCCCCCATGTGTTTCAAATCCATCATGGACTCATTCCTCTTCCTCTCTTCTCTGGCCATGTCACATTCATTTATAGGCACTTTCTCCAGGAAGCCCACCTGAGCCTCCAATTCCAGGCAGGGAATTCTCCTGTGTGTTCCTGGTGGTGCCTTGTATACCTTCTCTCTGAGCTAGGTATTGCTCACAGTATTGCAACAGATCATCACCTATTTGCATCCACATTCTCTAGAGGTCTGCATTCAGCACGAAGGCGGAACAGATACTCACACCAAAGTGTTAATGACCTTTAAAATCTCTCCTACCTGCTGAGATGCAGGGGCTGAGCCCTTGAAGGGAAGAGTCCCAAGGGAAAAGCCCAAGGACAAACAACTTCACAATTTTAGACTGAATGACCCTCCTCTTAAATTTTCAAAAAATTGGGAATAGACTTCTTACCCAAGCATAAAATGAGAGCAAAGCAATTAACCAGGCCCAGATGAGCACACCTAAGCCCCCTCCTCTTGATTCATACCTGTTCTTATTTAGGGCCCTGATTCAGTAGAAAGGAATAAAACTTTGAGGACGTCCTCACCCTGTTGCTTACGTAGCCTGGCCTTTGACCCAGGGCGACCCAGAGCCCTGGTTGCTCTTCAGGGGGAGAGATGGGAGGGGAAGACTAGATGCCATTAGAGGCAGAAAGAGTGATGTGAAGATAGGAATGGAATAACTCTGGGAATCAACTTCTCTGGAATCTTTCCCCACATTATCTCATGTAACTCCCCCCGCACCCGCCACCAAACAACCTAAGACAAGGAAATGGAAAGCTCACTCACGCCCTGAGATCACAGAGAGACAGGTGAGAGATTGTGCTGACAGGCACCCAGAGCATCAGGTTCTGGCCACTGCCTCTTTTGGTAATTTCCTAGAGTCTTCATAAAGGGGTCAGGTATACGGAAGTGTTCTCCTGAGCCATTTAAATACTCACTGTACTAATAGGACAACTAGAAAGTTTAAATCAGGTATTTCTAACACTCCTTTCTGTCCAGTCTTCCTGCTTGGCCTGCTCCTCACTCCAGGAATGAACCTTTACCACCTGTGATGGCAATATCCACTGGGTCTTCTCTGCCTCCTCCCTCGCCATAAAGACTTCAACCCAAGTTCACTTCTCATTCTCCAGACTCCTATTATGTTTGTGGATGGCTCCGCAAAAGGTAATTATTTCACAGAATTGTCCAACCACTTTTATAATAATTTATTATTTTGTAACAAACATGAAAACCAATATTTTAAAGTATTTGCTATGTGCTAAATATATTTATCTTGTTTAATTTTCATGGTAATTTTATAAAATAAATATATCTCCCTCTTTACAAAAAGGATATTGAGCCTTGAGGAAACCCATTCTCCTCTCATCTGAGAATCTATCTGAGAAAAGTAATATATACTAAGTTTAGAGTGTGAGCTTTGTTATTAATCTGCTGGATTCAATTCCAGTTCACTAAGTAGATAAATGTACACAAACAGCTTCTCTAAGCCTCAGTTTTGTGATCTGTGAAATGGGGTCATGTGCATGAAGTGCTGAGCACATGACTGGCACAGAGTAAAGTGCCCAGTGACTGAGAGTACTTAATGTTATTAGGAAGAAACAGAGCTTCGAGTCAACTCCCTGTTGTCTTACTTCAGGGCTGATGTTGCCTGCTCTTCATATAATCCTGACCTAGATAGCTTATTATCCCTATTTTAAAGATCAAGAATTAGGCTCAGAAAGGTGAAGAGACTTGTTCACAATCAAAAAGCCGTTAAGTGTCAAGGCTAAGGACTGAGGCAAGTGCAGCTTTTCTTCGCTTTCCAACACCATGCCGCTGCCTATATTAATCTGTTAGTTTCATGTAATCTTCTTCCTTCCAAATGAGTGATAAGCTCCTCAGAGCCAAGCAAAATCACTTCCACTTTGCCTGTGTTTCCTAAAGAGTCTGGCGCAGCACCATGCAGGCGGTGCTCTCGTCACACCACTGGTCAAGGAAATTCTTGATGCCTTTGCTCAGCCTGGCACCCCGCTTGCTCTTCAAAGCGGTGAGCAGTTTCAGCCACGATGGCGGGGATGCCTAAGACAAAAGGATTCAAGAAATGATTCCACAGCCCCTAACAATTTTCTGCCCATTGTATTTATGAGAAGTAAGTCTCAAACAGCAATTCAAGGTGCTTTTAAAAAGACAATGTTCTACTGAACAATCACCACAACCTCTTCAATAATAAATGGCGTCTAAAAGGAGAAGGGTCTGTTAGAGAAGAAAAGACTCAAGAGACATAGCTATCAAATATAATATTTAGACCTGATTCCAAAAACCAAATCTTAAAAGCCATTTTGGGCATAACTAGGAAATTTTGAATATAGGCTTGTTATTGAGTAATAATTTGGAATTATTATTTATTTAGGTATGGTAATATTATAGTTATGTTTTTTAGAAAGTCTTTATTTATAAAAATTACATAATGAAGTATTTGTGGATGAAAGTTACTTTAAATACTCCAGCAGGGAAGGAAAATACTCCAGGGAAGATACTGATGAAACAATATTAGCAAATGTTGATAAATGTTGAAGCAAGGTGATGGGCACATGGGTGTTACTTATACTATCCTCAAAATTTGTGTGTTTGTTTGAAAACTTACACAATAAGAAGTTTTGTTTTATTTTGTTTTTAAGAAAGAATGAATGGTGAATCCCCCCAGCAATCTCCTGTTTTGTTCTACAACTACTGTTCTTCCTAGAGAGCTCAGTTTCCTCAATGACGTGAAAAGTCATCCTCTCCCCAAGGTCCCAGATGTACTCATCCAAGTGAGGTTAAGCACCTGCTGTGACGACAGCTCAACTAGACCATTCTGCTACCTCCTCCCAATCTGCTCTGAACTAACCTTGTCACCTGCTACTGCACTGTCTCCGCTATCCTTGCCCTACAATTATTACCATGTTCTTCCACTCTTTGGGCAGAAACCTCAGCATCGCCTTTGCCTCCTTCTTTCCCTTTATCTCCTAGGCCATGTAGCCTAGGTACTTTGTAACATGACTCAGATGGACAATCGTCCTCTCCATTCTGATTGCTCCAGCCGTGTCTAAAGCCTCAGCCACTCACACTCAGATTGTTGCATTGGTCTCCTAGCAGGTCTCCCTCCTTTGAACTTTCTCCTTTCTGTGCAAACCCTTGGATTGTGCAAATCTCCAGACGGTCATACTTGATGCTTTTCCTTGGAACAGCTCACTTTGAAACCCATCTGTTCTGTCCCTGTCCACTTACCCCTCTCAGAAGTTCTTACGGTTGAGCTCTATCTTATTGCCTTGAGTAAATCACTGTATGCCTCCTCGAGCCACTTTAGAAAAAGTCTGCTTACACTAGACCAGAAGCTCATCAGAGCAGGGACTTGTCTGTCCCCCACTATATCCCAGAACTTAGAGCTCAATGCTTGGTACACAGTTGTGGGTGCTCAGCACATATTGGTTGAATGAATGAGTAGATTCATGAATGAACAAATATTGTGAAAAAAAATTCTGACTTCACCTTTCCCTCCATGTAAGTATGAAGTGCTCTCTTCAGTGGGGGTCCTAATCTTGTCTGCCTCAAGCCCATGATGGTTAAATCTTCAAAGATTTCTGTTAGGAGGCCCTATTGAAGGTTATTTGAAAACCCAAATAAAAGATATTCTAGGATTCCCCTTTTCCCACATAATACAGTCTAAACAGACCTTAATTGATAGGTCAAATAATCTTAGCTTTACCTCTGATGACACCTGAACTTGATCTAACCACCAATGTCTCTGATCCCTGGTTTCATCATAGGTTAAAGGAGGGGCTGGTTGGGTAACTGATGGGGTCCTGACAGTTATAATCTTCTTGGTACTTGCTTTTATAAAAGTCAAAATGCCTTGTGCCTAATGCCTGAGTGTTCAGAGAGCCTCCTCTTTATTTTAGATTCTAGCTGCTTGCCTGACAGGAAAATTAGGCTCGCTGATATCAAATTCCTTGGTGGAATTCACCTCCTGATGGGTTGCTTTCATTCCTTTGTTCAGTACATACCTATTAAGTTTCTACTATGAGCCAATTCAATGGTAATTTGTTCCTCCTATTGCTAACATGGCCCCTAATGACAATAATACGCTATACATCTTTTCAGTCTGCCTTTATGACCACTGTGTTTTCTTCATATCCAGGGCAACCAGTGGCGACAACCAGATAGGGTTTATGGTTGGCTCATCATTTTGCAAATGAGTTAGCTGGATAAGCAATTCACTGAAGGCCACACAGTAAGGGAAAGGCAGGGGTACCTAGAATCTGGGTCTCCTAAATCCTGGTCCTGGACTCTTCAGCATCATTCCATACTGACCCCGGGAGCAGGCAGCAGGATAGCTGAGAAGGTGAACAGAATAGTGTCCCGGCTTGTGAAGCCATCTCAACAATCTGTGAATAAAGCAATGAAGCAACGGCCCAAAAAAGGCTGAATCTGGATCACGAGAAGCTTCCAAGAACAGTTAGAGATGACAGTCTCCTCTTCAGTCCTGGAGGGCACTCAAGTCCAGATTGGCCTTGCAGCCTGTGAAGATCCCGATCAGCTGATCCTTATTGCATGGGGACTGGGTCCCCCAGAGGTCCATCGACTGCGTGGTTTCTCCAGAATATATAGTGGAAGGAACACAGGCTCAGTATCTAACAGGTGGACTCAAATCCTACATGCACCCCTTAGTAGCTGTGTGAAATCAGGCCTGTTACTCATCTGTAAATGAAGATGATATCACCCACTAAAAATATCTTACATGAAAACAGCTAGTATGGTGCCAGACTGATTATTTCCCTTTCCCCCACTTTCTAGTGCCTCTCTCTCCTCTCCGACGTAGCCCTGTGTCTGTGGCACACAACAAGTACTCAGTGGCAGTTATTATTAAGGAATGGAGGCTCCCACGAGGTACAGTGGTGATGAAGGAGCCTACATGAGAGGTGAGCTGCGGAGGAGTTAGGGCCAAAACAAAGACACAGAGTGCATCTTTCTGACTCTACTCATCCTTCTGTGAGCCCTGAGACAGACCCAGCATGGGGCACATAGGCCTTTGTTCACATAAATAAAAACCAATCTCTCTTAAAAAAAGAGTCAGTTGCGGAGGGAGCAGAGGGAAGAAAGAGGCATTTTAAAGGTCATTAAAACGTATTCGTTGTTAAGCAGTTGCTGAAACAGTCTGTAGTTACTTACTAGCAATTGGAAACAATTCCTGGGGGAGCCATGGGAGGAGTTTTTTGCAAATAAGTTTTGAATCTTGCTCTAATTTGATTAAACATTAGACCTGAAAGGGTCCATTAGTCAGAATTCCACTTCTACTAAAAATTCACCAAGAAAATGTTTGGATACCCATCTCTTCTCCTTGTTCCTGTAACCATCAGGGTAAGTAAGCACCTCTAAATCAACATTGCTCCTCATCTGGTGGCAGCAACTTATGCATAAGCACAGCATCTGAGAGGTGTTAACCTGCTGGCAGGTGTGAACACTGCCTTTTGGGAGCTGATCAACTTGTACACCGAAAGGAGTGTCCATCACCCATGAGTAACTACCTGGCTGGCCTGGGGCTTTCTCCTGGCCTCCAGGTCTGGCTATTCCCTCACCCCGGAGCACTTCCCTTCCTGATGCACCTCCTCCCAACTTTCACCCAAGGACTACTCACTCTGCAGGTCTCCTCTTAGATAGGACTTCCTCCAGTATGTCTACCTTCCTCACCAGGTTTGGATTCAGAATATCTACCAGGAGCTCACACAATCATCTGTTCTTTCTCCATTCAGGCACTTACCATACCCTACTTCAGTGATTATTAACCTGGATGATTTTGCCTCCAGGGGATATTTGGCAATGTCTGGAGACATTTTTCGTTGTTGAATTGGTGTGTGTGAGAGGATGCTATTGATGTTTAGTGGGTAGAGGCCCGGGATGCTGCTAAATATCCTGTAACACACAGGACAGCCCCATAACAACGAATTATCCAGCCCAAAGGGTAACCAGTGCTGAGACTGAAAAACCCTACTCTACTATAATTGTTTACTTGTGTACCTTTCTCACAATGGCTGTCTCAATTATATTGGTATCCTCAGTACAATGCCTAGCACATTCATGCTCAAAAACGACCTGTTTAACAACTGAATGACCATCATACCAGCTTGCTTTGACCCTACCAGCTACCTGTACTGGCCTCTCTGCTTAGCTAGCATGAATTCTATGCTGACTGTGCCCCTTCCTCCCGATTCTACTCCTGCTCCATGCACTGCAGGTCATGGGGATAGAGAATAAGGCTACCTGCAGCAAAGCAGAGGCCAGGGCGTCTGGACTAGTTAATCGAGCAGGGCAAGATGAAGTCAAGGCCACACGAAAGGGAAGAAGGCCTGAGCCAGTTGGGAGCAGGGCCAGACCACCGGGTAAAATGGGCAGCTGGACTGTGCAGTTAGGGGCTCAAAAGCTGATTAGTTTCCAAATCCTCCACATGCCTTTTATTTAATTAATGGACAGTGAGAGTCCATTTCCAAGGCTGCAGGAATCTTCTACCCCTTTACTGAAGCAATGCTGTATGATGAACACTTTCTTGAAAAACTGAGTCAATGCCCATTTGTTTTTTCATGCTTTTGCTACTGAGTTCACATGAATAATTATAAGTTTACTTAACATGATCGTAAAAGGGCTGGGTTAATTCTCGGCAATTTCAAGAATGAAATGTTCACAAAGACTTTCAAGACCGTGACACAACAGAGTTTGGGAATTCAAAATTGCTGCTGTCTAAAACATGTTTTCTTATTTGATTTATTACATTTCATGTTTTATATACATTTGTAATTTATGTTCCAATAATGTAGTGCAGACATGAAGCTGGGCAATTTTACCAGACAACGAAGGTTTTAGGGGTTGCTGGACTTTTGAAGCTAAGGGTTAGCTGCTTTAACCGACAGCCCCATGATTTCACCCTTGAATTCCTTTAGAACTCTTGGATGAATGCCAAGCTGTCTCCATGATTTATCTACATCCAGTTTGTCAACTAGGTCTACAAAATTGTGTGCATCTATTACTATTTGATCTAATACCTCTGCTTCTAAGGATGATTTAAGAGTGATATTCATTTTGATAAATTTTTCTGAAAAGATCAAGGCAAGTAATTTATTGTGCCTGCTGGCTCCTTTTCATATACCAAAGAAGTGTTCTGATCATCTGTAAAAGTTCTACACCAGGTCTTTGGCTGGCTCCTTTACTCCAATTGCCTTAAAAGACACCGGGTTTTTGTTTTTTTTTTATTGTACTTTTTCCATCACCATTTAGTCCCCTCATACTGCCCCTCCCTCCATGATCACCACACTGCTGAATGAGCAAAAAGGAAAAAGGACACTATTACTTTTAATGTTTGATCCTTACAGAATGCTCCTTAAATTCTACGTGGGTCTTTTTTGTAGGCTTTCAGGGTGGGTTCCCCTGTTTTTCTATCTGAATTAACCTTCTATTTTTTCTGGGAATGTCTCTTTCTTGTGAATAGGTCTTTGCCTTAAGCAATCCTTTCTGAGCTGCATGTGTAAATAGCGATTATTATCCCAACCTCCAGGGCTATGAGGGTCAAATGAAGTAAAGCACATCGAGTGCTTTGCCCTATGCCTGGGACAGAGTGTTTTGCAAATGGTTATTCTTATCATCTTGACCAAAGAAGGTAGGGTAGGAAAAGGAAACTAGTTCTCAATCCCACCTCTCAAAATGGCTTTCTGAATCTTGCCATGCTTTGTGCTTTCCCCAAAAAAGTGTTTAGCAATTTTTAAAAAAAAATTTGTTGGTAAGATGCTTGAGGTTTATTGACAATTTTTTTTCATAATACTATTCACGTTTTTCTTAGTTCTCCTGTTAAGTATATATTATCTTAGTTTTCCATTCTTGCAGCAGCCTGTTAAACTTATTAGGGTCATTAAATTACAGCAGTTACACACAGCTACTCCCTGCACCTTCTACGGGATTCTCTTCCTTTTCTCCTGTAAAACCATTAGCACAGGAAATGATCATTTGTCCTAATTCATCCCAGGGAGGTATTTTGCCAATCTACAAGCTAGTAAACACCCTTATTATTACTAATTGGCCTGATTTTTTTTTTTTTTTTTTTTTTTTAGCTCAGCCAGTCCTATTCCAGTTTCCAGCTCAATCTCATTATCCTTGTCAGGTGGTCCATAACCCTTTCTACTGCCATATTTTCATTAATTGTTGGCTATTTCCACCCACTGGGCATTTCCTGATGGTCTTTTTTATGCTGAGTCTCCTTGGATTTTTCCACTACTTTGATAATCTGTTTCATGGCTCTGGTTTTTTACCTTCTTTGCCAGCTGTCTTATGAGTCTTCAGTTCCTGAAAAACTCAACAGCCCTATCTCTGCTCTCACTGGGGTCTTTGAATGCCACCTGTTTCATGAATGCTATATACTAAAGCTATATGTGTATATGAAATGTATTATACATAGCCCATTATGTATATAACGATCACAAAAGGTTCTGATCTTCAGCCTCTTTCTGAGTTGCCCCAATTAGCCCTCAGAACTGTCCTATTGTATGCTCCCAAGTTATAGTACTGGCACCAAAGGGGAGAGCTGGACATGTTATCCTTGGGACATGCATGAGACAGCTTCCATCCTATTGATGTCCTACTTCTCATCATTTTCACCAGGTGATCTTTACCCATTTGGTGCCACAGTATAACAACTCCCTCTGCCAGCTGTTGCAAAAATGGGGTCATTGTTCTGGAATACCCCAAGAGTTCCCTGTGAACTTCACCTGCCTAAGCAGTAGTTGCCACAGTTCTTTCCTCATAGGTGCTATTTGCTGGCCTCACTTGATTCCTAAGCTGGACTGGCCCCAGGAGAGAAATCACTGAACATACAGAGCCTCTGACAAAGCCCCTCTCCTCTCCCAACACACGCACCCTCACAACATATACATCTTTTCACAACACACACACACACACACACACACACACACACACACACCTGCCACTTCCCTGTTTGTGCCCATGTTGCAGGTGAGGACACGAGAATTATTTGTATTAGCTGTCTGAGCAGTTTGCATTCAACTGGCATCTTGTAGCCAAACATGTCAGGGTATGAAATGAACATTAAATAAAACACAGTAGGTGTTTTACCTTTTGTTCTTCTTGTGGCAACAGCTCCTTTGGGAAGTGGCAGAAGTGGAAGCCAGAGACAAGTGCTTATATTTTATTATCCAACCCATGTCACATTGTCACTATGGGCACCAGGGTCCACAAGGTATGGAGAAGCTCTCTGAATGGTATAGTGCTGGACTATTGAGGTTGTAACACCTGCCCCTGAAGGGCTAACTCCATAAGGGCAAGAACTATGATTTACTCTGGGGTGTCCCCTATAGTCCTAATATTATGACTTATACTGCAGAGCTATTTAATTCTACTCAACATGAGCTGGAAGGGATCCACCCATACCACAGCACTTAAGCACATACCATGTATGTCATACATCATGGTCCTCCCTTTTTCTCCCTTCTCTGTTCTGTGCTGGGCTACTCACCTCCTTTTCCAAGAATCTCTACTATACCCAAAGCTTCATAAAGACAGGGACCATGTCTGTCCAATTCACTGCTGTATCTCAGGACCCAGCAATGTGTAGCACATAAGGTCCCCAGGAAACATTTATTGAGCCAATAAATCAATGAGAACAGGCCTACTTTCAGCTTGGGTTGGTCTCATGGAAAATACTCTGCCCAACACCAAAGTGTCACTTGTGTTCATTTGTGTCAAGCAGATCCATGTGAGTCATCTGCCATAGGACAAAGATGTGGTGACTCTCATGGGGAAGCAGAGGTGAAGGGGGCAGAGACAGGATCATTTTTCCAGAGCATGTGTGTGCCTATCATTAGTGTAAATGTTTTCAGAATTACAGCCTATAAAAAGAGATTTCCAATGGACTCTGTGTTCACATGAGTGGACGGAGTCATTTCAGATTGTAATTGAGGTTAGAATTTGCAATGACCCAACTGTAAGGCAATGCCCTTCGCTGAGTGTACGTATATCACGTACCATAGTTATTCACACAGAATACCTTTCCCCATCACTACCTCCCTCTCCACCCAAATTCTAATTACAGATATGAGATTTATTTGCTGCCACAGCTTTCTCCCAGTGGGTTACCGTGGCTATTATTTTCAGCAGAAGCCATTTTGAAAACCAGAGATGAAAACGTGAAAAATGGACTCAAAAGAAGGAAGCTTTCACTTTAAACCAGTGGCATTCAAAGTCTGGTGCCAATGGTAGCATCAGCATCTGGAAAACTGCTAGAAGTGCAAATTCAAGGGCCTAACCCCAGTTTTCTAGTATCAGACTCTGTGGGGTGGAGCCCAGGAAGCTGTGTTTTAACCAACTCTGCAGGCATAACTTATGCTCACTAAAGTTTGATAAAGGGTGGGGCTGGGGTTCTAAAGCACTATATACTCCTTTTCCAAATTCTCTCAGACATTGCCTATGTGTCTGGAATCTCTGAGAGGACTTTTTATTATATATCTTTTTGTACTGTTCAAATTTTTTTCAGTCACCCCCATCCAATGTCTTACCATTCCAGTAGATATAAAAACAACAAATAAGTGGAACCTTCATCCAGAGCACTTTAAGAAGGAAAGGATAACTCATGGCAATTGTTTTTCAATTGTTTACCTAGACAATTTCCTCTCTTTCTAAAAGGATGGGTAAGGAGGAGGAAGACTGAATATGGATAAGGTAATATAATGAAAATTTAGATTTCATTTTGGTCTTCTGAAAATATTAGAGGACTAAGGATCTCCCTTAATAAGATGTCGAAATGACAATGAGTAAAGTCAGTACATCAGGCTTTACCATTTACACACTATACAGAATGATGATTTTTAAAGTTCAATTATGGGAAGCACTTGTAACAATAGCTTGTCTAGATTCTTCAATAATCAGAAGACAATGGACACTGCACAATTAAGAGTTTGCATGTTTTAACCCTTGGGATGATTTTTGTTTCCTAAAGATTACAACTACTCTCACAACTTCTCAAATTCTTACTAGCCACTAAAAGCAAACATGATGGCTAAAATGTTAGGTTAAAGTAATACAAAATGCAAAAGACTCTATTGCCAACCTGTTTTCTAAAGAAAAAAGACACGACTACACGAACTAAAGTAGCTCATCAAACAAAAACAGCAAGAACAACTGGATGCAGAGACAGACATCTTCTTATCCAACCAAAGTTTCAGGGTCGGAGTCTTCTACAAAAACAATTACTTTCAATAAATAATAGGGATCAGGAGTCCCTGGATCTATCCGCTGCCATGACAGCCACAGGCATTTGCTCCTACCACACACCCTCACTGTAATGAGCTGTACCGAATGGCCCCCTTTCCTCACTTTGACAACTCCACACTGTAGACACAAGAAAAATGAGCTTGTGTCAGGAAACTAACAGGATTTCTCATGTTACTTTCTTAGTGTTGTTATCTGTCTCCTAGGGTTGTAGAAGGAACAAACACTTCATAGAAATTGTAATCCTAATACTCATAAAACATCATATGCTCTTGCAAAGGGTTACAGAAATTCACGGATAGAATTGTGAACCATTTCTAGAGTAGTAGTATTCATAGCTTGAATTCCTTAAACACAGTACTTTGCAATGAAGTTAGCCAAATACAGAGAAACAAAACAGTTTTCAAGTTTTGTTCTGGGTTATTTTTAACTCAGATTTTTTTTTTTAAGAAAAGGAACAGAATTTGGAATTGAGTTGGTGGTGAGCAGAAAACTACTGTTCCAATGAGCTCTTCTCAAGCTACCCTATCAAAGGTCTAAAACAATTTTAATGTTTGTGACTAAATAGTTTAATCACACAGATAGACTGCCTCACCTTTCCTACAAACTATGGACATTTACACTGAAAAATTTTTAAACGAAGTATATTCGAAGCAACAAAAAACATGTAGTTCATTTCAACTAGGGATGCTATCAAATGTGATCACATTGACTTCCTAAATATAGTTTTTTTCCTTTTAAAAAGTAGTTATACTTAAGGATATTCCTGACCAGTATCATATTCACAAAAGTCAAAAGATAAAAAAGAGAAAAACAAAACAAATCTACAAAAAGAAGATCAACTTAACTCAAACGCTAGTAATCTGAAGAACATAAAAGTTTCCATTAAACGAGATGTTGATTCACTACCACAGGCTATTATAAAAGGAAGAAAAAACAAACATCTAATAAACTCTGAGGATTCTTTTCAGGATCTTGTAGATTAAAAATGTTGTGAATTTAAAGAAAGAAAAATTTGAGTCTCTATAGTTACGTATTTTGGGTTAAAACATCTTAGAAACTTTCTTAACCAGGAGAGAAACTTCCCTGATCCTCTCTGTGAAATGTCTCAGAGGAATTGTGTCTTGAATAACACTGCACAGCAGTGTGAGTAAAGGAACAGCCCCAGGATCCCATGCAATAAGAACACTGGGGGACTTCCTGGACAATGGGAACTCTTACCTCGTCTCCTTTAAGCCTCCAGCATCCGCATCCATCCTTTAAGAAGGTAAAATTGGGTACTGCAGGGAGAGGGAAGAGCCAACCAACCCTCAAGGCAGGATGAGAGCGTGCAAAGCCCCAGCTGACAGCCTGCTTCCCTCTCCTGAGACTCGGCCTCAGAGGCTGCACAGAAACCAAGTCCGGTGCCAAATCTTAATCCCTTTGCAGAATCTCACAGGGAGCTGCCTCACCTCTTCCATTCCCGCAAAGCCTCTCCCTGCAGCACTTCCTTCTGAAACCATTAATCACTACAACGACCCACAAAGTGAAGCCCAGTCTCCAACAGTACTGAAAAATCCTGCAACGTGCAGGGTGATGAGTGTTTACATTAGCCGAAATGAAATGATGTAATATCCAGAATCAAGTAAGGGCCTTGATCCAAAGTTAGGGTATTGTAAGAACCGTTTTTGAAATACAACTTCTCTGGATGGAAAAAAAATTCACCCTTGGGTTTTATTCATCTGGCTTCTGTGCATTTAGGATTTTTTGGATTAGTCTGGTCTCATCAAGAGTATCGTGTTCTCCAAGTAGAAATTCAGAACTTCTCAAATACCCACAGTTTTACTCGAGAGAAAAATGGTAGCAAACACAACCCAAAGTGTATTTATGCACAAAAATGTGGTAGTTAAAGGGGAAATGGTGGGAGGCACCAGTCCAGGGATGTGGGAGCCTGACGTGCTGCAGGGTACCAGGGGTGCAAACGCCTTCAAAGTAAAGGAAGCTCCCAGGAAAGGCAGTGTTTCTTTAAGCCCTAAATCTGTTTTCTGTTTTCATTCTATAAACTTTTGATGAATACGAAAGCCTAGGGGATCCCAACCATTCCAGATGGCTATCATTGATTACTTCAAGGATCTATGGTCCTTGATTGAGGAGGGATGGGAAGATCGGAGAGGTCATGTTGCTGCTGGATGAGAAGAGGGTTAGAGGAAGGTAATGCGTTTGTCAGTAGCACCTGCTTGAAAGAGAGACCAGGTAAGGAAGAGAGACCTGATCAGAGGTTGGCTCAAGACTGGTGCGGATGCCAGAAGTAGACTCTTTGTTTTTGGATGTGTTACTGATCATAATGGGATATTTTAAAATCCCATTATGTGCTAAGCACTTTACATGCATACCTCATTTAACCCTCATAACAACCCTATAAGTAGATGCTATTATTGTTCCTCGTCTTCAGATGAAGAAACTGAAGCTCAGAGAGATTAAGTAGTGAGTTAGCTGGTAAGTGGTGGTAACAGGTTTGTTTCATGTGCTCCTTAACTACCTGTGTTTATCATTCCTGCCAGCCTTGCCAGCTACACAACCCTGTCGCGGTAAGTGTGCTCTGCACTTGGCAAACGGACAGAGTGTTTCTACACAACTGTGTGGGAATCATGTGCTTATAGCTCCCCAAGTGCATATACCAAATCCTTAGCTGCTGTTGCCCAGGAGTTCTAGGCCCCAGAGCCCCTGGTCTGCTTGCAAGGCCCTTGGAAGAAAGGTAGAACCTTCAAATATAGGTACAAAAATCAAATGCTACATAAAAGGAGCTCTGGCCTGACCCAGTTGTATGAATTTAGGTAATCCACTTCACTTTCTGAATCTCAGTAAATTTAGGAGGTTAGGCTTAGATGGGCTCAAGGGTTCCTTCCAGCATAAAATTTCTATGACATATGCTTTTAAATGATGAAAATGCTGGGTGAAATATTTTTTTAAAAAATATTCTACCACCAGGGAGACTGGGCTAAATGTTACAACAGAGGCATCAAAGACAATGGACGTTTGGGCAAGTGAGAAATTATTTCAAAATTATCCAGATTATGTTCAGTGGTGGTAAATATCCATCCTTAGAGGCTGGATGTAATTTTGGCTCTCAGGCAGGTCAATCAGAGCCAAGTCTGGAGAATAAAGTGGGTCATCAAGCTGGGCAATACCATTTTTGGTCACAAGCTAGGTGTGGCTGTAAAAGAGTGAGATGGATTTTCCTGTGTGGCCCAGACTAGCTCTGAAGGCAATTCCTGAAGGGCAGCTTTTCAAGCAATGATACCAGCTCCGGATTAAAAGCAGAGCTACCCAAAGCAATTCCAAAATACAGAGCTTCCCTGGGCACAGCACTTGACCACCCAGAGGCACCGTCCTGTAGAGTTATCCACTGTGCATTGCCAACTAGCAGGTACACATGAGCTTGCTGCTGCTTTGTCCCCAGCATCTGGCACAGTACTTGACTTGGCACAGGGGGAGGCTCAATCATTATCTGGCTGACTGAACAAGAGATAGTTTTAAGGACAAAAATCCTGGATTTGTTTTTAAAAACTGTTGTATTATTTGGTCACATTTAGACACCTGTATATTAACCGTGGGTATCTTCCCAGCTGAGTCCAATGGCCAAATTAAGACTGTATTTACCCACTCTATCTATCAGGCCAGGCCCTGGCTGGTAAGCCTGACCATGACTGTCCACAACAATGTCCCATCCTATTCCAACTTGTGGCCATTCTTACATTTAGTGCAAAGAGGAGTGAGTACAAGGCATAATGATGCCACCACGCAGGATCTGCTTAGGGTTTATAGCCAAATGGGCCAACTGGTTCCTCATTTCATGCCAGCTCTGGAAGTCAGGCAACACTGGGGAATACTTCTGCAACTCCATCAGGTAGGCAGTCAAACTGACCTCCTACCAGATCTAAGTCTGGGGGAACCTAGGACCATCCCCCAACCACAGCCCGATTCCATACATTCCAAAATATGGGTTGACAACTCCGACAACTCCAGGGGGTTCCCCAAATCAATAGGACCATTTGGTGTTCAGAATAGATCTCAGGAGAGTAGAAGCCAGAGAGGATTCTCCGGTCTTCTACGGTCATCAATTTTCCCTTCCTCTTCCTTGCATTTATTCCTGGTGTTTATTTTTTGTGGGTGGCTTACTAATTACCAACATAAACAAGCCAATCTGAGCTGGACCAAGGCCTCTCTGCCACTAGGACTCCTAGGACTAAAGGAATTCTTTTGGGTTTAATGTGACCCACCCTGGGCCTGCCTGTCCACCAGTAGTGAAGGTAAGGAGTGGTCTCTTACTAGTTGTGAGAACTTGTCTGGCTACTTAACCTTTCGGAGGCTCATTTTCCTCATCTTTAAATAAAGATAATAACAGCATCCCCCAAATGCAAGGTTGTTGAGAGCGCAAGTACATATAAAGGACTCAGTGCCAGGGTCAGAGTGTACCCTGACTACCTATCAGTTGGTGTTGCTGTTTCAGACTCCCTGGGAGTGGGGGAGGAGCCAGGCACCAGACCCAGCTGATAGGAGAGAGTATTCATGTATTTCTGCATTTATTTACTATGTCATTTTACACGAACGATTTATGCCCTGTTTAATACCGCAGAAGGATCTGGTGTGGTTTCTATATTAAAATACGTAAAATCAAACAACATCATACAGTCGGAGAGGATTTAGAGACCTGAGTCATCTGAGGGAAGCCACTATTGCTAACCACTGCATTTAGCTCTCAGCTCCTGGGCAAATGGAGTAATAAGAGAAACACACCAAGGGGGTATCACAGATGTCATCCAATCAGAACAAAATGTTAGGGATCAAGCCGAGAGATACACTTTTTCCTGGCTCCAAATTTCAAGAGAAATTTATAAGCTGGGATATAAGGGCAATGCCTTTCCCAAGCACTTGCCTAGAAGACACAGGGATATCTTTCCAAGGGCCCAAACTTACAAGACCCCTCCATAAAAGCTGAGGGCTCACATTAAACTAATTCGAGAGAGGCTTTGTGGTTTCTCAGAATGTCAGCACTAGAAGGGCCTACAGTCCAGCCCCTGGTTTTATAGAAGTAGGAAAAGAGGCCAGGGGGTTGAAAGGACAGCTGGCCCAGGACCCAAACTCAGAGCCCTGGGTCCAGTGCTTCTCTCCAATCTTGAACTCTCCTCCTCCCCCTCATTTCATCCACCAATGAAAAGACGCTTCCCTTGGTCCCCTTCCCCTTGGGAAATGGCAGCCTCTTTCACACTGTGGGAATCCCTTTTCTTTAAGTTTGGTTAAAAATAAATTTGAAAATGTGAGTCTGGCTTGGAGAGCTTCCAGGTAGCCTCAGGATTCTGCAGCACAAAGCCATTCTCAGCTCTAAATTCTTGGGTACGTCTGCTGATTGTCGAGATGCATACCTTACTGCAGGTCAAGTTCTAAAAGGCTGTGAGTTTTAGCAGCTGCCATCCTTAAAAGCTTTCTAAGCACTCCATGGTGTGCTAAGTGCCCTACGCGATAGCTGATAGCCTCGTTTAATTCTTCTAACAACACTGTGAAGAAGGTTCTATTATTAAACCAGGATTTGAACCATAATAGTTGACTCCAGAACCCAAGGTCTTAATTACAGACCCTCAGTTACCTTTATAGAATGGGAGTCTTTATGAGGTAGGAACAGAGTCTGGCAACCAGTTTAAGCAATACATTTTTTGAGGCTGACACTTGGCAAATGTCATACAAACAATAGTTGGTTCTCCTGAAAGTCTCCTGAAGAAACTTTCTGGAAAGATGGTTTTAATTGTGGCATTCTCATGACAACATCAAAACAAGGCCCCCAAAGTACATCCACGTACTACACTTAACAGGAAAAATCACTTCTAGCCAAACATAGGAAACTGAGGTTTGCTTTCATAAGAAATAAGTGGGAGCAATATGGCAGGGTGGTTAGGTGTACAGGCTGCCCAGTTTCTGTTTTCTGGCACTGTCACATGCTCATGGGGGACCCTGGGCAAGTGGCTTGCCTTCTCTGGGCCCCAGTTTCCTCTTCTGTGAAAGGAGATAATAAGAACAATACATCTATAAAGCATTGGCATTACATGAACTAACAGCAGTAAAGCTGATTAGAAAAGTGTCAGGCGCATTTTTATGAGCTCAGTAAAAATTAGTTAATGACAGCAGATACGTGTTTTAAGGCATATTAAAAAAAATACAGATCAATGGTTAAAATCAGTAACACAATAGTCCTTAATATGCATTAACTGCTACTAAACATTTGAAGCAATTTCCCATTTTCTGCTTATATCCTGATTTTATTTTATCTAAGATACACTTTTCCAATTCACAAAGCAATTACGGTACCATATATTATGGTTCATCTAAGCTCTTAGCAGCATCCTTTATTGGCAACATACAATATTTATTCTTCAGATTCTTGACCAAGAATGTAAACTCAAATTCTCTATTGTTTCTTCTTACCAAGACTTTGGATTAAAAAAAAAGTAATAATCATAAGGAATTACCATAAGTACATTTGGTTCATGATATTTGAAATTACAGTCTGTGATCAAATCAATTATCAGAAAGCCACATACCTAAAATATCAATTTTTTACTTCACATAAAACTGCTTTGAATAAATTTGTTCAAATGTTTTGCCATTGCCTTATCAATGATGTTCTGTGGTTTTCAGTGTACAAGTCTTGCACCTCTTTTGTTAAATTTATTCCTAAATGTTTTACTCTTTTTGATATCGTAAATAGAATTATTTTCTTAATTCCATTTTAAAATTGCTTATTGCTAGGGTAAAGAAATACAATTGATTTTTTTTTTTATGTTACTCTGGCGTCCAGCCATCAGCTTTTACTGATGTATAGTACAGATAATATTCATTTATTCAAAGACTACATTATGAGTACCTATTATGTGTCAGGCACTGTGCTGGGCTGTGGTATAAAATGAAGAATGAAATAGATATGGCGCCGGACCCCTCAAGGACTTGGGGTTGAATAGTAGAACTGGGTCCAGGTGAGGTACATGTCCCAGTTACCTAGTAGATGCTGGTAAGCGCTGCCCACATCATTACACAGGGTACCTGCAGAAGGACTATGGCAGAAGTTCCTTTCTGTCTCAGAATTAAGAAATGCTGCGTATCCACTTAGCAACAATTCTATTTTGATGCATGCCCACTGTGAATTGTGTAGCTGGACCAGTTTTCTTTGCTTCAGTTGCTAGGAAGCTTAAAGTTATGTTTTGGTCAAACTCTAGCAAATGACACTAAGTAAAAAATTATTTTTTAATTTTGCCATATTTATTTTCTCTTTACCCTGATTTTCCCAAATTCTTATTTCATCTTGTTTTGGGTAGAGATTTATAAGATGCCCCAGATCTTTTATGGTTAGAGGATGGGAAGGAAGGAAAAAAAGAAGGACGGAAGAAAATTTCAGTTACTTGTTAATATTCCTGAGAATGTTAACTTACTATGAAGGTCTACTCCTTATATCTGAAGTTCCATCAAGATGTAATTTTATTATCTGAGTGAATGCTTGGACCATCTGGAATAAGAACTATTTCATACTTAAAGTTTCTTTAATCTGCTTTTGGCAGGTCTAACTAAACAAAGTCTATTAGTTTTGTTCAGGCACACGGGCAGTACTTTTCTGGCATCACGTCAATAAAATTTTCTTCCCTTCTTAGACACAGGGAGCCTGGGCAAGAGCAGTCAAGGAGGAGGGAGATCTTTACCCCAAGTCATCTGAGGCCAAGAAGCAGTGTAAGAAATTTCACTTTGAAGTCACTCAGACTTCTGTTTCAGTCCTGACTCTATTATTTACAAACTAGCTGTGTGATTCTAGAAAGTTCATTTATCTTCTCCAAGTTTTAGTTACTTCATCTATAAATTAAGATAATATATACATTATTGATTATTACTGTAAGTATATTAAATGATATTTAGCATAGGGATGAGGACATGTCTACTTAATACTGTACTGAAATTACTAGGCAGTGTAATAAGATAAGAAAAACTAACAAGAATTATAAAGACAGCAAAGGAAGAAATATGCCAACTGCATGTGTCAGCTTGACAGAAATAGATTTCTACCTAATTAAAAAAATAAATTCCAGGTGAATTAAAATTCAAAATGTAAAACCACGATATCTAAAATATTTTGAGGAGAATAGCTTTACAATCATGGGGTAGGAAAGGATTTCTTAATCAAAATATAAAAAGCAGAAATCATAAAATAAATGTTAATTGGATAGCATTAAAATCCAAAACTTCTATGCAATATATGGTAATATTAAACAAAGACAAACGATAAGTTATAGGTGAGAAGAAGGTATTTGCAACCTATATAACAGGCAAAGGAATAATACAACTAACTATACAGGGAACTTTACAAACCAATGAAAAAAAGACAAATGACCAAACCCATAAATGGCAAAAGATATAAAGGAGGCAATTCACAGAAGCAGCCCAAGTAACCAATAAATATGACAAATGTTACCCTTACTAGTAATCAGGAAAATATAAATGAAAATAAGTGTGAGGTAACGTTTTCCATTCATTAGGCCAGCCAAAACGTCAAATTTTTATTTTTCCTGGGTATACAGGCATTCCAATGACTGATCTCTGACAACTGTTCACATAATGGTTACCTCTACCTCTAAGAAAGAAGGAAAGAGTGGGGAATGGGACTCACAATAGTCTCTGCAACATTTTATTTCTTTAAAAAAAATATGAGGCAAATATGACAAATGTTGACACTTGCAGTTCTGGGCAATGGGTACATGGCTACTTGCTATAAGCTTCTCTAAGTTTTACCACATGCTTGAAATATCCATAATAAATAAACACAAGCAAACAATGTCTAAAACAACTTGCTGATATTGAGGAGGAAAAACAGAATAGAAAAGTGCCTAAATAAATCAGTTTTTGAGAGGGCTGGCTAGATTCAGAATGGGAAACAGGATGTTCTAAAGAGGGACAGTGCCACCCTGACTGGTGTGGCTCAATGGGTTGAGCACTAGTGTCCAAACCAAAAGGTCACCAGTTCAATACCCAGTGAGGGCACATGCCTGGGTTGCTGGCTAGGTTCTCCAGTTGGGGGTGTGTGAGAGGAAACAACACATTGATGTTTCTCTCCCTCTCTTTCTCCCTCCTTTCTCTAAAAATAAATAAATAAAATCTTTTTTTTTAAAGTTTTTTCAGAAAAGGGGGACAGTGCGAAGTCCAGCAGGTGGAGGCAGTGAAAAGGACAGGTAAATAATGTGAAGAAAGATACACATTTTAGGGAAAACACTGATTCAGAAAATAAAGTCTAAAAGCATATTTCTCTGGAAATCCAGAGGTAAAAACCTGGTTTGTCCACTCAACTATATAAACTTTATTACACTGGAACATTTTACCTGATTTCTGGCCTAATGCTATGCCCAGCCTTATGATAGAGACAGTCTTATGAAATAACTGCAACTAATGGCTGATCTTGGTGAGGGGTATGGGTGTGTTGCTCTGGGAGGCTTCACTTAGTGCATGAACTGAAGTTAACCACAGATACAAAGAGGTTAGTAGGTAGGAAAGCATGTGCCAGGTACAGGAACCAGCATGTGCAAAGGCCCTGAGGCATAAAGGAGTCCAAGCCTGCGAGGTGTTAGTCCAGAAACTAGAAACCTCCATGACAGGTTCTGGGAAATGGTGAGGGAGGACACTGCAGTGAGGAGTCAAGGGAAGTGTAGCGATGTCTTCCTCAAAGACCAAAGAACCAGAAAGAAGTCACCCCGGAATAAGGGCTATGTGTAAAAAGTTAAAAGAAAACTAAAAGCCACAATAAAATCTGGGCAGGAAAAGAAAAAACAGGAGTACTTAACTGGTCTGTAAACAGTTCATATCCTGATACTCCCTTTCACTGAAGCAAAATCAATTATAAACTTGGAACTTTAAGACAAGTCAGTAGATGTTCCTGTCAAGATGATGGAGTAGGTGGAAGTTGTACGTACCTCCTCCCATGACCAGATCAAAATTACAGCTAAATTATAAAACAATTAACCTGGATAACCATCTGAAGACTAGCTGAACAGAAGTCCTGTAACTAAGGATATAAAGAAGCAATGTCAAGACTGTTAGGAGGGGCAGAGACAGAAATAGGTTGGCCCTGCACCCTCGTGTGGTGGTTGAGAATCTGGAGGAACATCGCAACTGCAGGGATCCCCTCTGAGGAGCGAGGAGACTCAGCCCTATGTGGGGCTCCTCAGCCTAGAACACCAGTTCTGGGAAGAGAAGCCCACATAACACCTGGCAGTGAAAATCAGTGGGAAGTCTTCCTGTCTGGGTGAGGCAGAGGGCTGCTAGAAATCCCGGTTTCCCCTTAAAGGGCCAGTACACAAACTCTTGCTCACAGGTACTCCCCTTGGGCTCTGGTGGAGGGCTAATGGCTTAGGGGGCATCAGAGACATACAAGGAGAGATTGAGTTGTGTGGCTTCAGGACAAGGGTTGGAGGGACAGTTGCCTTTGTCCTTGTGTTGAGCTGTCCTGTTGCCCAGCCAACAGGCACATCATTCTTGTGTTGATCCTCCCCCAACATGGCCAAATCTTAATCTGCATTAGCCTGAGGAACTCCACCTCTCCACTCCCTGACCCCACCCTACCCAACTTGCGCATGGCCTGAGGCTCACTTGGGGCCAACCAGCCTGGCCCAAGTTGCAGTCTTTCTTAAAATACCCTCAAGAAATTCCAGTCAAGCTTAGGAAGTGCCAGAGACTCACAGGGATAAACTGAGTTGTGTGGCTTCAGGGCGAGGGCTGGAGGGACAGCCACCATCTTTCCTGCATCGAGCTATCCCCCCACACAACCAAATCTCAATCTTCATTAGCCTAGAGAACTCCACAAGCTCCCCACTGATGACCTCTGAAACCCCTGACTCTGAAACCTCCACCTCACCGGAAAGGTCTGCAGACTCCAGGCAGGTGGGTGGTGGCTGGCTTTGGTGTACCCCGAGGCTTTTGCTGAGTGGCCTCAGGCCCAGTGCTGGCGCCAAATCTGATTGTGTATTAACCTGGTGAACACCACCTGACCCACCCTGGTGACTCCCTGAGACCTTGCCTCACACAACTCGTGCACTGCCCAAGGCTCTTTCCGAGGCTGAGCCTTACAAACAGCCAGCAGGTAGCAACAGGTCTCCCTGTGCCTTGAGCCTTTTGCTGACCGTCCCCAGGCCCCGTACTGGTGGCAGCCAGCCTCAGTTCACAGTGTGGTCCCTCACACAGGCATCCAAGCCCAGCACAGGTAGCTACCAACCACAGATCACTTTGTAGCTCATAACAGGTAGCTCCAGGCTGGTCATGGGCAGTACCTGACACTGATCTGTACCAAAGTCCCTTCCAAGAGGTCCCAGAACCAGCACACTGAGGGAAGGGCTTCAGACCACAACAGAACTCCACAAGCAGCACAGTCAAAGGGAGGTATCAGCAGGCACCAGTCCCTGCTGGGGCAAAGTCTTCTCTGTGAGGTCAGTCCCTGCACAGCAGCTCACAATGCTGTGGTTGTGGCCAATCCTCACAGCCAGCCAGACTGAGGGTCAATCAATCCCACTAACTGATATGCCAAGCAATCAAGGCCCAACTATAACAGGAAGGGGCACACAATCCACATAAGGGATACTCCTGGAGCACCTGGCTCAGGTGATCAGGGAGACTGCACCACTGGGCTCCACAAGACACCTACTATATAAAGTCACTCTGCAAAGAGTGGAAGACATAGCAGATCTACCTAATACATAGAAACAAACACAGAGAGGCAACCAAAATAGGGAGACAAAGAAACACGTCCCAAATGAAAGAACAGGAGAAACCTCCAGAAAATGAACTAAATGAAAAAGAGTCAAGGAATCTACCAGACACAGAATTCAAAACACTGGTTATAAGGATGCTCAAGGAACTTAGGGGAAGATTAGATGAGCTCAGTGAGAAATTCAACAGAGACAGTAAGCACAAAAAAAGAACACAGAAACCATAAAAAAGAACCAGTCAGCAATGAAGACTATAATAACTGAAATGAAGAATACACTACAAGGAGTCAACATCAGATTAGAAGATGCAGAGGATTGAATCAGTGACTTGGAAGGTAGCAGAAAACATCTAAACGGAAAAGCAAAAAGAAAAAGAGAATTTAAAAATGAGGATAGTTTAAGGAACCTCTGGGACAGCATCAAATGTAAAAACATCTGCATCATAGGGGTACCAAAAGGAGAAAGAGAGAGCAAGAAATTGAGACCCTATCGACACCACTGATATACAAAATACATAAAAGTACTATGAACAGTTATATGCTAACAAACTAGACATTCTGGGAGAAATAAATAAATTCAATGAAATATACAATCTTGCCCTGGCTGGGTGGCTCGGTATCATCCCCAACACCAGAAACACTGCAGGTTCAATTCCAGATCAGGGCATGTACCTAGGTTGCAGATTCAATCCCTGGTTGGGACACATAAGGAGGAAAAAGATCAATGTTTTTTTTTCCTCACATCAATGTCTCTCTCTCAAATTACTAAAGCATATCCTCTGATGAGGATTAAAAAAAAAACAAAAGAAAGAAATATACAATCTTCCAAGACTGAATCAAGAAGAAACAGAAAATCTGAACAGACTGTTTATTACCAAATAAATTGAATCAGCAATTAAAAAGAAAAAATCTAAACAAGGGTCTTGACCAGACGGCTTCACGGGTGATTTTTACCAAACGTTCAAAGATGAATTAGCACCTGTCCTTCTCAAACTATTCCAAAAAATCAAGAAGATGGAAGGCTCACAGGCTAATTTTATGAAGTTAGCATGATTCTGATTCCAAAAGTAGAAAAAGACATTATGAAAAAAATTATAGGCCAATATCCCTGATGAATATAGATGCAAAAGTCCTCAATAAAAATATTAGCAAACCAAATTCAGCAATACATTAAAAAGATCATACACCATGACCAAGTGGGATTTATTCCAGACATGCAAGGTTGGTACAATACTTGCAAATCAACTAATGTGATACATCACAAAATAAAGAATAAAATCATATAATCACATAAATAAAAGCAGAAAAAGCATTAGACAAAATCCAGCATCCATTTATAATAAAAACTCTCAGCAAAGTGAACATACCTCAATATAATAAAGGCCACATATGACAAACCCACAGCTAGTATCATACTTAATGGGGAAAAGTTAAAATGTTTTCCTTAAGATCAGGACGAATACAGGGTTGTCCACTTTTACCACTTTTATTCAACATAGTACTGTAAGTCCTAGCCATGGCAATCAGTCAACAAAGAAAATAAAACACACGTAAATTGGAAAGGAAGAAGTAAAACTGTCATTATTTGCAGATGACATGATACTGTATATAGAGAACCCTAAAGAGTCCACCAAAAAAAACTACTAGACTGATAAATTAATTCAGTAAAGTATCAGGATACAAAGTTAATAATCAGAAATCAGTTGCTCTTTTAAACACCACTAATGAACTCTCGGAAAGAGAAATTAAAAAGAAAAATCTCACTTACAATTGCATCAAAAAAAACAACAAAAAAACAAAACCCAGGAATAAATTTAACCAAGGAGGAAAAAAACCTGTACTTGGAAAATTTTAAAACATTGAAGAAACTAAAGAAGACACAAATAATGGAAGCATATATCATGCTCACAGATAGGAAGAATTAACATTATTAAAATGTCCATTCTACCTAAAGCAGTCTACAGATTGAACACAATCCCTATCAAAATACCAATGCTGTTTTTCACAGAACTAGAACAAATAATCCCAACATTTATATGGAACCTGAATAGGCATAGTAATCTTGAGAAAGAAGAATGAAGTTGGAGATATCAACTATCTACAGGCTTTAGTAATCAAAACAGCATGGCAATGGCATAAAAATAGATACATAGATCAATGGAGAGGAATAGGGAGGCCGGAAATATAAACCCAAGCCTACGTAGTCAATTAATATATGACAAAGGAGGCAGGAACATACAATGGGGTAAAGACAGTCTATTCCAGTGGTGTTGGGAAAACTGGACAGATGCATGCAAAAAAATGAAACTAGACAACCTTCTTACACTGTACACAAGAATAAACTCAAAGTGAAGTAAGAACTTAAATGTAAATCCAAAACTATAAAACTCCTAGAAGAAAACATAGGCAGTAAACTCACTGAAATTTGCTCTTACTAATATTTTTTTCTGATATATCTCCTTGGGCAAGGGAAACAAAAGAAAACATAAACAAATGGGACTACACTAAACTAAAAACGTTTGCACAGCAAAGGAAACCATTAACAAAATGAAAAGACAACCTACTGAATGGGAGAAGATATTCACCAATGATATATCCAGTAAGTGGTTAATATCCAAAAATTATTTAAAATTCATACAATTCAACACCAAAAAAAAAATCCAGTTTAAAAAATGGGCATAAGACCTAAATAGACATTTCTTCAAAGAAGACATACAAATGGCCAATAGACATAAGAAAAGCGGCTCAATGTCACTAATCATCAGAGAAATGTTAATTAAAACCACAATGAGGTATCATCTCACACTTGTCTGAATCGCTATCATCAATAAATCAACAAATAACAAGTGTTTGTGAGGACGTGAAGAAAAGGGAACCCTCATGCACTGTTTGGTGGGATTGCAAATTGGTGCAGTAACTATGAAAAACGGTATGGAGGTTCTTCAAAAAATTAAAAGAGGAACTGCTTTATGACTCAGAGATTTCACTGTTGGGTATATAGCCACAAAAACCCAAAACACAAATTCAAAAAGATATATGCACCCCTATGTTCAATGCGGCATTATTTACAATGGCCAAGATATAGAAGCAACCTAAATGCCCATCAATAGACAAGTAGATAAAGAAGTTGTGGTATATATACTCATATACAAGGGAATATTACTTAGCCATAGGAAAGAAAGTAATCTTAGCATTTGTGACAACATGGATGAACCTAAAGGGTATTATGCTAAGTGAAATAAGTCACACAAAGAAAGACAAATACCATATGATTTCACTTATATGTGGAATATAAAGAACAAAATAAATGAATGGACAGAAACAGACTCATAGATACAGAGAACAAACTGAGAGTTGCCAGATGGGAGGTGGGCTGGGAAGCTGGGTGGAAAAGGTGAAAGGGCTCAGAAATAAAAATTGGTAGTTACAAAATGATCACATGGATAAGCTACAGCACAGGGAATATAATCAATAATATTGTAATAACTATGTATGGTGCCAGGTGGGTACTTGAACCATCAAGTGGATCACTGCATAAATTATATAATTGTCTAATCACTATTAGAACACCTGCGATCTACACACACACACACACACGTATATATATATATTCAACTGTAATTAAAAATTTTAAATAAACTAAAAATAAATTTTAACATAAAAGATATCTGCAAATTAAATTATATTAAATTAAAAAATAAATAAAGCAAGTCAGTGGGCTGAGCTATAAAGGACGCAGTGGGAAAGGAACACTGAGGAATGGAAATTTGCCAAGGAGGAATGGGAACATTCACTGTATTTCAATTTTCAGAAACTCCTAGAGTCAGGAGGCAGCAAAGTAGTTCATGTCAGCAGCAGCTACAAACCAAAAACCTAGGAGCATCCTTCTTGGATGCTACCTTAGCCTAAGCTGGTCACACAGAAAAATTTCAGGAATCAGAAATTCCAGTTGGCTTGGGGCAGGAATTTCTTGAGGTTTCTTGGATTGGCTCTGCTATAGAGAGCAGAAGATAATATTTTTTGTACCTGCAATTTTCATAATGGAAACTGACATCTTCTTGGAAGTAAACCAAGAGAAATAAATCTAACTGAAAGCTTTTCCCTAATATCATATCAAATCCAGGCTCCAGGGAGGACATTAACATTTTCTCATTTCAAACAATGCCTGGTGCTGGAGCTCTTTGGTGGGAGAGCGTGTGACCTCAGATTTGCTCCAATGACTTTCTCTTAACTTTGTGATGAAAATATCCACTTGGCTTGAGTGACATTTGCGTATTTGCCCTCAAGTCCAAGTGCAGCCCCTTGAGACAAAAAGCAACTTGGGATTAATTTCTTTTCCTCAAAAAAGTGTTAATAGCCACCAATGTAGAAATATTAAAAGTCTGTCCACATGGGGAAAATTGAATTGGAATAACACTGGGGAGGGATGCAGCACATACCACTACAGGCTTGGGTTCATCCTCTTCCCGAATATGTTCCTTTGTCTAAGTCATCAACTTGCTAAAGCCCATTCCCTAAAGTATTAATGAAGCTAAAAGGCCCACCTCCTAAAGGTGTTGCTGTAAAAGTATGACTTGGTAATGCTTGCTATACATGAAGCACAGTAAGCACTCAATTGTACCTATTGCTATTATTTTAAATGACAGGCAAAAATGTTTTTCAAAGTCACGCCTGATGTTTTCTGATGGGCTAATCTGCATGGAAAACCAGAAGGCACTGGTAACAGTTATGGCCTGATAACATTCATTTTTTAAAATAGGACCAAAGTCACCTTTAACAGGAGGGTTTTTAGAGGCTGAAAACAAAATCATACAAATCACCACCACCTGCTTATTTCAACACATGAGGATTACAGGGACTCAATGTTGCACATGACTAAATATTTATTTAAAAGGTAAAGAGCTCTGAAATTTTTTTCAGATTAAAAAACTCAATGAAATGCTTATACCATATAATTTGTAACATCTGCATCAGAGACTGAGGCAGCATTCCATAATCACAAAACATCTAAATATTCACATTAAATGGGATAAATAAACAAAAGCCTCGTGCCAGTTCAAGTCAGGTTTTGCCACCAAATGAGCTCACTGTGAACCTAAAAAAACTTTCAGTTTTTAGGGTCTTTACCTTTTAAAATAAAGTCTTTATACTCAGACATTTTACTGTTGTGTCATTATCTTGAATAAATAAAATCTCTCAGTGCATAGCATTGTAAAATAATGTTTATTGCAATACTGCCTTTAATAGCAAAGAGTTGAAAAGTCTTAAATGACTGCCAGTAGAAAGACGGATTAATACAAAGTGGCAAATACACAAGGTAGAACACTATACACACACTACAAAGAATGATATTCTTTAGAGAAGGATTTCTCAACCTTAGCACTACTGACATTAGGGGCCAGAGAATCCTTTGTAGTGGGGGCTTTCCTGTGCATTATAAGATGTTTAGCAGCATCCCTGTCCTCTACCCACTAGACACCAGTAGCATCCCACCCTCTACCCTAGTTGTGACAATACAAAAATGCTTCTAATCATTGCCAGCTGTCAACAGGAGGGCAAAACTGCCCCCAGCTGGGAATTGCTCTAGAGCTAATCACATACATGGGCAGTCCTAAACTGTTGATAAGTAGGGGGAAAAAACCAAGATAGAGAATAACATTTATTGCATAATTCCAGTTTTATTTAAATTGAGATAAATAATTTTGCACATACAGAAAAATGTCTGAATAGCTCTATATACAACAAAGTTAATGAATGCCTTAGGAAGGCGGGGCATCCAACAGGTAGAAGACTTTCCTTCTCTACTTTACCCACTGATGCACTGCTTTCATTTGGTAAATTTTTGTTTCAGAAATGTATTTTCTGAAAAATAAAATCATGATACACAATTTGATGGTAAGTGCATAGGTTTAAAACTGGGAATAAAAGTCTTGGAAAAGGATGTGTGGTCAGGACAGGAGAAAGCCCCGACTCAAGCTGGGTGTCCAGCGGAACTCACAGGAGACTTGGTGGTAGCCAGCCCCTGCATCCAGCACCCTGGCCTTGTAAGAGGCTAATACCGTTATCTGACCATCAGACTAAAACTATTCTGCAGAATAACAATCTTCTAACTGCACACTCCCCACTTCTCCTAAGGGATTTTTTTTTGTTGTTATTCTTTTGAGGCAGAAATTAAAGGAATCCTGCCAGAATTCAGCTGAAAGGACAAGTGCTGAAAGATTCAGTTCTATTTCCACCTACTGGTAGGAAAAAAGACAACAATGCAGAGTTCAGAAAAGGCAGTGCAACACTCAAAACCCAATTCACAACTGACTCCCTGTCCAGCCCTTATAAAGACCTTTGTTCCCTGAACTACTACAACAGACCAAAGTGTCAGAATAACATAAGGTTAACTGGATTCAAAAAAATTGAGTTATTGATTAAATCAACCCCTGTACAGTTTACATCATATCTGTCTTCACTCTGGGCTGAGAGAGCTGTCAAAAACATATACAATATTACTTTCATTAACTTCCTGGTGAAGACTCTAATAAGGATAGCTCTTTTATGAGGCCCACCAGAGTTCCCGCAGCAGCAGCATAGCTTAGCATGGAGGTTAAACACACACACACACATGCACACACACACACACACACACACACACACACACACACACACACACACAGAGTCTCTGAGGTCAGAAAGACCTGGATTCAAATCACAGTCGTTTCCATTTACTAGCAGTTGACCTTGAACAAGTCACTTAACCTCTCCAAGCTGCTGTTCCCTCTCCTGCACAGAGGCAATCCTAACCATACCATTTTATAGGGCTGTTAGTATTAGATGAGCTTGTGTATTCAGCACAGTACTTGACTGACAGGAAATGATTGCTAGCTAGTTCTGTTATACAATAATTCCACTGACTTCCACCCATTTCCCATATGGAAAACTGAGGCAAAGGGTGATGCTCAGAGGAAGGGAACTGGACATGGAGACCCATTCTGAATGCTACTCCCTCACCCAGGTCATGGTGCAGGCCTCTCTGAAATCCCCGGTTTTCCCACTTTACTCAGGAAAAAGATATCATCTGTTGCCATAACAGAAATGTTGGCATATTTGTCTCATGACATGCATGTTTCCAGTCATAGGATCCAAATACATTCCCTTTGTGCAAAGGGAGGCTCAGCTTGAATCAGTTAGGACCAATATCAATGCCTTCATCCCATGGCACTTTTATTGCAAAAAATCAGAATGCCAGCAATTTAGTCAGTAGAAAAAGTATTCAGTCTTCTAAGATTAATGACTCCCCAAATCCGTATTCATGGATTTGTCACCTAACTTTCCACCAATTTTGCCTTCTCAGGTAACACATCACAAACACTGATACAGTCAAACAAAATGAAAATTCTACTAGCCCAGTATTTTTAAATGACTTATTGCTGTAACCAAAAATAAAGGATGCATCTGGTGCCTACATTGTGTTGGGTGATAAAGGCAAGGCACACAGCTGCACTCAAAGAGCTCCAAGTCCAGCTGGAGAGGTGGGCATGTCCCTGGCTAACTAGCCATTCTGTTAAAGGTGCACAAAATAAAATGTTGTGGAATTGGAGACAGAGAGACTAATTTTGATGGTGGATATAGAGGTTCGGCAAAGATTTCACAGGAAGATGATTCTTGAAAGATAAGAATTTGAATGCCAGGAGGAGAGGTGAAAAAGGGAGGCAATGAAGGGAGTTCAGAGGCCCAGGCACTTGAAATCCTCCTGTCTTTATGGAAAACCTTATGTATAGACCCAGGCATAAATAAAGAGAGGAGCAGAACTTGGTAAAGCTTTTCCACTTGGTATTATAAAAATTTCTCCTTAGAAAAAAAATCAATGCTAAGATCTACAAAATGGATCAAGGCAAAACTAAAATCTGAGGAAATAAAGCTATTAATATCAGTAACTGCCCTAGTGTCACCTTCCAAAAACAAATAGATTTATGCATCATTTAAAAGAGCTTTGTTGTATCACTGTGAAATTTATATCCTAGCAAGAGGGTATCAGATTGTATTTAAATGCTTATATCAATGCTGTTATAAATGGATATTTACATTTCTCACTTAATAAAGTTAGTCATAACACATTTCCATTTAGAGATAAAAACCACCAGGTTGACTAAACCCAGGACACAAATAGCAAATGGATTTTCATATTGCATGTCAGCTCTAATCAACTTTTAGAAGTGCCTGGGATGGGTCATTATGAAGAATTTTTAGGTCAGGCTTGGGCTTACCAAAAATAAGTGTCATGATGATTATTAGTGAGATCTGCCATGGGTGTAGTGAGTAAATGGCAGCATATGTTCCAAGCACTGCCACCCCTGGCTTATAAATTATAAAGAAAACTGACAGAAGAAACAAATCAAATCATTCAATTGGTGTCTATTTATTGAGTAGTAAAAATGTTCCCAACATGTTTCCTCCTCTCTTTACTGTCCCAAATCAATTCTGCTTTAGTGTCTTCAGTCCATCTGGAATCTCTCTCTGAACTCCTTCCACACATTCCTCCAGGTGTAACTCCAGACCCACTTTTTTTGTCGTCACTGAACTCCACATGACTTTAGATATATCAGTCACAAGTTTATAAGTCAGTTATTTGAAATTCAGAATAAATTTCTGAATTTCAATAAATTTATTTCTTGAAATAAATTGAAAAGATAAAAAAGTGGTAGAGCTGAGAACCAAATCCAGGTAGAATGACTCCCATCACCCTAAACAGTGCCTGGGAGCACAGGTCCCTAAATTAGCCACCAGACAGAGGGGCTATTTTTTTAGCCCCTCAGTGGAATGAAATGGTGAAAGAGAGAAGTAAAAGAGGAGATGGAAATAGGAAGGCAAAAGTTAGTGTAAAGGAAAGGGCAAAAATAAGAGTGATAACGAAGAGGGAGGAAGGGAAGCAGTGAAGTGGCAAAGACGGAGGAGACTTTCTAATGTAACCAGGCAGGGGGTGAAAGAGAAAGAGAGAGGTATAAAGAGAGGGAAGGGGGCTTAAGAAAAGGTGTGTATGTGCAGCAGGAAACGCTGCTGAGGTGATATGGGAGGCGCAAGGGGCGGGTGGGCGCGGATTGTGTAATGGACATGTTTTCCCAGACAGGGGAGAAGGGGGAAGAGCCAGCAGTCAGGCTCAAGGTGGAGCCACGGGCACAGAGGAAACGTATCCCGGCCAGGATGGCCTCCAGGCATGAGAAGAGCAGGGAAGCAGGATGTAAGAACTGACAACCCTTCCAGCCCTTTGAGTCTGCGTGGAACACCAGAAAGGTCTTGCTGTGAGAGAAAAGGTGTTAATTTCTTAGAACTGACTCTAAATCCGAGATTGGGATTTGAAGCTAGCTCCAGCACTTGCTAGCTACCTGACCTTGAGCAAGTTGCTCAGCCTCTGAACTTCACTCACTGTTCATTGCTGAAATGGGGGTAGCAATGTCTCCTCCCGGAATGCTTGGCAAGATAAGTGTGCCAATGGGTGTAAAGTGTTTAGCACACTACCCTGGCATATAGCATGTTCAAGATCACATCAGGAGGAAAGGATTACATTTAGCTGTACATTGAAAAAAAGCTTCATAGGAAAGAAGGGGCCTAAAAATGGACGGGATTTGAAGAAAACAGAAAAAGGAACTGTGGCTGTGGTGCTAGAGGAGGGCAGGAATTGAGGAGACAGTTCTTGAAGGCACGGAAACAACAAGTCCAGATCTTCTGTCTGTGATGACTGATTGGGTGAAAACTGTCCCAATTAAAAGGAATAATGGGATATCACTTGACAGTGGTTAGAATGGCCAACATAAATCAACAAACAACAAGTGCTGGTGAGGATGTGGAGAAAAGGGAACCCTAGTTCACTGCTGGTGGGAATGCAGACTGGTACAGCCACCGTGGAAAACAATACGGAATTTCCTCAAAAAACTAAAAATGGAACTGCCTTTTGGCCTAGCAATTCCACTGCTGGGATTATACCCTAGGAATACTGAAACAGCAATTCAAAAGAACCTATGCACACCAATGTTCATAGCAGCACAATTTACAATAGCCAAGTTCTGGGAACAGCCTAAGTGCCCATCAGTAAATGAGTGGATCAAAAAACTGTGGTACATTTACATAATGGAATACTACGCAGGAGAAAGAAAGGAGCTCCTACCCTTTGCAACAGCATAGATAGAACTAGAGAATATTATGCTAAATGAAATAAGCTGAGTGGTGAAAGCCAAATACCACATGATCTCATCTATAAGTGGAACCTAATCAACGAAACAAAAAAGTAGGCAAAATAGAACCAGAAACATGGAAATAAAGAACAAACTGACAGTGACCACAGGGAAGAGGGGAGGCTGATAAGAGGGGAAAGAAGGGTCAAGCCAAGGAACATGTATAAAGTACCCATGGACAAAGACAATGGGGTGAGGGGAATGGGAGAGGATTGAATGTAAGAGGTGGGGAGTGGGTAGGGCAGGGGAGAATAATGGTGGAAAGATGGGGACAACTGTAATTGAATAATAATAAAATTTTTTTTGAAGTTTAAAAAATAAAATTGGACTCAAACTAATAAATAAATCTGTAAGTATATCAAAATTAAATATTAGTTTAACAACAAAAAATAAAGGGAATAGTAGGAATAGTAAAGGAAAATGTTTAATATGTAGTAGGGTCATTGAAACGGACATGGAAGGGCTTGCTCAAACTAGCATATCCATTCCAAGGAGTGACCTGTTAGAATTCTATGGAGCCAAATGACCTAGTAATTGGGCAATTGCAGCCTGAACTGAGATTAAGGGAAGGGAGGAAGGGGCAGACAGAGAGGCAGTGAGAGAACAAACTGGCCTGACCTGGGGATCAACATTCCTGGAAAAAGGAAGGAAGCTTAGCTCTGTCTTTTTAGGATGAAGCTATTAACGGAGAATGTGGGCTCAGAGGAGGAACCTCAGACAACTGGTCACCCCTTAACTTCCTGTGATGTTCTTAACATATTTGCTCAACATTTATTTGTTGGAGCAAGGACAAAAACTGACCCTCTAATACTAAGAAAATGTATACCTCATTCTTTATGTTAAATGTGAGATTTTTTACACTGGTTGATGGCATGTGATTTTTTTTTCCTAAGCCAGGAATCTTAACTTTAGTTTAAAATTGAGATGTCAGTATCATGTCATGCATTATTCGGTTCCAGAACTGGCTGTTGATGGTACCTGCCAATGACAGCTGGCCCTTGGCTGGGTTGATGTTGATGTCTGTGGCTGCAGGTACAGCCTGCATGCTCACTCACTTCTGGGGGTGCCCAGCACAGGTGGGCATGGTTTAAAACAGGTTTTACTTGATAGAAGAAGACGTTCCATGAAAAAAGGCAAATTCCTCCTTCTTTAGTCATTTTAGGAGTTGACTATGGAAAGCTGAATTAACTGGTATGTTATCTCCAATATATTGTAGCACTTGTTTAGTATCCCTGATAGAACTGGAGCCCCCAGAGAGCTGCCCTATAGATCTGGCTTTGGTCCACTCCTTGGAAGACATCTTCCTTAAATCATAGTCATCCTCTGTTTCTTCAAGGCATGGCTTCAAAAGGAGGCTTGGGTCAGATGTCTGTCCTGTGCTTACAGAACTGTGGTTCTTAAATATCAACCCTTTGAATATTACCTTGAATTCTGATCTAGAATTTTCTTCCTGTCCCATATCTCAATATCCACCCTCCAGCGCTAGTTTATTATTCCTGAGCAGAGTTTTTGCTTTAGACCTTAACCTCAAATGGTATTCAATCTCCATTGAACTATCTGAGTTATACCACTTCCATAAAATGAACCAGGTGTCTTGCCGTGTATTTATTTCTGGACAATTGCAGAGCATTAAGGGTTTGTATTCCTCTTGAAAGCAACCTGAAATGAAGCGGGGATGGTGGAGGGGGGTGCACATGGGCTCTGGAGCATAGGCTATAACAGCGAAAGTTATTTTTTTAGCTTCTGTAAGTTGCAGTCTCCTCAACTGTAAAGAAGGGATGGTTGCAAAGATTCTTTTTCCTACACTCCTCATTCATGCGTTTCTTCCACTGTCTACTAAATATCTCCCATTTGCCAAGCTCTATGCTAAGCAATGGAGGAAGGCAAGGGGGTAGTAAGGAAAAGATAAATAAAACACCATCCTCTCCTTGATGAGTTTACGATTTAATGGAGGAAGACTGCCATGTAAATAAACTAATGCAGTCAAGTGCTACTGGTAGCAGAGTGGTTAACAGTTAAGAGCTCGACTGCCTGGCTTCAAATCCTGGCTCCATCCATTATTAGCTGGGTGATCTTAGTGCCACTTTACTTAACCACAATGTACCTCAGTTCACTCTTTTGTAAAATGGAGGGAATAAATGTGCTATGAAGATTTAAACTTGACACACTCAAACTTCTCAGTGCCTGGCACAGGGTAAGCATTCCATACATATTAACTATTATTATAATGATGGAATAAGTGTGGGCTGGGAGCAAAAAGGAAGGAGTGGCAAATTCTATTTGGTGAGGAGGCTCAAGAAAGTCTTCACAGAGATAGTGTTACTTAAGTTCACTTTTGCAAAAACTTTGGCAGTTGTTAGGTGGATAAGATCAGAGTGGGCATTCCAGACAAAGGTGGTTACAGAGGCTGCAGGGGAGAATGGGAGGCAAGAGGGGACAGCCTGACAGAACAGGACAGTATGTGTCACCATGAGGTTTGCCCTATCCTGGTTAGAAACCTGTGCTAAGTAACTCCTATTTATGTGCCCCACTCCTGCCCGGCCACTTCCCCAAGTCCCACTCTGCTTCCTTCTCCACCATGCTCCATGCCCTGGAGGCTGAGCGGTATAGAATGCAGCACCAGCTCCTTGTCCCTCATCCAGTGGGGAACTGGCAAGAATTCAGAAGGACAGAGAGGACGAATATTTCTTTTCCCTTCCCCTTTCCTGTTGCTGCTACAGTTTGGATGCATCTTTCCAGGGTCAGGCAGCTCCTTCCCTCCTCCTCCCCTTTCAGGGCCCTGTTCCAAGCCCTGGGGTACTCCACTAGCCCTTATTTGTGTTCTACTCCTCCCCACACTTTTGTAAATATCACTTTCATGAAACTCTCTTCAAATTACCCCTTCTGAGTATGCCATGTGCCTCCTGCCTTGACCCTGACTTAAAATACTCCCAAGGGGCTTTTAACAGGAAATTATGTGAGCAGATTTGTACTTCAGAGAGGTCTTTCTGAAGCTGGGTGGAGGACAGTTTGGGGCCAGCAAGAATGAAGGCAGAGCTTTTACCAGTGCTTTCCAACCTGGGAGTACTTGCTACAAATATAGATTCCAGGGCCTCACTGCTGAAGACTCTCCTACGGTAGGCCTGGGATAGGCCTGTATCTGTTTCTCTAAATAAGGACTCCATGTGACTATGATGGCATCTCACAGTTGTCCAGAACACTGGTTAGTATGTTGGGAAGGAACAAGTAGAGGTCTAGAGGTGGGGGTGGGGGGAGGGTTGATGGGACAAGGTCTGGTCCTAGAGGACCTGAAAGGATGGGGACGGAAATCAGAAGCAAAGACAGAGGAATTTGTTTTGAGAAGGCCAAAGGACACCTCCTCTTTTGGTAGTGGACAAAGAAAAATGAGTATAAAAGGGAAGTTAAAGGAATTCTCACCTTGTAAACTTCCATTTTTCATGAAAGTAGACGGCAGAGTCATATACTGCGACTGACAGGGTAAGCGAAGGTGTAGAGCCCGAGTGAGGTAGGCCTGAATAGCCATCGTTGGGCACGGGGTAGAAAATGATGACAAGGAACACATTAAGGCTGCTTGGTGAAGCTAAGAGATGGTGAATTTGTCACGTGAGGACTTAGTTTTGTCACTTCCCTCCAGCCGTGTTTGGTAGTCCATGTGTGGAAATGGAGGAGGTGGTAATTGGACTGATTCCGTTGAAAGGGTGGCAGAGTAGGTGTAATGGAAAGACAAGGGGCCCAGGATGTTGAACTCACATGCAAGCATGGGAATAGCAGAACTAAAACATGAAGGGGAGCAGCCAATGAATGCTGTCCTTGGTCCTGAACTGGCCTGCACACCAGGGTACGGTCATTTCACTGTAAGGTTGCGGTTGGGTTAGTGCATGTTCCCCTGCCCCTCAATAACACCCCACCACATAAGACTCATGGTGTCAAAAGATTGTGCTCCTAACCCCATAGTACTGTGACTTCTATGAAAACAGCCTACAGCCTGGGTACCATCATTTGTTGAAGACACAGCTCCAATAGTTAAGGAATATTTACGGAATTAATTCAACAAGTCTTGATTGAGAATCTTGTGTGTGCCAGGCAAGGGATAGAGCAATAAGAAATGTACAGAAAGTTTATTCCCAAGTCAGATCTTTTATTTGCGTTTCTTAAAGAACATTGAAGGGGCCCATTCACTCCTTCCCTTTCCTCTGCAATTCCTTTTCACCTTTCAGCAGCTGCAGAGTGCTCAATGCAAACTGACCTCCCCCAGGTTCATTCTCTCCACATACAGGGTCTGGCAGAAGTAATGCCTGCTTGAGTATGGTTGGTAAGGGCACATGAATGTCCTGCACGAGATAGACAGCCATTTGAACATTTCACCTAAAATGCCGTATGGTGTGCTTCAGTGTGATATTGTTATGTTACAGAGCTACATACTTATGATTTTGTAATAAAAGATTTTCTAATAAAAAGGGGGCGTTATTTGTGCTGGACCCTGTAGATCTTTGTGATTTCTGTTCTTTTCCTCCTTGCTCCTGGATGTCCATTATTCTATAGATGAACTTAGCTTCTCTCTCAGCCAGCCAAAATACTACCTCTTTTGGAAGAGAGAGCAAATGGAACACTGAGAAAACAAAGGCTTATCTTTAGTCAGCTAGGAGGGGAAAGGCTTTGAACACTGATACACTAAGTTTTGTGCCATGCTGGTATCTAGAAAGTCCTCCCCAAGCAGAGCTGATAGCGCCACATCACTAGCTCTATCAGCTGGCCATGGAGCCTTCCCCCAAATGATCTGACGCTGACAATACCATCTGTGGGACTGTGCCAAAGTCCCTGCTGTCCTCTAGCAGCCAAATGGTCCTATTTCTCCCCAATGGCAGAGGCTGACCCTAACTTTTCTGGCAGGGTGACAATTCCCAATTAATTTGTAAAAAAAATCATTAATTAAAGGTCTCCTTTCATTTTCCAGGACTTGAACTAAATGCTGGGAACACAGAGATAATTAAGGACAATTGCTGTCCTCAGAGATTTCATAATGTAATGGAGCAAGCAAATATGATGCAATAAGTTCTACGTCTGCAACCTGACCAAAGTACAGAGAGAATGATGCAGATAGAATTTTGTTTTCAGTATGCTGGGAGACAGAATTGGTGATGAGAATCCAAAGGTCATACCTCTTATTTAGGAAGAAATAAAGGTAGCAACAGCATAAGATTTTACACAGAGGGAGGAAGGTCAAGAGAAGGCTGAACATGAGTGTGGGTCTAGGACTGGAAAACTAGGTTTATATTTCCCCAGATGGGAGGAGTCACAGGCCAGAGTCAGTAGGTTAAAGGGAGGGAAAGGAATGCATGGTATCACCTATCCAGTGTAATCCAAGAGTCTGGGACCAGATTAATGGATAGTTGAAACAAAGATAATCAGATATGTCAATGACCAGGGCAGACAAAGGTCCAGACCAGGACAAGCAGAGGCAAGGAATGAGTGAGCAGCTGGGGTAGTAAAGATACACATGGAGAGTGACAATCAGAGAGAAGCTAGTAGAAGATCTAAGAACAGATGGCTTTCCTAAGTGATGCTGAATAAAAAGCAGAGACCAGGACTAAAGGTGGATGTCAAATGCTTTGGAGAGTAGAACAAGGAATGAGAAAAAAAGCCTTTGAAACATACTCCAAAAAAACAATTGCAGAACAAAACACACACGCATACACAAGAACACTGACCTCTCCCTCCAGTTACTGCTCAAGGCTCTGCTGAGAAAGGTCAAGAAGTAGCAGAAAAAGGGTTGGATTACTGTTTCTTATGGCACAGAGGCTCTAAACACTCCTCAGCCTTCAACAAGCATGGACATGTGATGAGCAATTAATGTGGCCCAAATTCTGTGCTCAGTGCTTTTAGTGCAGTCATTTATTTCATGTTTACCAAATCCACATGGTAAAGGTTACCATCATCATTTCTGGCTGAGGGAATGGAAGCTCAGAGAGGTTAAATAAGTTGCCCAAGGTTACCCAGTTAGAAGATGAAGAAGCTAAGATCTGAACCACAGCTTCGCTGATTGCAAGGCTCACGTTCTTACTCATTAAGGTAGCTTTCCATACCGTGACTAAGTCCTCTGGGGCCCAGTCATTGTGATCACTCTGATTTGGAGATAAGGCAAATGGGTTTTTATAGGAATAGAAATGTACAATGTGTAGAAACATGCAAGGCCAAGGATGTCCTTATACAGTGTTAATGGCCATGATGTTAAGAAATATCACAGATCATAAAAATGCGTGTTCAAGTCCCCAGGCCCGGCCCTTGCCTACCTCCTCACAATCCTCAACCACCTCTCTCCACTCCTGCTTCTCTGCCTCTGGTCTTCCTTCAGTACTTTCAACATGCACTGCATTCTTTCTTTCCTCAGGGCTTTTGCACATGCTACTCACTCTGCCTAGAATACTCTTCCTCAGCCTCCTCCTACTCACCTTAAGCAATTACTATTCCTCCTCCTGGTACACAATTGAACCTCACTTCCTTACAAAAGCCCTCACTGACCACCCCATTTCCCACTAGGTTAGGCCCTATACAACCATTTACTTTTTCTTCACACACTTATCACAACCCTAATTAGTTTATTTAAGCAATATATCTTCCTCTCACTAAATGGCATGTCTAAAGAAAACAGAAGACACATCTTCTTGTTCACCACAAGTAGTGAACCACCCCTAGTATCTATAAATATCTACTGAGTGAATAAATAAATAATGATAAGTAAATGGAGTCAGGGTAGGCAAAAAAATGTACCAACTGATTAAACTCCCTAGGAAGAATCAATCGTTCATTCACTCATTCATGCAGTTCACTCAGCACATATCAGAAGAATGTCTACTATGTGTCTACTAACTTTATAATTCGCACAGTGCCTGGTATATAGTAAACACTCAGTAAGTGTTAGTTGTTGGTTTCTTGATTTTTCTTGCCTTCTGATTACAAAGACAACATTTTTAGGCCTCAAGCAGAAAGTTGGAAAATAGGAGGGTGACAGCTATGGAAGCTAATTTCTACCTTCCGTTGCTGGAAGATCTTTCCCAGATTTTATTTGGCCCTGAACAATGTAGTCAATTGCTGTCTTTTTCAATTCACTCTCCAGACAACAGTGTTCTATAGCCAATCTTGGCAACACATCGGGTTCCAGGAAAGTACACAAATCGTCATGGGACTCTAGACCCTGTACTTCTGAACTTTATAAAAACATGTGATTTTTATTAGCAGATCTTTTAAGTATTCCTGTACCCTGATGTTTTCACTTCTTTTCGTCTACTCATGGAAGCACCCCCTGCCATTTGCTTTCTCATCCCTGGTTTCACAACCACCAATACTTGCCCCCTCCCCTTCTGCTACCTTTGGCCCATTCCCCGGAATATATCCCTTTATCATCTGGAGTCATTTCCCACCTGTTTTCTTCCTGCCACCTTTTCTTCTTACTCCCTTCAGAACACCTGTTCTGCTGTGTGTAGACCCCACATCTCCATCTTATTCACCACTCTCCTTCTTGTCCTTCTTTTAGAGTAATTCCATCCTTAACTCCAGGCATCCCATACTCTGCTATCTTCACACATGGAAGCCTCACCTTATTGGTGAGCAAAAGGATTTGGCTTTCTCATTGCCCTGTGCTCGGAGCAGACATTGAACCACCACCTTCTCCCCACCTCTCACAGGATGTTAATGTCACCCGTCTGAGGTACTGGCTATAGGATTGCCACATCTCATACCCATAAGCCCAGACTGAACATCTAGAACAAAAGCCAGGCAATTTCTCTTTGCCTAATGGCATGCACATCATAAGAAATCCAGCTATTGTTCTGCTTTTTATTTCTCCTGGGTACCTTACTTAAAGACCAGATCTTCGCTACAGTTCAATCGTCGTCCACAGACATGTGGTGTTGCTCTGCTATGGTTTTTTCCATTTCCATGGGCTCCTGGAGAACTACCATTTAGAGATCACCTGCTCAAGCTAATCTTTTGATCTCCAGAAAGGAACTTCAGTTTTACTACAACCTGTAATAATATTCCTACACAACTGGTTTCTCCGGCTTTGTCTCAGTGAGAAGCACATTTAGCAGAAAGTTTTCTCAGATCAGAAAAAAGCAAAACAGGTTTTGCTTGAAATTTGCCGTGCCAAGAATCCAGTGCCCTTGTACTGTGGCTTCCTCCTCCCTGAACCCTTGGAGGCACATTCTCTGCAATTTCTTTAGTCTCACAATGAAAAAACACACTAAGGTTTCATAAAAACTGAAAAGAGGACTTAGAAAAAAATCTAAGTCCAGTAATTGTGCTTGGTTTCATGCTAACATTAGAGCTTCACAGCTGCAAAACATATTTCCTACTTTGCAATCAGAATTCAATATAAATGCACTAATCCTTGTAATTTTCATGAAAGGCAAGCCACAAGAGTGCTCATTTCTTCAAAATACAGGGAAGTAAAGTCTTGCCAAGCTCACAAAACTAAGAAACAGACATTTAGAGCAAGCTAATCTTATTTCCCACATTCTCCTATATTTTTATGTATTTATTCTTTTCTATATAATTAAAATTTATAACATTTCATCAGCTGTAGACCTCACATAGTTCCATTGTTAATAATGATGATGATGGTGATGGTGATGATGATGATGATGATAATTCAATTTCTTGAGTACTTCCTAGGTGCCAGGCACCATGCTAAGCCTTTAAATGTATCAAGTCACTCAAGTCTTACAACCACATTAGGAAATAAGTAGTATGATTATCTCCATTATACAGCTGAGAAAGTTGAAGCTTAGAGAAGGAAAATAACTTGACCAAGGCCAAGTATGTAGTATGCTTCATTTCAAAGCCACATTGCCATTCATACCACCAGAGTCCTGACCTACATACCATTTGCCATTAAAATAATAAAAATTAAAGTGCCAATATAGATATTGTTTTTAACAGTCTTTTTTATTTTAAGAAGGCAAATGAAACCCAAACACTGCTTCCACTATAACTTGATGTAATTTATTAGTGTGACCAAGTCAACCAAATGCAGGCACTTCTTCAAAGGCCATGATGGAAATAATCAAACAAACCAACAGCAGCAAAGAGGGAATGCCCAGTACTCAGGCTGAAATAGGGACCATTCATTATACTCACTGAAACATAAAGAAATAAAATAGAGAGGCTTCCAGCCAAGACGTAAGCATAGGAAGATATGCTTCGCTTCCACACACAACCAAAAGAAGGATGATAACCAATTTAAAAACAAAAAACAACTAGAACTGCCAGAAAATTGAACTGTATGGGAGTCCAAAAACCAAAGAGTTAAAGAAACATTCGGCCTTGCCCTGGCTGGTGTAGCTCAGTGGATTGAACACTGGCCTGAGAACCAAAGGGTCACCAGTTCGATTCCCCAATCAGGGCACATGCCTGGGTTGCAGACCAGGTCCCCAGTAGAGGACGTGTGAGAGGCAACCACACATTGATGTTCCTTTCCCTCTCTTTCTCCTTTCCTTTCCCTCTGTCTAAAAATGAATAAAATCTTTTTAAAAGCAAAAAGAAAAGAGAAACATTCACACAGCTGGCAGGGGGGTGGAGAAAGGAAGCCGGGGCTGCGAGGATGCGTGGCAAGATGGCAGTTGGAAGACTGGGGCAGGCTAGGCAGTGGCTGGTGGACCAGGATATCCCACACTTGCATGCAGATAAGCCGGGAAGAACAACTGGGGAGCAAGACAGGCTGCACAACCCAGGGTTTCAGAGCAGGAAACTAAAGCCTCAAAACCTCTGGCTATAAAAACATGTGGGGGTTTTGAAGGTGGGAGAAACTCCCAGTCTCACAGGAGAGTCTGTTGGAGGGGTTTACAGGATCTTAGAATGTACACAAGCCCACCCACCCGGGAATCAGCACCTGACAAGGGCACAACTCACTTGTGGGAAGTGAGGGAAGAGACTGAAAGCGGTACCAGAGCCAAGCAAATGGCATTGTTAGCTCTTTGACCCCTCCCACACATACAGAGCCATAAGGCAGTGATGTGGGTTGCCCTATTCTGGTGAACACCAAAGGCTCCACCCCTTCCAATATAACAGGTGTACCAAGACAAAGAAATATGGCACAAATGAAAGAACAGACCAAAACATCAGATAAAAGAACTAGGCAAGAAGGAGGTAGGCAAACTATCAGATGTACAGTTCAAAACACTGGTAATCAGGATGTTCAGAGAAATGATTGAGTACAGTCACAAAATAAAGGAAGAAGTGAAGGCTATGCAAAGTGAAATAAAGGAAAATGTACAGGGAACCAACAGTGAAGGGAAGGAAACTGGGACTCATATCAAAGATCTGGAACAGAAGGAAGAAATAAACATTCAACTGAAACAGAATGAAGAAACAAGAATTCAAAAAAGTGAGGAGAGGCTTAGGAATCTCTGGGACAACTTTAAATGTTCCAACATCCAAATCATAGGGGTACCAGAAGGAGAAGAGGTAGAGCAAGATACTGAAAACTTATTTGAAATAATAATGAAGGAAAACTTCCCCAATCTTGTGAGAGAACTAGATATGCAAGTCCAGGAACCTGAGAGTGCCCCAAAGAGTTGGATTCAAGGAGAAACACAAGAAGACACACCATAATTAAATTACCCAAGATTAAAGATAAGGAGAGACTCTTAAAAGCAAGAGAAAAGGAGACAGTAACCTACAAAGGGGTGCCCATAAGACAATCAGCTGATTCCTCAAAAGACGCCTTGCAGGCAAGAAGGGGCTGGAAAGAAGTATTCAAAGTCATGAAAAGCAAGGACCTACAACCTCAATTACTCTATCTAGCAAAGCTATTATTTAGAAGGGAAGGGAAGATATAGTACTTGCCAGGTAAGGTAAAGTTAAAGGAGTTCATCATCACCAAGACCTTATTATATGAAATGTTAAAGGGACTTATTAAGAAAAAGAAGATTAAAACTATGAACAGTAAAATGACAACAAACTCACAACCTAAAAAACAAAACAGAAACGAACTATGCAAACTGCTAGAAGAGGAACAGAATCACAGAAATGGAGATCATACAGAGGGTTATCAGTGGGGAAGGGGTGGGAGGAGAATGGGGGGATAGGTATAGGGAATAAGAAGCATAAACGGTAGGCACAAAAGAGACAGGGGGAGGTTAAGAATAGTACAGGAAATGGAGAAGGCAAAGAATGTATATATATGACCCGTGGACATGAACTAAGTGGGGGAATGCTGGAGGGAGGGGGGTACAGGGCAGAGGGGGATACAGGGGAGGAAAAAATGGGACAACTGTAATAGCATAACTAATAAAATATACCAAAAAGAAGTGATACCATGAAAAAAAAGAAGAAGTAAAATAGAACTTAAAAAGCAGTATGTCAAATATTTTGAAGCACAGTAATAAATTTAGTTCTTCAAACAAGGTAAAAGGTGCAGCAAATGGAATACAAAGGTACCTTCCCAGTGCAATAGTACATGAATAAATAAGTTTAGCACGAGACATAAATATTGCTGAAAAGTGAAACAATGGAGTTATTCTTCCCTAGTCACACTTTTCCAATGTACTTGTCTGCCCTGTTACTGGTCAGTTCCACTGGGCTGCCTCACTACCCCTCAAGATCTTAACATGTCTAGTAAAACATTTTACCTCTAAATCACTATTTCTGCATACCCTCTCAGTCACCGCCGATGGTAACATTTCCTCTTCTGAGATTTCCACCTCTTGAGTTACCATTGATTCCTCCTTCTCCTCCAATAGTCAAACCTCATGAGTTACCATGTTCCAACAGTCCTTCCTCTACATTGCTCTGGCCATCGACCTGGCACAGGTCCTTCTCTGCCCATCAAGTTGCTACCAAGGCCCTAGTCCTGGTCGTTGAAGCAATTCTCTTCTAATCTGTCACATGCATCACAGCCTAAGAAATCTGTCTAAACTGGGCCGTTAATAATGTTATTTCTATACTCAGGAAGTCATTCAAAGTTCTCAACACATTCATTTTCACACATCTAATTTTCTTGCTTTCTGCCATGACTGTGTCTGTTCAGCCAAACTTCTTTCCTTCCCTTCCCTTTTACACTGTTACCACCCTCTGGGTCTAATACATGGGAGCATACACCTGAACTTGTGATTTTGGCAGTTAGATCAACAATATGATAATGTGTGCATATGGCCATGCTATGGGAATATTAAAAAATTCATGAGGAAAGATTCCCAAAATCTAATTGTTTCTCAGAGGCCCAGCAAATAACTTTAATTTTTTTGTTTAGATTTTTGTTATAATTCATTTTTGGCAAAGCTGTGTTTATGACAAGTTTTTCCTTTCTACTTTTATAATAAAGGAAATGACAGAATCCCATAGTGTTAAAACTGAGACTTTAAAGTGTAATTAATCCCCTATCCTCATTTTACCAAGGAGGAACTAAACAAGTTAGGTGATTTGTTCTAGATGCCAGACCCACCCCTTCAGGTTCCTGGTTATCACCCAAGTTTTAGACAACCCACTCAACTCTACTTACCCTGATTAATGGAAGGAGATGCATAAATCAGCTTCACTCATAGCATATTTATTCTGTGGCCAAGGAAAACTTGGTCTAGTAATTCAAACGAATTCTCTACATAAGAAGAATTTTTCATATATTCATGTACTATGACTTCCCAGAGGAGCAAAGGGGAGAGTGAAAATATGAAATGTAATGTCTCCCAAACTTGGTTATCATGGAATGCTTGGCTCAAAAAAACAAACAAACAAAAAACCCCACAAAAAAACCCAACTTTGCAGAGATGGAGTTCCACAGAACACACTTTTGAAAAAGGTTGTTATAGTTATTGACATCTCTGCCTTTGAAGTTTCTGATTCCAGAGTCAAATATAATCCTGAAAAGGAAAGAGAATCGACAGGCTGTACTGAGCTCCCCACATATGTATACACCAATACCAATAATAACCGTTTTTTATGTTTGTGTAGCACTTGGCAATTTAAAAAAGCTTTGTAATGTTTACCAACAAGCAGATGAAGCATTAACTTTCTGTTAAAAAAATGTCTCGTCATTATTAATAAAATGGCTCTCCTTGAACCATTTTGTTACTCCCAGAATTGTTATACCAATCCTGTTGTAGTTAGGTTTTTGTTGCAGAAAGGTGACCAAATAGACAACAAATGGTAAAATATTGTAAATACAAGGGTCTTAAAATTAATCTAGTCCATGGTTCTCACACTTTGTACATGAACAACATAGATACTCAACTATTAAAGTGAAGAGCAGTGTGCCTTTTACTAATTAATAAAAAGTAACTAAATGAATAGAAAGCCTGAGAAGGAAATAAATTCTATCAAAGACGACTGAGCTTGGAAAAAGACCCTGAGTCCCAAGTGAGAATGGCAGCCCTGAGTGACAACTCAGTTTTAGCCAGGTGAAACCCTGAGCAGGGCATATAACCACACTGCACCAGACTTCTCTTCTACAGAAACTGAGATGATAAATTCGTGTTCTTTAAAGGCACTACATATGCAGTAGTTTGCTGTGCAGTAATAGAAAACTAATACAGATTTTTTGGTAGGTTTTCATTGGAAAAATGGGCGAAGGGCATGACAAGGGCAATGCACACAGTTTAGCAGAAGTGTGAGTTGCTAATACTTCTTAGAGGAAAAATTTTCTCTAAGTATTGGAATTCTCGTATATATGTCTATACCTTTTGACCCAGTCACTTCACTTCTAGGAATTTACTCTAAAAGAAATATTTAGAGATGTATACAATATCACTGTATCATTATTTGTAATAATAATAACAATACATTAGGGAAAGGGTCAACTTAATTATTGTGTAGCCATATGATGGAGTATAGGCCAGCTATCAAAAACATTTTCAAAGAAAATTTAATGACACAGACAAATAATCTTGATAGAATGCTAGATGAAAAAGCAGCCTATAAATCATTATAAAAATGGTGCAGTCATTTTGAAAAACAGTGGGGTGATTTCTCAAAACTTTAAACATAGAATTACTATAAAAACCAGCATTTTTACTCCTAGATATACACATAAAGGAATTAAAAGTATATCCACCCAAAAGGTTGTACAAAATATTCACAGCAGCATTATTTATAATAGCCAAAATGTAGAAATAATCCAAATGTCTAGCAACTTCTGAGTGAATAAGTAAAAGGTAAAATATCCATACAAAGAAATATTATTCAACTAAAGAAGTAATGAAGCACTGATACATGCTATACATGGATGAACCTTGAAAACATCATGCTAAATAAAGAACCAGTCACAAAAGACCACATGTTGTATGATTCTGTTTATATGAAATGTCAAGAATAAGCACAGAAATTAGGGGAGTAACTGCTAATAGGTATGATGTTTTTCTTCAGAATGACAAAAATGTTCTAAAATTGATTATGGTGATGCTGTACAATTTTGTGAATATACTAAAAGCTACTGAACTGTACATTTTAAAAGGGCGAATTTTAGGCTATGTAAATCATATCTTAATAAACCTGTTCGTTTCTAAAAAGGCTAAGAAAAGCATTATATATGATGAGTTAAAAAAACTTTTTTAACGTATATGCATAAAATCAAGATTGAAAGTTTGCTAAATACTAACACTGGACATTCTTTGCTGCCTCAATTACAGATAATTTTTTTTTCTCTTTTTTGTATTCTCAACTTTGTAGAACAAATATGTAAATATTAAAATCTGAAAAATCGATGACTTTAAATATTTGTATAATACCTACCACAGTCTATCCCAGAATCAAAATTAAGAAGGTATTTAATTTAGTATATAATGATACTCCTAGTTATTTAATATTTCATTTCTTAAAACAAATTTCATGATGTTCGACAAAGAGAAACAAATTCTGGGTGATCTTCCAACCACATTTAAAAAACACTTATCTAGTCCAACACACTATCTCTCTCTTTTCAGTCCTCTCTGATTGTTATAAAAATACAAGAGTAATAAGTATAAATTTAAGCATTCGGTGTTAGTTTCTTAAAAATGTAACCAAAAGAATGAATCTTTACCCTTTGTAAAATTTATACCTACTAAGGTTGGAAAGAATTTGCTAAAAAATATAATCTTGTGGAGATCCAAGGTGGTGCCAGAGTAGGAAAACACGGAACTCTTCCACTCTGCTGTGAGCAAACTCAAATACATATGCGCATAGAGAGCAATTACTCCTGTGAGACACAAGCAACTTCGAAACAACAAACAAGAGAAAAAGAAAGAATAGAAAAGGCTGAAAAACTGTGGGGGCCCTCCGGCTGCAGTGAGAATTCTCCAGATGGGAAGAGCTGGTGAGCACCATTGTTTACATCCCCCTGCACTTTGATAGGGTGGGCGGAAGTTCTATTCAGGTGCTTTACCTACCTGTAAGATTGCCACAGTGCATTCCCAGCTACACTGCTTGAGCCTTTTTGCCTCTGAACAAAGGGAACAAGCAGGAACAACAGGGCATCAGGACAGCACCTGACTTCCCTGCAGGAAGCCACTCCAGCACAGCAGGCCAGTGCCCGAGGCGCTGTAAGTACCTGCCCTGCTCCAACCTGCTTCCCAAAACTGCATAGCACATGAAGCCTAAACAGAGGTCACTTCTACACAAGACCACTTTCTCTATAAGAAACAAGAGAGAGACTATATAGAGAAGGCTGTGGAGCCATGGAACCCCTCTAGGGAGTGCAAGAATTCTCCTGGAATTTTCCAGAGTTGGAGGTGCAGGCGAGTACCATTGTTTACGTCCACCTCCCACTCTACAGGGTGGGCTGGGCTCTATCCAGGTGCTCTGGCCTGCCTGCAAGGTTGGAGCAGTGTATTCCTAGCACATTTCCTAAGCCCATTTCAGCCTTCAACAAAAGGAACAAGCAGGATCGATAGGGCATTAATACACATACTTGGCCTCCCCATCCAGAGCCACTCAGAATCAGTGGGCCAGCTCCCTGGACACCAGTGCCCTTGCTTGGCTCCTACCAGCCTGCCAAAATCACCCAGCAAACACGGCCTATACAGAGACCACTTCTACATAAAGCCACTTTTTCAAGACTGGGAGAGATCGCTATTTTGTCTAATTCATATAAATACACATAGAAAGTCAAAAAATGAAAAGAAAAATATCTCTCAAATGAAGGAACAAGAAAAATATCAAGAAAGAATTAGAAAGTATAATAAAGAACCAAGCAGAGCTGAAGAATACAAAAACAAATTAAAAATACATTAGAAGGAATCAACAGTATATTAGCTAATACAAAAAAACAGATCAGCGACATGGAAGACAGACTAGTGGATTTCAACCAATCTAAACAGCAAAAAAATAAAAAAAAGGAACAGAAAAATAAGTATAGTTAAAGGGACCTCTAGGATAACATCAAGCACCCAAACATTTGCATTGCAGGGATCCCATAAGAAGGTAGAAAGGAACAGAAACTTTACTTAAAGAAATAATGGCTGAAAACCTTCCTAAACTAGGAAAGAAAACAGACATACAGACAACACAAATCATCTGGGAAATGCAAATTAAAACCACAATGTAATATTAACTCACACCTGTCAGAATGGTTGTTATCAATAAAACAACAAATAACAAGTGCTGGTGAAGATGTGGAAAAAAGGGAACCATCATACACTTTCGAAGTGTAAATTAGTGCAGCCACTATGGAAAACTGTATGGAGATTCCTCAAAAATGAAAAATAGAGCTGCCATACAATCTAGGAATTTGACTTCTGGGTATTTATCCAAAGAAAACAAAAGCACTAATTTGAAAAGATATACACCCCTATGTCCACTGTAGCTTTACTAGTAATAGCCAAGCTATGTAAGCAACCAAGATGTCCATCAAGGGATGAATTAATAGCCTTGGCCACTGTGTATCACTTGGTCTGAAAGGTCATGGGTTCAATTCCCAGTCAGGACACATGCCTCAGTTGTGGGTTTGGTCCCAGTTGGAGTGCATGCTAAAAGCAAAGAATTGATGTTTCTCTCTCACATCGACGTTTCTCTCCCTTCCCTTGTCTCTGAAATTGATGGGCATGTCCTTGAGTGAGGATAAAAAAAAAAAAGAAAGGTGAATGGATAAAGAAGACGTGATACAAAGTGGTACCTGGGTACTCATTGTTAATTCATTCATTCCAAAACTCATGACAAGTATTGAAACCGATGAGTACCCAACTGTTGGTGAGCTGCTGTGAGACAGATGCAGCAACGTCTGTTTCATCGTGAGAACGGGGTGCCAAGTGGTGAGCAAGCAAGCATTTTTTCCTCATCAAAATGTGATGAGAAAAAAATATACATATATATTTGCTGAATATATACATATATACCTATGTATGTATGTATTCAGCAACAAAAAGTATATATATTGAGCAAAAAAAAATCTTGCTATTTACAACATGATGGGCCTAAAGGGTATTATGCTAAGTGAAATGTCAAAGACAAATATGGTACTAAAAAAAAAAAAAGAATAAACAAAACAAAATAGAAACAGACCCACAGATAAAGAGAACAAGCTGATTGTTGCCAAAAGGAAGAGGAGTGGGAGAGATGGGAACTGAAAATATACGTAAAAAAAAAAAAAGATTAAATTAAAAACACATAAATATAATCTACACAAATTGAACTATAGATCCAATACAATTCCAAGAGAAATCTTTTTATAGAAGTTAGCAAAAAAAGGCTAGGCAGCTTTGGAAGGCTTCCAAGTACATGAAAAACCAAAGAAAAATGCCACCACTGTAGGCACATGATAATTTTCCAGTAACTGATCCTACAGAAATGGGGTCTACAAAGTACCTGACAAAAAAAATGAAATAATTGTTCTAAGAAAGCTCAGGAACTTCATAAGAATACAGATAGTCAACTGAATGAAATCAGGAAAACAATAATATGAACAAAACAAGAAGTTTGACAGATAAGTAAGAATCATAAAGAACCAAACAAAAATATTGGAGCTCAAGGATACAAGTGACGACCTAATAAGTTAATCTGCAAAACAGCAGGATACAAAGTCAATATTCAGAAATTGAAGGCACTTTATACAGCAACAATGAAATATCACAAACAGAAATCAGGAAAAAAATCCCAGTTGATATAGCAACAAGAAAAATAAAGCACCTAGGAAAAATCCTAACCAAGGAGGTAAAAGACTTGTACTCAGAAAACTATACAACACTGAAGAAAGAAATTAAGGAAGGCACAAATAGATGGAAGCATATATCGTGTTCATGGATTGGAAGAATTAACATCATCAAAATATTCATACTACCCAAAGTAATTTATAGATTCAATGCAATCCCTATTAAAATACCAATGACATATTTCACAGATATAGAACAAACATTTCAAAAATTTATATGGAACCATAAATGACCCTGAATAGCCACAGCAACTTTGAGAAAGAAGAACAAAGCAGGAGGGGTCACAATACCTGACATCAAACTATATTACAAGGCCATAGTAATCCAAACAGTCTGGTACTGGCATAAGAACAGACACACAGATCAATGGAACAGAACAGAGAGTCCAGAAATAAACCTGAGTCTCTATGGTCAAGAAACATTCGACAAAGTGGGCAGAAGTATAAAATGGAGTAAAAATAGCCTCTTCAACAAATCGTGTTGGGAGATCTGGACAGTTACATGCAAAAAAAGAAACTTGACCACCAACTTACACCACACACAAAAATAATCACAAGATGGATAAAAGACAAATATAAGTCACAACACCATAGAAGTCCTAGAGGAGAACATAGGCAGGAAAATCTCAGATATTCCATGCAGCAATATTTTCACCAATATGTTCCCTAGAGCAAGGGACATAAAAGGAAGAATACACAAATGGGATTTTATCAAAATAAAAAGCCTCTGCATGGCCAAAGAAAACATCAGCAAAATGAAAAGGGAAGCAATCATATGGGAAAATATATTTGCCAATGATACCTTAGACAAGGGTTTGATCTCCAAAATATATCAAGAACTCACACAACTCCACTCCAGGAAGACAAACAACCCAATTAAACAATGGGCAAAGGACCTGAACAGACACTTCTCCAAGGAGGACATACAGAGGGCTCATAGACATATGAAAGGATGCTCAGCATCACTAGCGATCAGAGAGATGCAAATTAAAACCACAATGAGTTCCCACTTCACACTAGTCGGAATGGCCATCATCAACAAATCAACAAGCAACAAGTGCTGGTGAGGCTGTGGAGAAAAGGGAACCCTAGTACACTGTTGGAAGGAATGCAGGCTGGTGCAGCCATTGTGGAAAACAGTATGGAATTTTCTCAGACAACTAAAAATGGAACTGCCTTTTGACCCGGTAATTCCACTGCTGGGATTATACCCTAAGAATCCTGAAACACCAATTCAAAAGAATCTATGCACCCTAATGTTCATAGCAGCACAATTTACAATAGTCAAATGCTGGAAGCAACTTAAGTGCCTATCAGTAAATGAGTGGATCAAAAAACTACGGTACATTTACACAATGGAATATTACACAGCAGAAAGAAAGAAGGAGCTCCGACCCTTCGTGACAGCATGGATGGATCTGGAGAGCATTATGCTAAGTGAAATAAGCCGGGCGGTGAAAGACAAATACCATATGATCTCACCTATAAGTAGAACCTAATCAATAAAACAAACAAGCAACCTAAATATAACCAGAGACATTGAAATAAAGAACAAACTGACAGTAACCAGAGGGGAGGGGAGAGGGGATAATGGGGGGAAAAAGGGGAAGAGTCATCAAGGAACATGTATAAAGGACCCATGGACAAGGTCAAAGGGTGGTAGGATCGAGGATGGGAGGTGGAGAATGGGTGGGGCAGGGGGGCAGTGGTGGTGGGGGGGGACAATGGAGACAACTGTACTTGAACAACAATAAAAAAAATTAAGAAAGAAAAAAGAATATGAGAAGTGAAATGAAAAATGCAATAGAGAGCTTTAAGAGCCTGACTTGATGAATCAGAAAAAAAAATCTTGACGACTAATCATTTGGAATTATGTAATTACAGGAGAAAAAAAGAATAAATAGAAATGAAGAATCCTTATAGGGTTTATGGGACCCCATTAAGAGAAATAATACACACATTATGTAAATACCAGAAGGAGAAGATTAAAAGAAGGGGGTGGAAAGCCTATTTTAAAAAATAATGGTATATATACAGGGTGGGCAAAAGTAGGTTTACAGTTGTTTGTATGGAGAATAATACAGTAATTAAGAGGCCCTAGCTGGCTAGCTCAGTTGGTTAGAGCATCATCCTAATTATGGCAAGGTTACAGATTCAGTCCCCAGTCAGAGCACATACAAGAAGCAACCAATGAACACATAAATAGGTGGAACAACAAACACGGTCTCTCTTTCTCTCTCCCTCCTCCTCTCTCCCTTCCTCTCTCTCTAAAATTCAATACATTAAAAAAAAAAATTTAAGTGACTATAATCTATTTAGGCTTGCCCTTGTATCCTCTGATTGAGTTCACCTGAACAATTTGTGCAGTCATTTAATTTTTCTCTGTTCACCCCAACAGACTAAAAGTACTCTAAGGGATGTTATTAACGAATGGCTAAGGTAATTCTGACTACTTAAGAGAGAAACCCTGAACTCTCAGGGCCTTCATAAAGTAGTTTATTTTGCACTCATACAGTCAGTTGTGGGTGCTCAGCAGGAAAATTTCCACATGGTTCCAATTTCAGGAACCAGGCTCTTTCTTTTTCTTTTTTTCCAAATGAGGGAAGAATTGTAGGCAAGATTTGAGAAAGGCAGAGTGAGAGAGCAAGAAGCTTCTTTTTAAAAAATATTTATTTTTCTTTAGAGTGAGGGGAAGTAAGGGAGAAAGAGTAGGAAAGAAACACTGATGTGTGGTTGCCTCTCATGCACCCTCTACGGGGACCTGGCCCACAGCCCAGGCATGTGCCCCTACTGAGAATCGAACCAATGACCCTTTGGTTCGCAGGCTGGCACATGATCCATTGAGCCACACCAGTCAGGGGAGGAACCGGGCGGGCTCTTTGCGTCTCTCCCTTCACCTCCAGCAGGTGGATGGGAAAACAGACACAGCACAGAGAATTAACTAGGAGGTTTTGTTAGTGGGCCTACCTAAATGTGGTGTACTTCACTTCAGTCCACATTCCACTGGCCAAAACTTAGGCATATGGCTGCAAGGGAGTCTGGGATGTGGTCTAGCTGGGAGCTGAAGAGGAAGGGAAAATAGGTTTGGCAAACAGCTAACCAGTCTCCTTCACAGAATAGACCACCACATGTGTACCTTTTCATGTTCTGCTATTGTAAGAGACTGTGCAGCAGTGAGGGACTATGCACCCTACTATGGGACCTCTCGGGTCATCTAGTGGTGTGTCTTTCATTTTCATGACAGATGAAGGGCCATAAGCTCCATGAAAGCAGAAACTAGGTCTGCCTTGTCTTGTTCATCATAGCATGCCTACAGCTTATAAACTTTCTAAGGGCTTGGATAAATGATTAAGCCCTGAAGAAATAATTTATTAGCTAAAATATGAAAGAAAAGTATAATATCAAGATTAATAAATGAAATTTCCTCAAAAGGTAAGTAACATCATGTCAATTAGTTAACTACAAGTTTACACAGTCATGTAGATATTTAACGGAGCTGAAATCACAGGAACCAAACAGGTAATTTATTATTTAAAAGCCTTCAAAAACATAAAGCAAAAGCTATATTTAAAATGGTTTATATGGTACCAGGAAGGGCTTCAAAAATAAGAGTGGGGTGAACAGACATTATACTAAGACAGCTTTCCTATACAGCACTGGCCACATAGAAGGTATCTAGTCATCTTATTAAATACTATTATGTTATGCTTGAGAATGACATTTGGAATTCTTAATGGAAATCCCCAAAAAGCAGCAGTCTGAGGGGAAGAAGGAAATCGAAGATTTCGTGAAGATGGGCTAGGGTAAGATAGCATTGGCCATCATAGGGAATAATCATGGAGTTGGATTTAATGTTGGTCTGTCTCTTTCTCTTTCCAAGCCCTTCTTGGAGCCCAAGGGCTTAGCAAGAGGGATCTGCCACCTCTTCACTTTATGGACTGCATGGAGAATTTGGATTTTTTTTTCCAGTTTGCTGAGGTTTCATTTCATCCTGATTGGCTGGAAAGATCAGTGAGGCCAACATCATCTATAGCTAAAGCTCACAGAGCTGACTCTCTCCACCCCTCAGGTTGTAACACCTTCTTAATTACATCCTGAGACTCTTAGGCTTGCATTTTTCATTTGAGGATTTGATCACTTGTACGGACACTCTTTCTGCCTGTTACTTTTTAACTGGGCTTCTGGCAATTTACAAATCTGAACCTCGAATTCTGTCCATTTACTTTTTATAATTTAAAATATTTATTAGTAAAAAAAAGAGACTAACCTAGCCACCCCGTAAAATGGACTAACTTCTGTTTTCCAAATCTGTTCGACTCTTTAATTTCATTCAGAGAATGAAAGGCTGGCTCTTACGATGGTGACTAGCACCCTGGCAGCCCCAGTTCCTGGTTGGAATGCAAAACCCCAAACCCTTATGCCCGGCCTTCATTCAACAACAACAAGGATATTTCTAAGATAGGGCCTTCGCTCTGGATCCCAGTGCCCCACTTATAACTTCCCAACACAATTCAATTAACCTTTCTTGAGGACCTACACAATGAAAGCCACTCTGAAGGTCTGCTGGTATATGCAAAGGCTAATATGTAAGAGCTGGTCGGGAGATGTACCATCTAGGAGGGGCAACAAACTATAAATAACTACCACTTAGCAGAGTAAAAACATCATGTGTGCTAAATAAGATACTGGTGCTGTGCACACTATTTGCTCACATGTAGAGAGCACATTCCTCTACTACAGAACTTCACAACTTGATATTTTTAGTAGTCATAGTCAGATATCATAACCATAATAGTAGCTAAAATTTGTTGAAACAATTTCTATCTGCTATCTTTACTGCTTTTTCAGTGATCCTCTCCCCGTGACTCCCTGCATTAGGTGTTATTTTCATGTTTCTCATTCTACAGGTGAGAAAAGCCGAGGCTCAGGGAGATTAAGTGAATTGCTGAAGGCTCCAGGGCAAGTTAACACTGGAGCCAGGGCTGCTTCCAGGGCCCAGCTCTTAACTGCTTGCTCAGCTGCCTATATGACACATTCCACAGTTATGACAACTAAAAGAAACGGAGGTCCTTCCCAAAGTTTTCCCTTCAGAAAGCACTCACTGGGACCGTACATTGCAGGTTCACCAGGAGGAATTAAACGCATAGCCTTGGCCATTAATCAGGAAAGGCAAATGGCTTGTTGCACTTCAGACTTTTTCAATTTGCAAGCACCAAATAAGCGTTTAGTCATCGAGGATAATAAAATAAAAATGAAACCTTGGGGAAATAATACGAATCACACCTTAGGGCTATATATTTTTTAATCTTCCAAAGTCATTATCCTCTGTATAAAGGCAACTACTGGATAATAAGGAATGAGACATGATGCTCACTACCTTTATTCCCAAAGCAGTAATTAGTTTTTCAGTCCTGGTAGTAAAAGACATCTTGGACTTTGTTTTTGTTCTGTTCTTCAATTAAGAAAAAAAGAAAGCGGAAGCACTGTGCTTAAGGAAATAAAATACAATACATTTAAACTGCAATGTGGCATCTTAGATGTGTTTTTAACAGAGTAATTTCAACTTTCTCCAAAAACATCTGTGAAAGACATTACCCAATAAAAATACTCCACAGCAGATTTTAGAGTCAGGTGATACAAAGTAAGAGACTTACCTATTGCTAAAGCCCCTCTCCTATCCTGCCCTTTCCCCCCTTTCTACATCTTCTTCACTCTCTATGAAGGGGGAGGTGTGAGAAGGAATCAAAAGACATCTTTTCTCAAGGTTTTATTTATAATCTCTTCATGATTTCATATTAAAGAGGAAGGAACAAGTAGAAAAATACTAGTCAGGGTGTTCCTTCAAAGGTTGTTGGTGATACTTCTTGTCAACGCTGCTTCTGGTTTCTCACAAGCCTCTAGGTTTCCACTTGGGCATTCTCCGTCCCAAACCCTATTTAATCATTCATCAAATAAATATGTACTGAGAGGCTGCTCTTTTGCAAAGCACTCTTCTAGGTAGAAAGGGTTACAAAGTTAAGTAAGGAAGTCATGCCTTCCAGGAGTAGGTTAAAACCTACACAGATTCATATGAAAAGAGTTGGAACCAGAACCAACAAACTGTTAACTTGGATTGGGAAGGGGGTAATTGGGAAAGGAAGAATCAATCACTTCAAAAACTTTATACGCCATTTTTTCTTTATAAAAAATGTGTTATTATCTTATTTTAAAATGTAAAGCTTTAGCGAGGGAGGTAATATGTGAAAATACAAACAAAGGCATCCAAGAAGTTAGCCAGATGATCATAAGCCTACCTACTCATGGTGGTTACAGGTGGTTTGCTTGTCACCATTTAATTTTAATCACATTGATGAGAATATCAATGATTGGCATGCTTAACTATTCTGTAGCAGTATGGACTATATTCAGCCACAGCATATTTCAATTCTGAATCCAGGTTTAGTTTACTAATGGTGACTTCAAATTTCACTTTAGGGCTGTTATGATAAAGAATGCACTTTCATAATGCCCATTGGTCTCCAATATTGATTGCCCAATGTTTGACCACATAATTAGAAATTTCTGGCTAGTTCTTGGATATGCATGCTTATCTCCAAAATTTATGGAATGATGTATCCCTTTGATGAGTACAGCTTTTCAGATGGATCAGTTTCTCTTAAAAACTAGCAACGACGAAGCATGTTTGTTCACCACATAGACCGCAGCTGGCAAAATCTTAAAGCATGATTCTTACTCATGAAAAACAGTGAATCTCTGCTGCAATTATGATTTCATTTTTTTTCTCAGTAACTGCAAATTCATGAGCTTAGGAACATTTACAAATGGGAGAATTATACATTCCCTATATGCCTCCTGATAAAATATCACCTAATTAGCGAATTCTTCTCTTACCTGTCTTATTAAAATAGCACTGCTTTTCCCTTGATCCTCTATTTCTGTACCTTGCTTTGTTTATCATACATCACCATCTGACTATATAATATCTATTTATTTGTGTTTTGTCTATTGGGTTTTTCTCTGTTAGAATGTAGCAGAGACCACCACGTGTCCTCTGTTATCCATTCTCCCATGGACATAGAGCCCTTGAAGTTGTCTGTATATATATGATTTTTCAGAATCAAGACTATATTTCCAAGTTCCCTCTGGGGCCAAGTAGAGACCATGTAACAAAATTCTGACCAATGGAGTATTTTTGAAAGTGGTGTGGACAACTTCTGGGGTGTGTCCTTTGAAAGGAGTGAGCATACCAGTTCTTCCCCCTCCGTCCTGTGGTTGAGAACACAGATATAATGTTGACCCATCTTAGACCAGGTGAAGGAGAGAAATATACCAGATAGAGCCTGGGTCTCTGGATGATGTTGTAGGACTGAATTTCTAAATAAATTGGAGCACTACGGTCAGTTCTTAAGTGACAAACATACTTCTACCTTATTTAGCCACTTTTATTTTTGGTCACTGTTAAAGACACCAGAACCTATATCCCAACCCAAGATACTTTAAGAGGTCAGGGACATTTCTATTTTGTTCACTACTGTTTCTCTAGCTCATTAATATCTGGCACATGTACTAGGTGTTTGATAAATACTTGTTGAATGAATGTCAAAATGCTATATCCAATTTGAGCCTGAGTATCTTTAGTTATTTGAAGAAATCAGCATTTGTGCTTATTTTTATATGTTTGTTTTGGATTTTGTATTTATGTTAGCATCTTCTAATTCAGTGCATTCAGATGTCTTGTCCCATTAGTAAGAAATGTATGCATTTCAAACCACTACTAATTCACAGAGCCCTTTGGTTCCTCAAATTCCTTAATCTGAAAAAGTAGTTGAGGAGATCTTTTCAACAAGTTTCCATTGCCTAGCCATGTGATGGCATTAAAATAAATACTAACACTCTGCTTTAACTTCAAGTATTCCATCCAATAAACCAGCAGTAGTTAAGGGCAGAAACACATAAATCATTGACAACCTTCGTCATTTTCTCCACCACATCATGCTATGAACCTACACTTTCTCCTAAAGGATGAAATGGAGGTTGGTTGTCCCAATCATCTCTTTGACTTACATAAACTCTTCAAAGCCTTCTATTCTCTCCTTTCCTTGCATATATATCTACAAGTGAACTCAATGTTTACATATTTAGGAAAAACTTCTCAAATTTATTCTTGACAAGCAGTTAGAACTTATTAGTTCATATTTTCTAGATAATAATTATTTTTTATTTTATTTATTTATTTTTTTGGCTACAAACCTCCCAAAGTTTGCCCTTAAGTTTCAACTCATGGACTACAAGGTTAAATGCAATGATGGAGAATAACTTGGTATATTGGGTAGCCTAAGAAAGGTTTACAGAAGGGATGGGACATGATTACTAAGGCTTTGAAAAATGGCCACGGCCTTAAGTAAATGGGGACATGACAGGAAGATGGAACTCACCCAGGCTAACGCTATTCATAATAGATTCAAACTGGGAATAACCCAAGTAACTGTTGATAATGGAATGGATAAAGAGTAGGATAGTTGTGAAATAAAGTGAACTAGTAAAAAGCTATGAAACGCACAAACTATGATTACATACACAACATTGATAAATCTATGGACATAATGTTGGGTGAAGGAAGACATGCAAAATAGTACCTACTGTGAATTCATTTGTATGAGGTTCAAAAGTAGGACAAATTAATGTATGGTGTTAGAAGACAGGACTCGTTGCTTTGAGGGGAGGGAGAGAGAAAGAGACTGGAAGATGATAAAAGGAAGGCTTCTGGGTGCTAATGTTCCATTTGTTGATTTTGGCACTAGCTATACAACTGTGTTCACTTTGTGGAGTACACCGAGCTGTACACTTTGTACAGTTTGTATATATGTCTCTATATATGTTCTACCTTAATCAGCATCATCATAATTAAGAGTAAAGGGCCAAGAATAGAAAGGACACTTCTGAAAAGAAATTGTTAGGACTTCTTAATGTTATAGGCACAGTGATGAGTAAATTAACCAATGAACTATATTAGAAGGTTCAAAGAAGATGTGTGTGTACAATTTCGGTGTATGTCAGTGGTGGCACGTCGGGTTAGAGCTATAAAGTAGGTATCAGCCCTAGCCAGTGTGGCTCAGTTGGTTGCAGCACTGTCCCATAACTGAAGGGTTGCACGTTCGATTCCCCACTGGGCATTGAACCCGCATGCCTATGTTGTGGGTTTAATCTCTGGTCCAAGTGTATACCATCCCTGGTCTGGGCATGTACAGGAGGCAACCAATTGATGTTTCTTTCTCTCCCCTGACCCTTCCTCACTCCCTCTCACTCTAAAAAGAAAAAGCAATGAAAAATGTCCTTGAGTGAGAATAAAATATAGATATTAATACAGAAATAAATTAAAATGATATCCTTGCCTCACACCTTATATAAATTAAGGATTTAAATAAATTAAGGAATTAAATGTCAAAAATAAAACTTTAAAACTTCTAGTAGAATATATAGGTAAAACTTCTAGTAGAATGTATATGCCCTGGCTGGTGTGGCTCAGTGGATTGAGCATCAGCCTGCAAGCTAAAAGGTCGCTGGTTCGATTACCAGTCACGGCACATGCCTGCATTGCAAGCCAGGTCCCAGTTGGGAGTGTGTTAAGAGGCAACAGATCAATGTATCTCTCACTCATTGAAGTTTCTCTTCCTCCCTTTCTCCCACCCTTTCCATCTCTCTGAGAGTAAGTAAATAAAATACATTTTTTGGAAAAAAATTTAGGTATCTTCTAGATTTCAGGTAGAGAAAAATTTCTTTAAAAGAAAAGCACTAACCATAAAATAAAACTTTAATAAATTTGACTATAAATATTAAGAATTTTCTTTATCAAAAGAAATCTTACAAAGAAAGAAAAGGCAATTTTTAAAACAGGGATAAAATATTACTAATAGAAACAAAAAAGGATAATATTAGGAATATATAAAAAAAGTCCTACAAATCAGTCAGAAACACAAGCAACCCAACAGAAAATGGGCAAAAGATCTGAGGCATTTAACAAAGAAACACAGATGGCAATGACAAAATGAAAATAATGGTTATCATCAATTGCGATCCAGAAAATGCAAAACTAACCACAGAGAAATATTTTTAAAACTTCTTGATTGGTAAAAAAACAACAAGTTAGAAAATATCAAGTATTAGAGACAATGGTTGATCCAGAGGATCTTTTATATTGTTCTAGCAATTCCATTCTTAGGTATATATCCAAGAGAAAATTTTGATCTGTTTAAAGTAGTAAAAGCATGGAAACAGTCTAACTGTCCCTCGACTGGAGAACGTACCAGGAAACTATAATATATTTACACAGAGGAATACTATACAGCAATCAAAACAAATAACTACAGCAACAGACAACAGTACAAATAAAGCTTAGAAATATAATGTTGTGTCCAAAAGGTGTAAAAATATTATACATAGTATACTTTTTAAAAGAATGTGCTATTATTTATTTAATGAGGAAGGGGAGGGGTGAGAGAAAGAGAGAGAAACATTGATCGGTTACCTCCCATACACAGCCCTACCAGGGATTAAACCTGCAACCTAGGTATGTGCCCTGACAGAGATCAGACCTGCAACCTTTCGGTGCATGGGGCAACACTACAACCAACCAAGCCATCCGTCAGCCCAAAGCAAACATAGGATACTTTTTATGTAAGCTTCAAAACTACTAAAATTTAAAATGCATATTTTTGAAGTAAAACTCACATAATGTACAATTAACCATTTAAACAGTACAATTCAGTAGCACTTATTAAAAAAGATAGTTCTTATTAAGAATACATGCAGATACAACAACACAGTATAAAAAGGAAAGTAAGGGAATGATGGAAACAGTATTCAGGATGAAGGTACATAAGGGATTGGGGGCAATGTGGCAGAGGTGTGGGGTGGCCAAAAGCGGGGACTCATCGCTAGCTATAGGACTTTTCAAGGCTCTAGCTTTAGTTGTGGCTAAGTTTATGGGTGCTTATTTCATTACTGAAAATGACCAACTACACAAACTGGTCTTCTTTGCCTCCTCATATTAACAGATGTTGTCAACAAATTTTTGCAAAGTATAGAAAGCAATTTTCATAATAGGTGCTTGAAAATAAAACAGGAAAATTTCTATTCTATGACGAGAAATTAGATCCCTTCAAATTTTGTGTGAAATAATATTTTTAGGGGGTGAAATGGCAAAAGGCCTCTGAAATCAACGTTATATTTGGAATAAGTCACATTGTGTGAAAGGTGGTCGGTTTCCTTGTAGTGGAACATTTGCCTTCTCACTGCTAGTAAACGAGCAATGCCAAGTCCTGGCAGAACTCAGTGGATATCCCACCTCCTCCTCCAGGAAGTCTTCTCAAACTACGCAAATCCTCCTATTATTCTTATAACACTTAGACACAATATCCCACAATTTATTCCATCAGAGTTCCTAAAGAAATATCTATACTTATAGGGAGATAATACAGAATTCTGGTTAAAAATTGACGCTTGAGAACCAACAACAAGAATAGTGCCAGGTACTGTCTAAATGCTTTAAAATTAAGAACATTTTTCTTCATGCATGTTCATATTTAATGTATAACAACATATTAATCTTTACAACAGCCCAAAGAAAGTTATATTATTAACCCCATTTTGGAGCTGAGAAAACAGAGGAACAGAGCGGTTAGGTAACTTTAATTAGGTCACACAGCTAGTCCTGCAGGGTCAGAATTTGAATCCAGGCAGTCTGGTGCCTGAACTCACTTAACCACTATTGAGCTTGAAGTTGTCAATAACTTAACTGTTACAATAGAGGCAGTTCAGCGCCATACCTATGAGCCAGAAATAGTGTTTGGCATCTTGTACAGGGTAGGAGAGAGTTGACTTGAGGGCAACCAAGGTGCCAGGCCTGGCTCTAAAACTGATGCCTAACCAGACTTGGGCAAGGCCAGTGTCTCTCTTTGAGCCTCAGTTTCCTTCTCTGTAAAATAAAAGGTTGGACCTGATGGTCTCCAAGGCCCTTCTAATGCTAACGTTTTATGAGCCTAGAATTCCTGGCTCAATTCCTTGCAGCCCAGGCCATAGCAGCTCTTCCTGGGCCAGGTCTGGCCCCTCCTGCTGGGCTCAGTGTCTCACACTTGGCTCTGCTTCTCATAAATAAAAGAAAAAGAACAAGGGAAAATATCCTCCTGAGAGACTGGGAGGGATCCCACGGCTGCTCCGTACACTTTGAAGAACTTACAATCGTTAACTACAGAGAGCTACCTGCCAAGTGAAGGATGGAAAGAAATTAGACTAAGGGGAGAAATGAACTCACAAAACTTGGCTACATCCAAATTGAAAGGGCATCTCTGAGTACTTAAAGAACTTACAAGGTTATTGCAACAAAATGAGCCAGCTTCTTAAAGAACTGAAGACAGGATAAGCTGTGAAAACTGGAATGGACCAGAGAACACAGAAAAAACCTGATAAACTGTGAATAAATGAAAGATGGCATGGGCATGTCAGCTTCTACCATCCCACCATGAATTGCTCCAGAGCAGCAGCTCTATCAGGAATCTACGCCTCCCGGAAACCCTAAAGGTGTTCAGGTTCAGAATCAGCTGACATCAACAGAGCACCTACTATGTGACAGGCTGTATCATATATTTTACTGTACTTTAGAGATGAGGAGACAGAGTCTATGGAGACCCAGGTTCTAGTTCTAGTTCTATTAGCTGGGTGAACCTGATCAAGTAGCATCACCTATGTAAGTTAAGGCCTTGGCTACTTTATCCATAAGACCAGGGACTGAGTAAAGTTATAGAACATAACTTTTGAGCCTCCAGCTCAAGAATTCTGTTCAGAAAGCTTACCAAATACTTATTTCATATTCATACAGAAAAGCATTCACACTGGACCATTTTAATTTGTTTCTATTTCAGAACACTGGAAGTCAGCAGACTTCACTGTGCTGAGCACATTATATATGAACCCAGGAGAAAAAAAATATGTACTTTGGGTTTCAGTAGCTCTTCTAATTGTATTCCACATGGTACTACCTAGGATCACCTGGTTTGAATGAGCATGTTGTACCCTGTACAAGGGCACCTGTCCAAGAGAAGTGGGGGAGGTGAGGCTAAATTTCAATCTGTCCTGTGTTCACGAGGCTGAGTCTAAATCAAAGGTGCATTAAGGGTGTGCGAGTACCTCTGAACTATCCATCCTCACTGAAGGAAAGTAGTGAGCAAGACTGTGAAATGACAGCTAAGTTTGTGTTCAAATTGCGTTGAATACAGAACCTAAAATTGTATCTTTGCTCAAAACATTTCCAGACACATAGTTTACCTCCAGTCTGTCAGACCTTCAATGAAATAAATCCTATCCTTCGTAATCGTCCATCAATATTGACCAAAACCAGCATTAGCCAGGATGCTCTGAATAGACTGTTTCTAAAATCTCCATCCAAGCTCAAAGGGTTAAGATATTTTGCATAATGGCAGCATAAATGGAAAATGTAGACAGCCTTTCAACATTACTCCTTAGACAGGGACAACTCTTATTTAACAGAGCATGTCCTGCTATTTAAAATAAATCTATTTAATTACCTTCACATTACTGAAATGTGGTAGCTACCAGGTACTTGACAAAAATACAGAAAAACAAAAACTTTGAGGAAAACACTTGCTAGATTCCATTCTGGGCTTCTAATGGTCTTTACATGTGGACTATTCTTTGCTACCATTATCAGGTCACGCCTTTTGAAGCTCCTGATTTCTCTAGCAGCAAATTAGATTTGTGCTAGTTCACTCATATTCTTTTTTCTTTATATTGTCATCGATAGCTATCAAAACCATTCATTCTGCATTTCCTAGGTCAGTCTCAATTTCAAATATTCTGCTCCTCTCTCCTCTCAATAAAAAGTTCCCGACTTTTTATTTGGAAAACATGGTTGCCACAATAATAGCATTACCCTCACAAAATGTCAGACATGCCAGAATCACGCCACCATTACAGTGCCCTTATTTGGTCTGTGGCCACCCAAAGGAGAACCGGCTGATCCATCCAGAGCCCGAGACTATCTTCTGGCCTCATTAAAGAGAAAAATAATGCATTTGCTAGGATCATAAGTTTTGGGTGAACCAATTTAGAATTCAAATGAACTTTTCCCTTTTTCTAGAAGAGAGTTTTTCAAGGCTAAAAAATTACTATTTGATGGAAGGGTACACGATCTGGAAAAACTGAAGCCCTGGGGCTTCCCAACTGCCAAACTCCCACATGCTGGCTCTCAAGACACATCCACACTCACTATTAAAGTGTCACCGTTTATAATTTGGTGCTAAATCTTTCTGAAGCTAGGCAACTCAACATGGTCTGCAGACAAATTGATTCCTTATTCTATTAAAACCCAGGGACAAGACGAAGTAGGTGTCAGTGATAAAAGTTACCTAATATCAAGTTGAAAATGAAGTTATTAAAACTAGGCCAGCACCACAAAAGGGAAACCAAAGGGTCGGGTTTCGGTAAGCAGGTTCGACTCAATGCTTGCAGCATTTATGAAAGGAAACAGCTGACTCTGGTTTTGTTTAGTTGCCTCCACTGTAGTTTTGAGTCCCTTTTTCCCAGGTACCTCACTCTAAACCCTCAGAGAATAAAGAGAAAAGTTATAATTGCAGTGACATTTTATAATGTTTGCTAAGCGCCTGCCTATGAAACTAGCTCAATTTTTTCTCCAGCCTCACAACATTGTGAAGCAGGTGAAAACTTCACTATAATGGTATGACTATGGAAATAAATGGTACTGAGTAATATTTTTCATACTCGGGTTAGTTGGTCAGATTCCTTGAAAATCACAGAAAACTTTAAATTACAATGGAAAAAAGGCTAAATTATGTTCCCACTAGTTTTGGTCATTTCGGCATGATCATGAATAAGCTATAGATTCTGAGTCAGATGTGTGCAGTTTTCTTTGGAATTTGTCCTTGCTTACTTGCTTATAAAACTTTTAAAATGTACTTCTAAATTACAGCAATTCAGTAAAAAATTCAAACCTTCAGGCTTGGTTTCCTCCCCTAGCAGGCTGAGTCATAAAAATAAATCTTAGCCATTTCAATAGCCAACACACCCCTCACATTAAGAATTGGTATTGTTCCCCATGTCTCCCATTTCATCCAAAGGTCACGCCCAGCTCACATTTGAAGAAAGAAACAGCTCAGGGACTCATCCAGCTCAAGATTTGCACATTTAATAAGAGAACAGAACTTCTGCCAAGTTTCAGGGATGAGTTACATTAGAATCTTTCAGAGGAACTTGAGGAGTAATTATGAGCCTGGGCTCCAGAGGTAGCCAGACCTGAGTTCAAGTCCTAACACTGTGAGACCTTGGTCATGTTACTTATAACGAGCATGAAATGGGGATGTTCATAAGTTCAACCTTGTAGACAGTTGTTGTGAGACTGAAAGAAGAAAAAAAGAGCAAAGACGTTTGGAAGCACCGTGCCCGGCACACAGTTAAGTGCCCACTAGATGCCTGCTACTTTATTGGTACAGGTATTTCAGGGCTTAGCCCAGGACCAGGATAAATGTGTCTCTCCTCTGCTCTCACTCCCAGTCCAAGAGTTAGACACGTTTCTCTCCAAATCAAACCTCCAGGAGGCAGTGCTGGAAGAGGTAGAATATACACTCCACCCAAAACCCAGGGTCAGGACTTAAATCAGGAAGTCACAGGTGATGGGCTTTTAGAGTTAAGAGGAAATGTGTAATTTATTAAGTGAATATACACAAATTATATAGAGAGTGTCTGACACAGATTAGGCAATGAATACATATCTGCCCTTACTTTTATACCAAAAGTAACAAAAAACCATGTCCTAAAGTGACTTGCTTAAGGTCAACCCATCGATGGCAGAGCTGGAATTGATACTTGGGCCTTTTTGGGGGGAAGGTGCTGCCTCGGGTCTACTAATGAGTGTATTGGGAGTCAGACAGTTTGAAGAAACTGGCCAAACCCTCTCAACCTCCAAAAATAATCTTCCTAACTAACAAACAGAGCATGTTGTCTCTATCTATCCCTTTACCACCAACCCCATCCCTGACAACCACTGAGAAAAAACTGGATTCCCTCTGGTCCATGGCGAAAACCCCTGCCTGTATGGACTGGGAGTTCTGAAGGGCAGGGACAGAGATCTGGGATCTTGAGAGAAGAGGGCTTCTTTTCTCCCTGGCCCACTGCAATCACAGCAGTGTCGGGTGTTCCCCTAGAAATGCAAAATGTTTGGAAACTTTCCCAAGGGTTTCTACAGCCAATTGAAATGGGGGTGGGGCAGGGGGAGGTGACCAGGAACAAGTTGGTCCAAGCACATTCCTTCTTTGTCTTTTAGGCCATGTCTGTGAAGGTGACAAGCATGGATCTCTGGGTTCACAGAACTGAAAACAAGACCTTTTTGAGTATCAGTGGAAAATTCTGATTCTGTCCTAGATATTACACAAAGGAAATGGTTCCAACTCTGATGTTCACAAAGAGGATAGCTAACAAGCCTGTTGCACTTGGCCTGGGGAAAGAGAGAAAGAGACATCAGCAGTGTGTAGAAACCACCTTTCTTCATTTATGGTTCATTTATAATTTAAGAAATATGCATAAACATAGAGAAACTCTGAACTGGGAGTCTGAAGTCGGGGGGAGGGGCTGACAGGGAGAACCACAGAGGGAATGTGAAATCCAAGTTCAGGGCTGAAGGATGGGTAGGAATTAGCCAGGTAGAGCGCTGTGTTCTAAGCCTGGGGTAGGCTAACTTAAGCTGTAAAGGACCAGGTAATAAATATTTTAGTCTTTGGGCCATATAGTCTTGACTGTAGCTGCTCAAATCTGCTATTATCGGGAGAAAGCAGGTACAGAAAATAGATAAAAGAATGAATGTAAAGGCTGAAATTTGAATTTCATATAATTTCCACATGTCATAAATACTATTCTTTTTTTTATTTTTTGAACCCTTTAAAAATAAGGAACTATTCTTAGCTTATAGTTTAAGAATATCTGTATTAAGATATACAGAGGTTTAGTTAAGGTCATTCCTGAACTAAGAAGATGATATGCATTTCTAAATCATATATACCCTTAGGCCCTCATATCCACAGCTAGGACTAGGGTGAGACAAGTGAGCTGCCCAGGTCTCATAATTTAAGGAGGCATCCACTAGTAAGCAGAGGGTTGGCACTTGCCAGACGCCAAGAGTGAGTGCCTCCTCAAATCTTGCACTCTAGAAATCTCACTTGTCTCACCCTAGGCTTAGTCCTGCTCCTACCTGCACATAATAGAGTACATTACTGTGAAGTGGTCACCTCCTCCTCAACCATCAATGCCTTGGATGCCTTCCTTGTAATGCACAAGTTTGTAGATGACAATCTGGTTCCCAGAGCTCTGGAGTGCAGAATTTGGATAATAAGAAAAACCACCTCAGGCAGAAGAGAAGGGAGAAACTATGCAGACTGGAGTTTGGAGAGAATGTGGGAGAGAAGATAAAAAATTTTACTTGAAATTTGTTGCTGGTGCGGTAGTGGGAGAAAGACTGAGAATGAGATCAATGTCCAAAGAAAATGATTAATGAATTTTACTGTGCATTAAAATTGTAAATCTTCTTTGCCACTCTCTTGACTTTCATTCATTATAACTATATTATACTTATATCTATATATATATTGTAAATCACATATCTGATAATGAACTTATATCCAGAACATATAAGAATTCAACAATAAAAAACCAGACTTGACTGGTGTGGCTCAGTGGGTTTGATTCCCGGTCAGGGTGCATGTCTGGGTTGCAGGTCGGGTCCCCAGTAGGGGGTGTGCAAGAGGCAACCAAACATTGATGTTTCTCTCGCTCTCTTACTCCTTCCCTTCCCTTCTCTCTAAACATAAATAAATAAAATCTTTAAAATAATAATAATAAAAAATAATAAAAACAATCCAATTTTTTTTTAAGTGGGCAAAATATTTAATGGTTAATGAGCACAAGAAAAGTTCAGGAAAATACAAATAAAAACTACAATGAGATATCACTTCACACCCACTAGGATGGCTATAAGCAAAAAGATGAACTCTAAGAAATGCTGGTCAGGATGTGGAGCAATTGGAACCCTCACATACCACTGGTGAGACTGTGAAAAGGTACAATGCTTTGTAAAACAGCAGTCTGGTTGTTCCCCGAAAGGTTAAACACAGTTATATGACTCAGCAGTTCCACTCCCAGATATAAACCCAAGAGAAATGAAAACATATGTCCACATAAAAACTTGTACATGAATGTTCCTGTACAAGTTTATTCCTAATAGCCAAAAAGTAGAAATAACCCAGTGTCCAACAACTGATGAGTAGATAAAATGTAGTATATTCATACAATGGAATATAGTAAAAAGCAACAAAGTACTGATACATGCTACAATATAGATGGAAACTTAAGCCTTGAAAATATTATGCTAAGTGAATGAAGCCAGTCACAAAAGACCACATACTATATGAGTCTATTAATGTGAAGAAAGTCCAGACTAGGGAAAACTATAGACATAGCATAGATTAGTGGATGTTTAGGGCTGGGGGAGAGGAGAAAGGATGGAGAGAATGGAGGGTGACAGTTGAAGGAGTAGGGGTTTCTTTCTGAGGTGATGAAAATGTTCTGAAATTGCTGATGTTGCATGTACCTGTGAATATACCAAAATACTAAATTGTATACTCTAAATAGGTAAACGGTATGGTATATGAAGTATATCTCAGTAAAGCTGTAGAAAAAGAAGAAATCAAAGCATTTCTCCTTCCCTCCAAAGGCTTCAAAGAATAACTTCCCCTTACCCTGAGAGATGATTGTGTCTTTGTGTTGCCAACGACTGAGTTGGTTTTCTAATTTCTTTATGAGGGCTTGAGGGGTGATGGCCTAAATAGAGAGAAGGGACTGAGGTCCAAGGGCCAAGTGTTGGGGTTTGGGACTTGGATGTGGGAGCCCTGTAGGACCCTTATTTAATCTGAGGCTCTGAATGCATCCAGGACAGACACTAGAACAAAGAATCATTGGACGGGGCACCATTTTGGTGTCATGGGGCTCTTCAGGGCCAGAAAATGACCCCAGTACCACTGTGTGAGAACAGCTTTTCAGGGAGGGCCCCACTTGAGTTGCAGGTTGGTCTAGTCTTCGAGGGGTCAGGGGATGGTCATCCCCTTCACCTCCTATGATGAATCAATTCTAGAATGCTGAATCATTTGGTCATCAGAGGAGAAACCTCTGTATCACTCCAGGAGGCCTATTATCTCCAAGGGGCTTATAGTGCTGTTCTTGAACCAGCACTGAAGGAGGTGATCAAGGGGAGGGGGACATTATTCTCACTCATCACGATAGGGAGGTCATTCTATGGGCAGCCTGAGTCCCCGCCTTGTGTAAAAATGCAAAAATCAGATTAGATCAGGGCTCCATCTGATGGTCCTATCCTTGCCTATGGGTTCTGATTCTTCTCAGGCCACATTCTAACCATGGTTCACTTCCAGGGGTGGAATCTCTCCAACTGCCAATTCCCATTATGCAGGAGATCTGGGGAAAGTAAAGGGGATAAAAAGTCCTAATGCTGATATGTCCCAAGGCTAACAAGAGAATAACAGTGGCCATGAATACATTCATCTTAAACTAGAGTCCAGGGTCAGTGCTTTGCTTTTCTCTCTCTCTCTTTTTTTTCTTTCCAAATCCTAGACAAAGAGCTGGTGTAACCATTGTAAAAAGTGTAGAAGTAAATTTACCCTAAACCGTCCCAGTGCAGCTAATAATCAAAAGTCATCCAATTATCACAAAGCTGGTTTTTGAGAGCCCGTCACATTTTCCACTGATGCACTAGACGTGACTAAACTGCACAGGGACTGGCCAGGAGCTGGATTCCCTGTGACTATGCTCAGCGAGAAGGGGCCAGCATCATCCTATACCCATGTCATGAACCTGACATAACCCTTAGTCATGGAAGAAGAGGACTGGCATGTTACCAGGCACAGGCTTTCAGCTTAGCCTGTGCACCCTGTGAAATTTTAACTGTTTCAAGGTCCAAAGTGTACCCAAGATGTAGGGAGACCAAATTTCCAGACAAGAAAACAAGCCATGTTGCTATTTCAACAGCCATCAATTACAACACTGAATGCAGGGTTCAACGGATATTTGATAACCCATAAAGGTTACAACTTAGAAAATGAATTTATTATTGGTTGGTCCCTTTATATGTAACAGAAAATACAGAATCAAGGACATATATATCAGCAAAGATATTTATGTTAAACACTCAAAAAATTTCCATTGCCCCTTAAGTTTAATTTTCTCTATTAGAGAGTAGAAAAGGTGAAGAAAGACACATTTTAGAAGGAAAAAAGCAGAAAAGGAACTAGTAACATGGATGGTGGCTTTGATTTTCCTTTTTAATTTATAGTTTTTCTATTTGCATTTGAAAAATAAAACTTCGTTTTTTTTCTGTTTTGCTATACATATTGTTGTACATTAAATCGTCTTGTGGATCAAAGCAGAGAAATAAATAAAGTGGGAACTACAGGAGCTGATGGACTTTCTGCACTGGTTTCCCTCATTTCCTCCATGTTCCATCATTCAGTGCACGCAGAACTCAGGTTACATGAATGATTTCAACGGAGGCAGGAACTTCTTGTACTTCGTATTCAGGATAACTCTAGTATCTAAACTCCCCAAAATTCAGACAGGGAGAGAGCTTTTTCAAAGTAAATACACTCTTAACCAATCTTTAACTTGGAGACTTTAGCCATGTGCCAAAATATACTATCTTGCTGAGCCAATAAACTGAAAGTAGGAGAGAGGGAGTGTGGCTGTAACTAAATAAGGGGTAAAGTTTTAATTTTTTATAAGCAGGAGGAGGATACCAATATGATTAGTCAGTCAGCCAGCATTAATCCTCATTAATGTCTCCCATTCAAATCCATTCTCCTCTGTACAGCTGTGCAAACAGAAAGTAATTGGGTCATTTTGATGGAGGCACACAAGAAAAAAAAATTTTTAAGTGAGGCAAAAAAAAACTAATTGGACAAATAACACATTCTTTAAATATGTGGGAAGGAATGTTCAAATGACCACATCACAAATTGAGGGACATACATTCAAATTAATGGCACTATAAACTTCCCTGTGTGAGAAGCTACTAAGAGCAGAGGGTGGGGGCACGTTCATGACAAGCATGTAACGAATGGCCAGAGTGAGAGTAGCGGCACTCACTCTTCACTAGGTACTGCCAACCGACTCCAGAGACTGTGTTTCTTAGCATGACATTCTCCTGTTTCCTATATACTTGGCACTATGCTTGCATTATGGAGAGTAGAAAAAAGGTAGAGCCATTTCTTTCCCTAACTATGTTTACAATCTCACTGGGGGATACCTGAAATAATCCAAAAACCAGAACCACAAGTCTCCATTTTTTAGCTGAAGGAAGCAATTTATAGGAGCTAGGGCAAAATGGCTATAATTCACCTGTGCAGATTTTGAGGATTTCCACCAGACTCAAAACTACAAAACAAGATACAGGGAGAATGCTATACTTTAGAAAATACTGACTCATTCCTGCCAATGGTATAGATGTTCAAAAAGGTCTCTTCCTTTCAGAAATCTCCCACGGGAAAGAACAGGAAGAGAACTGCTCCCCCAGCTTCATGTTAAGGTTTAATAAAAATGCCCACAGCCTCCCAGAAGCCCAGTCAGAGAGGAGAGAAAAGTTCCTGGAGTTCACTCTGACCGAGGTGTGGCAACTTCTCCCAGCCTCCAGAGGCTAGAAGAAGGGAGGGGATAATTTGCATCATCTCTTCAATTCTTTTCCTTGGAGATTACCACTCCAGGGCCTCTGACTGACAAAAAGGGGCAGATCTGAGCTAGGGGCCTGTGAAAGTTCTCAGAAAAAGCATGAGGCTCAAGGAACTGGAGGAGGAGAACAGGCACGCCAAAAATTATCCTGCGATTTACACCAGATTCACGGCCCTCATACCTGTGTAAGTGTGTGGGGGAACTATGATAATGGCTCTCAAGCAATCTACTCCCACCCACTTTACTATACTTAAATTTATATTGTGCTCTGAATGTTCAAATTTAGGTGAATGTGAATTTAAAAATCGCTGCACTTTTAAGTGGGTTTACACACTGCTGTGAGGAACTCCTCTCTCCCTGCATGGACAAAATTCAGAACTCAGTCAGAAGAGCCGGGGAGCATGTGAGTAACTGACACCACTTTGACTGTGACTCAGGTTTCATGAGGTGTCAGGTGAAAATGCAAAACCAAACTGCTGATAACTTCTGAGGTTAAGGGTAGATTGAATGCACAAAGAGAAGGGCCTTCAGGTTGTCTCTTGTTGGGCAGGCTCCCAGGTCAGCAGCCCTTGATACTCCTGAGAGCCCAGGCAGTGTCTGGGTCTTTAGAGGAGAGGAAATATGCCCAAAATGTCCTGATGAAGACCAAAGAGCTCAGTTTAAGCTCCTGATCAGTGGCTCTCAACTCCACAGATCATAGAATCACCAGGGGTACTTTGAAAAAAATATTCATGCTGAGCCCTAAGGCTAGCGATTCTGGTTCAGAGGGTCGGGGAGGTGGGGGCGCTGGGTACTGTAATTCTAATATGTACCCAGGGTTAGAACCACCACCATATCAAACACAGTCAAATTTGAGGTGCCAAGTCTTGAGATATCAGTGAGTGTGGCTACTAAGTCAACAGATGCTGAAATGAACAGGATTTGTTCCTTTAAAAGCTTACTCTAAATTTTATTTCTTTCTGGATCTTGAAGAACTAAGAGTGTGGGCTGCCTGGATTACAATCCTAGTTACGCCACTTATTAACTAAGTGACCTTGGGTAAGGTACATTACTTCTCTGAGACTCTGTTTTCTTAACAATACAATGGGGTTAATAACCATACCAATACCAGGGGCCATTGGGATGATTGCATGAAATCAAGAATAAATTATTTGACCCAGTGCCTGACACATGTACATGCACAATAAATATTAGTTACCATGATTGATGATGATGAAAGTAAAAATATGCCAGTTATATTTCAATAAAAAGGTTTTTCTAGACTTGGTATTATTCATAGGGTCAGGTCTGAAGGAACTGTGAAACACTGGAATGTAAGAGTTAGAAATTGTGTATTTTCTTCAATTACAAATATAGGCAAGAAGCCTCATTAGTAGTAGCAGTGCCTGTGATCTGGTCACCAATAGAAATCACAGATATTTCCATATATTACAGTCATAGTAGAGACCCTAAAATAATATTTATATTTAGTGTGACCAACTGCCCAGGACTGAGAGGTTTCTCAGAAAGATAAAACTGGAAAAGTCCCAAGCAAACCATTACCTAATTAGATTCATCACTACTTTGAAATTATGGTAGTTAGCACATCACTGGATACCACTGTTTAGTGTGTTAACAAAGAAGAACCTATCCTGCTATGTCACAGTTTCAAAAAATATCTTGATAAATGTATATCCACATAATCTGTGTCCTTTATAATGCTTTGTATTTCATTTGATGCATTTAAAAGCATTCTGAGTCCAGGGGCTCCACCAAATTGCCAAAGGGGGTCCGGGGCACAGGAAAAGATTAAGAGGGAAGAAACTGGGAACATTGGTTGGAAAATGGATGAAACTGGATTTTAAATTCCTTTAGGTCTTGTCAACTAAAAAACATGGCAAAAGAAGACACAGACATGTATCTCCAAAGGACACAACTGATTGTTTAATTTAATTTAATTCAGCTGATGGAGTTTTTCTACTACCAGGAGTTTCTATCTTGTAATTCCACACACAGTAACCAGTGAATCTCTGTAATTTCTCCACTCCTGATGACATGTGTGTTTGTATTTTGTTACTTATATTGTTGCAGAGTTACCTTAAACTCGACAGCTATCAATCGGAGTATCCATTAGGTCTATTTGTTTCCAACAACTATAACAAATACTTCCCCTATGAATCATAATTTGACAGAACTTAAAAATTTCCATGAATTAGGACAATGAAAATTTAGATTTTGAAATATCAAGCTTAAAAAATGATCAAAAGAAACTTTAACTCTTACCGAATACCACTGGGCTTCTGACAGACATCGACTCCTGTCTTTCCTATCCACCACTGTTGACAGCTGGCCTGTTACTCTCCCACAAGGCAATAAGAGACCACTCCTCTTCATATCGATGTAACTCCAAGCTGCCAGTCCAATGTGACCAGAAGGAAGAGTTCTCACAATTGCCCTTGTCCCAGTATACACAGATTTCTTAACTTCTCTGTCATTTTTACAAAATCTTCTCACTAGCAAAGTGGACCGCTCCTTTTTACTTTTCAACAGATCTTCTACATCTTCACAATTATCAGGAAAGTCTTCAAAATGGCTCAGAATGTTCTTGGCAGATGGACTATCAGTAAAATTCTCCCTGCAAAAGCTGTCACTTGAAAGTACCACATTGGTCTTTTGGCAGGAACCTTCGCAGCACAAGTATTCATCGTTCAAGGTATCACAATGATCACACTGTAGCTGCCCGTTCTCATTATCACAGCTTTTTGCCAATTGCATTAGTTTACAGGTATATGCCATATAATTTTTCTTTTGTTCCCCACCAACATCAGGCAGTGGAACACAGTTTCCACAATCATCCAAAATCAAGTTATCTGATAGGGTACAGAAAGTGTCTGGCATTCTTCTGTCAAGTTCATAATGAAAGTGAAATACCTCCACATTGCTCTCAGGGTGTGTCCCACCAGTTGCTATGATTGCAGGTTGATTTCCTAAGGGACTAATGGCCATGGGAGGTCCATCTATTTCCAGTTGAATTCCAGGGAACACTTTACTTTCCAGTGAAGAAGGAATTCCAGTTTCCTCTGTGACAGAATCGCATGTTTCATAAAACTGGCTCTGAGGAAAACCACGCTGATCTTTTTCCAATACGTTGTTGCAGTTAACATTAAGGTTTTCTACAGAATCTGGTGTGCTTTTCTCCCAACACTTTTCATTACAGTTCTCATCACTTATTATTTTCTCTCTTGCTATTGAGATAATCTTAGGCAAGTTGCTTCCAGAAGATTCTCCTTTACGTATGTTCAGTTTTGAGATGGTATGAGAAGTCTGCCCGCTCTTCCTGACAGTGTGTGTCTTTGGAACACTGATGTCTGAGACCTTTTCACTACTTTCATCTACAGCTGACTGAGGAGACACCTCTTTCCTCTGAGTCACAGGTATAAGAACAGAAGCTGCCATTTCTTCAGAAGTCATCTTGACTAACACACAGGTTTTACCTACTGCTCCGTTTCTCGTCCCTGGGGATCATGTCAAAATTTTAATAAAATGATTGGTTATTAAAATGGCCTCAGATATAAAATTCCTCTAAGAAACAAAGTGACAATTCCTTTGATTCAGGTACATTAAGAGCCAGATAAATTCCCCCAGTTTTAACTTCCTATCATGTGTAATATGTTTTTCTAGATCAGGTTTTTAAAGTGGTAGATCAATTTTCTTTCCTCTATTATTTAAAGCAATTCTTTTGAAGACTTTCATTTGGGATTGCAGCTTCTGATCCATCACTGACTTATAATGATTTAAAAATCCAGTTTGAATGTTTCCTGAAAGAAAAAGAGATACGTCACTGTGGAATTAAATGATTTTTTAATGAACTCATAATTCTAAGCTAATGCAAAATATAAACCAAGTTTGGGGAAGAAGTTTTACAATCAGAAGTTAGTTTTACAGTCACGGAGATGTAAAGTACAGCATAGGGAATACAGTTAATAATATTGTAATAGCTATGTTTAATGTCAGATGGGTACTATACTTATTGGGGATGATCACTTCATAAGTTACACAAATGTCTAATCACTATGCTGTACACCTGAAACTAATATAATATTTTATGTGAACTGTAATTGAAAAGTTTTTAAAAATTTTCAAAGAAGAAAAAGAGGTTAGTTTTAATGATTTAGGTATTTACTTTTCCTGATTTAATATCTCAGAACTTCTCTTTCCAGTCAAAATGGAGTAACAGGCTAAATTTATCCTGTTCTCTTAAACAACTGAAAAAAATCAGAAAAAAAAAATAATGGTTTTAAGAGATTGAATAAGAGGCAACACAAAATAGTGATCCCTGAAAGAAGAAAAAACTAATTAAATGAGCCCTATAAATGCCCTAGCTTACAGCTTGAGAGTCAAGGCTATAGGGGAGAGATGTAAATTTTAGGTAGAACCCAAAGTGTACCTGATTTAAAAAAAAACAACAAAACAAAACATTGAGAGTTCAATGAGGTTAAGGAAGCTAGAGAAAGAAGACAAATTCAATAGAGAGGGACAAAGATAAGGATGATAGCAGGTTTCTCATCATAAATAATGCAAGCCAGAAGAAAGTGCAATAAATCTTTTAACTACTGAAAGAAAAAATACTGCCAACTTAGAATTCTATACCCAGGAAAAATTTTTGAAACCAAAAGTAAAATACTTTTTAGGCTTACAAAAACTGAATGAATTTACCACTAGCAAACCTGTATAAAAGAAAGGGTAAAGAACGTTCTTTAGGCAGAAGAAAAGTAATAGCAAACAGAAATACCAGATAGACAGAAAATAATAGCAGATAGTATCTATATAAAAGAATAAAGTATATGGAAAATATTAAATATGTGGGTGAATACAATTTTTCTTACTTTTTAAATCCTTTAACATAATTGACCATTTAAAGCAAAAATAACAACAATGTATTACAGGGTTTCTAACAAATGCAGAAGTAAAATGTATGATGATAGCACAAAGGTCAAGAGAAGCGAAATGGAAATGTACTATTATTATAGTTATTATATATATGAATTGATATAACATTATTCAAAGGCAGGCTGTCAGACTTCCAGTCAAGATGGAAGTGTAGGTAAACATGCTTTGCCTCCATGCACAACTAAAGCAAAAATTACAACTAAGACAATAGGAGCACAGAGAGGTGCAAAGACAGGGGAACTGTTAGTCCCACATTTATGTGTGGTCTATGAAAATCAAGAGGAATACCTTGGGATCGAGCAATCCCATCTCCAGATTAGACCACCCAACCCAGGGTTCCAGTGCCAGGAAGATAAGTTCCCATAACTTCTGGCTGCAAAAACCAGTGAGGGTTAGGGCAGTGGGAGAAACTGCAGGATTCTCAAGGGATTTCTCTTAAAGGATCCACAATGGACTTAGGACTCATGCAGACCTACCCACTCTGGGATTTAGCAGCAGGGCAACAGCTGAAAGGGCACAAGTGGTATATGGGGAGAAGGGGAGAAGGGAAGAAAGTGAAGTGACTGGCAAGGGGATGAGTGCCGGGGAGAGAGCTTCCTCTCTGGCAATCTCTGGGGGCCAGGTAGCGGCACTGTCCCCTCTCTGAGCCCTCCCCCCACACAGAGCCATAAAGCAGTGAAACAGGTTGCTCAATCCTGGCTACTACGTAAGTCCCCCACCCCCCAACCCAATTTACAGGTGTCTTCTATAATAGGCCATGCTACTGAGACAGGGAGTCAAAGAAGCTCTACCTAATACACAGACACAAACACAGAAAAGCTGCCAAATTGAGGAGACAAAGAACTATGGCCCAAATGAAAGAACAGAACAAACTTCTAGGAAAAGAGTTAAATGAAATGGAGATAAGCAACCTACCAGATGCAGAGTTCGAAACAATGGTTATTAGGATACTCAAAGAAATCATTGGGTACTGCAATAGCATAAAAAAAGATCCAAGCAGGAATAAAGGATGCATTAAGTAAAATAAAGAAAAATACATAGGGAATCAAAGTGGAGGGGATGAAGCCAAGATTCAAATCAACAATTCTGAATGTAAGGAAGAAAAAAAAACATTCACTCAAAGCAGCAAGAAGAAAAAAGAATTCAAAAAATGAGAATAAAATAAGGAGCCTTTGGGATATCTCCGAACATACCAACATTTGAATCACAGGCGTGCCAGAAGGAGAAGAGGAAGAGCAAGAAATTGAAAACTTATTTGAAAAATTAATGAAAGAAAACTTCCCTAATTTGGCGAAGGAAACAGACATGAAAGTCCAGGAAGCATGGAAAGTCCCAAATAAGTTGGACCAAAAGAGGACCACACCAAGACGCATCATAATTAATGTGCCAAAGGTTAAAGATAAAGAGACAATCTTAAAAGCAGCAAGAGAAAAGCAGAGAGTTACCTGCAGGGGAGTTCCCATAGGACTGTGAGCTGATTTCTCAAAAGAAACTTTGCAGGCTAGAAGAGGTTGGCAAGAAATATTCAAAGTCATGAAACAGGGACCTACCAATAAGATTCCTCTGCCCAGCAAAACTATCATTTAGAATTCAAGGGCAGATTAAGAGCATCCCGGACAAGAAAAAACTAAAGGAGTTCATCATCACCAAACAATTATTATATGAAATGTTAAAGGGAATTACTTAAGAAAAAGAGGATGATCCAAAGTATGAACAATAAAATGGTAAAAATGCATATCTATCAACAATTAAATCTAAAAAACAACCTAAGCAAAAAAGAACTGAGACAGAATCTTGGATACGGAGAGTGTTTTGATGGTTGCTAGATGGGAGGGGCATGTGGGAGAATGGGCAAAGAGGTGAGGGGATTAAGAAGTACAAATAGGTAGTTACAGAATAGCCATGGGGATGTTAAGTGCAGTATAGGACGTGGAATAGCCAAAGAACTTAGTAGTCATGACCCATGGACATGAACAATGGTGGAGGGATTGCCTGAGGAAGTAGAGTGTGCTGGGTGGAGGTGGGGGCAAAAGGGGAAAATCAGGACAACTGTAATAGCATAATCAATAAAGTATTATTTTAAAAAAGAAAAGAATGAACCTTAATCCCTTCCTCACACCACACATAAAAGTTAAAAAGAATCATAGTCCTAAATGTAAAAGCCAAAATTTAAAAATTTCTAGAACATAGGAGAAAATCTTTACAACTATTTTAGTAAGCAAAAATTTCTTAGAATGAGCCCCAAAGCACAAACCATAAAGGAAATACTGAACCTCATCAAAATTAAAAATATCTGCCCTGACCAGTGTAGCTCAGTTGGTTGGGTGTTCCTGCAAAGTGAAAGGTCACCAGTTTGATTTCTGGACAGACACATGCTGGGGTTGCAGGTTCTGTTCCCAGCTGGTGCACATCTGGGAGGCAATCAATCAATGGTTCTTTCTTACATTGATGTTTCTCTCCCTCTCTTTCTCCCTCTTTTCCTCTCTCTCTAAAAATACATAAATAAAATTTTTAAAAATTAAAAAATCTATTCTTCAAAAGGCAAGACATAGAATGGTAGGTAATATTTGTAATATAAATATTGAACAAAAAGACATCCAGAATATATTTTAAAAAACTCAAAACTCAATAATAAAAATAGCCCTATTTTATAAATGGCAAATGTTTGAATAAACACTTTATAAAAGAAGAAATACAAATGACCTACAAGATTAAGAAAATAAAATGTTCTACATCATTGGTTATCAGGAAAATACCAATTAAAATCACAATACGATATAGCACTTCATTCCCACTAGAATGGCTAAAATTAAAATGACTGGTCATTCCAAAGTTGGTAAGAATGTAGAGCCACTGAAATATTGTGGTAGGACTATAAAATGGTTCAGCTGCTTCGGTAAGTGGTTTGGCAATTTTTTATAAAGTTAAACATACCTTACCATATAACACAAATATTCCACTCATGGCAGAAAAGAAAAAGCATACATCCACAAACTGACTTGTATGCAAGTGTTTATAACAGCTTTATTCATAAAAGCCCCAAACTGGAAACCACCCCAAAGTCTGGCAACAGATGAATAGAACAACCTGTGATATATTCACACCATGGAATACTGCTCAGCAATAAAAGAAATGGTCTCCTGATTACGTACCAAACATGGATGAATCTCAAAAACATGAGCTTGTGTAAAAGATGCCAACTACTGAATGTTTCCATTTATTTGAAGTTCTAGACCTATGCTGTCCATTATAGCAAGCACTAACTACATGTGGCTATTAAAGTTTAAGTCAAAATTTATTTAAATTAAGTAGAATTAAAAATTCCATTGTCAGATGCAGTAATCACATTTCAAGTGCTCAATAGTCACATGTGGCTGGTGGAAACTGCACTGGACAGCACAGATATATAAAACATTTCCATGAAGTTCTATAGAACAGTGCTGTTCTAAAGCATGCAAAATTAAGCAATGGAGATAGAGTCAGATCAATAGTTGCAGGGTGAGAAGAAGGAGTGGAAGGACTATAACATGGCACAAAGGCACTTTCTGAGAATGATGGAAATGCTGTATATCTTGACTGGCGTGGTGTCTACACGCTAACTGTACAGGGTGGGGTAAAGGTAGATTTACAGTTGTTCGTATGAAAAATAATACAATAATTAATAATAATACAAAAACTGTGTTTTGCATACTCACAACTGTAAACCTACTTTTGCCCCACCCTGTATACTAAAGCCCATATCAACTTTTCATGTGGACTAATGGCTGCATTTCAGTCCCACTTGCACCTTTCACCAGCAACTTTTCAGCACTGAACAGCCTGCTCAACTGTACAAAATGATGCTGAAAATTTCAGCTGACCACAAAGCACCAGGACAGTGGAATCGATGAGCCTCAATTTTGAGCCTATCTTTGACACTTAATAGGGCTGACCTGAAACAACTCATTTAACCTTGCTAAGGTATAGTTTCTATGTGAAATGGGGAAACATATAGTTTTTCAGATAGTCCTCACAATAATCCTATGAAGTGTCAATCCCTTGAAAAATAGTAACTTTTATTATCATTATAAAAATCTGCCCAGAGTAATTATACACAAATTACTTCCTGATATAGGACCATGTCCAATTCTTGTAAATCACCTGGTACAATAATGATAAAGGCTGAATAAATATTTTCTCACTTATTGTTTTTGATAGAATAGTATTTACATGTTAGTATGTAATAATTTTCCTTATTTCACCCAGTGCGTACCACTAAATAATTTTTTAAGGTTTACAAGTTTACTGGGTACTTAGTACATGTGCAAGGTACCACATGACCTTACAAGAAAGGCAAAATCCCTGTCTACAGGGAAATCATTCATTACTATAGATCCATAAAGAAAAACTATGAATATGAACTAATATCACAAAATACTGAATTAGCCCTGGCCGGTGCGGCTCAGTTGGTTGGAGAGTCCTCCCGTAAACCAAAAGGCTGTGGGTTCAATTCCCAATCAGGGCACATGCCTGGGTTGTGGGTTTTTTCCCCAATTCAGGGCACATGCAAGAGGCAGCCAATCGATGTTTCTCTCTCACAAAATAATGTTTCTCTCCCTCCCACTCCCTCCTTCCCCCTCTTTCTAAAATCAATGGGCAAGTCCTCAGGTGAGGATAAACAAACAACGGAATTGTATAGTCCAGTGAGTTAAAATGTGAAGAAAATCATTCAGTTGTGTGTATACTAATTGTACAATAGATAAAAAATAAAGATAGAGATGGCAAAAACCAGCATAGATTCAACTCATCAGGAAAGACTTCCCAGACAATGTCATAGTCTATAAACAAGTACTCTGCACTGGGAAGTGAAGCCAGAGAGAAAACAGAGGAGAGAGGGAGTCTTGGCTGTTTCTTGGACCTGGGATAAAGGTCGTGAGCTGGCTGGCACATTGAGGCTACTCTGCTCTCATTAAGCATAATTGCAACAGGCGCAGTAGAACCATTCTGGACAGGTGCTGGAAAGTTCTCACACCAGGTCACCGCAGCACAGTTTGGAAGCCTTGCGATGAAGGGGAAGGGAAAAGTGGGAAGCACCCAGAGTGGCTTCTTTGAAACCCCTGCCTTACCCACCCCCACATCAGAAATATAACAGGCTTCCTCAAGCAGCCAACTGCCACAGTTTAGCTAGGGTACCTATAGCTCATGTTACAAGCAATTTTTAATTAACTGAGAGTTAGGCAACATCAATACACCTATTTGCTAAATGTCTTTTTCAAACTGGTATTTTACAAGTCATTCCTCAATTAATGTAATTGTCTTTCCAAAGAATTAAAAATACATGTGGTGAAAACTAACTCACTCTGGATGAGCTAAGCATAATAGAACCACTCTACTACTCTAACACATTCTCACATTACAGTCTCTCCAAAAATGATCCTGATTTAATCAAAATAAGATATGATTCAGCTCCTGCAAACTCTTTTCTTCATGGCTGCGCTTCTTGCATTCCCTACCACCTGATATCTAGCCTATATTTCATCATCACACCAAGTAAAACATTTCCAGACTAAATAATGCTTTGGTTTCATAGAGGTTCCCCCACAAAGCTCTAGCAGATGGAAAGCATTTAAAATCCACCTACTTAATGCATAAGATGGCCGTTTTCCTTTTTATATTTACATTATATTTAACACCAGCACCAATGAAGGTCTTCAGAGGTCTTCTGGTCAGCAAGCTTAAAAAATTACCCTGTTCCTCACAATGGCCACCAGTGACATCAAACTCTGGGTGGAAGCCGAAGCCAAGAGCTGACTCAAACAGTTGATGTCATTCTAACGTCTTGTTTTCAGTAGAGTTAAAAATGCAACTAGAACACCTTGTTAAAACTCAAAGTTCATTTTAGCGTTCCTCTGATTTACCACTGAGAAGTCATTATCCAAAGGGAAAGAAACAATATTATTCATACTTTTTACCTGATTGAAATATATATATACACATGTGTTGTTTAAATTTGTTTAATTTGTAGGCCAATACCTTGGCATTTTTGCTATTTTTCAGGGCGGTATAACCCAAAGTACAGAGCTATTTGCTGAGCCCACAATCTATTCTAAAGCAAGTAGGGTTGCTCTGACCTGAACTAGCAGCCTTCAGTGCTATATCACATTCTACACTAACTGTTTAACAAATGATACCTGTTATTTTTTTTCTGATTAGAAAAACAATACATATTTACTGTAGAAAACTTGAATAAAGGCTGAGAAGTATAAAGTAGAAAAGATAAGGTAAGATAATTAGATAAGTCCTAATTTTGTTATGACTTCTTTACAGTTTTCTCCCCTTTGAATGTACATCTTCTACAGAACTGAAATTATACTGTACATTCTGTTTTTGTCCAGTTTCTTTTGTTTAATATTATTTTGTCTAAAGGAATAACTTTGCGATATAATGAAATCTATATAAATGTTAACATTTAGAACATTGGAGAAGGTACTGTTATTTTAAAAAGGGGAAGATCATAGAAAATTACATGTCTTGCCCCTTAAAATCATGTATAATCTCACCTGCTTGATATATTTGTAAGCATGGCCCCATCCTTGGAGTATAACAACTTCCAGATTGCTCAACCTTTCTTCCAAGGGCTGGTGAACCAAAGGATTTGATTCATTCATTCACTTTTTCAACAGACATATTTTGAACACCAGTTTTGTGCCAGATGCTATGTAGACACCAAGTATAAATGGTCTACAACACTACTGGGTCTCGCTGAAATTTATCGAAGGGCTATTTGCTAGGTTCAGGTAATATTTTATGACATTAAACTAGGACAAATGGAGCCACGTTTAAGGGCGATCTAATCAAAACTAGCCTCTCCAACCCACCACTTTCACAGCCACTTCAGCCAGGATGGTCTAGTCCTCTGTTCCCTGAACCTGCCTGTTCATCCCCACTTCACTCCTGAGACCCTTCCACCTTCCTTATGCAGAGCCACATTCTATTCAGGAGATTTTCTGACCAATAGCTGTGAGCCTTACCCTCAAACTACTGCTGTACCAACCATCCAGAATATTCTTAGACAACCTTTAACTTCCCTTGTTCCCAAGCAGGGAGGTGGTTAAGTATCTGCGGCATGTGCCATAACCTCATTTCCTTACTTATTCCCCACAGCTAAGCACTACATGTATTACTAAGTCCTAACCATTCCTTTCAGGAGCTTCTCCATATGAATCCATCTCTGAAAAGATCTTACAATAAAAATATTGTACCCTCTCAACTGCTGTAGGTACACACACACACACACACGCGCGCGCGCACACACATTTCTATCTTGACTAATAACCTTGGTTGCTTTCCTGCAGTAGAGTGACAACTAAAGAAAGATAAAGCACTTCCGAAACAGTAAAATTGGATTCACTTTACCTGTAAATAAAAAAAACATCACTAGTGTAAAGCAGTCTCTTGGGTCACTTCACCACCTCTCTGTTACACAGACCTGCGATCTTCCATGCAAGGCACTCACTTGAGCACTTCATCCATACGATCTTATTCAATCTTAATAGCAACTGCAGTGAGGTACATCCTGTGATCACAATTTCCAATGTAGAGATAAGAAAACAGGTTTAGAGAGATTAAGCAACTTGCCCAGAATTATTCCCCTAGCCACTGGTGAAGCAGATAGTCAAATCCAGACAGACACCTTCCTATAGCAAGCCTTTTCTGCCCTGGCTAAGGTTCTTCCACACCTGTTCTTCCCATAAGGCTGAAACTACTGATTCTCACACTTACATCAGCATCAGAATCATGTGGGGGACTTGAGCAAAATACACTTGCTTGAGTGCTAGGCCCAAGAGATTCTGATTCAGGAAAGGAAAGGGAGACCTACATCTTTAATAGGCACTCCACCCCTCTCCCCACCCCCAACCAGGTGATTTTGGTACAAGTTGTCTTCAGACTAAACAGAGAGATACTCCATTAAACAAAAGAAGACTCTACCCATCAGAGGAGGAGGGTTTTGTACGTGGCATTCATTTGCTCATTACCTATGATCCAGCAGGGATTTTAAAAAGCAGCAAGGAGTTGTTGAATGGGTACAGAGTGTCAGTTTGGGATGATGAAGACGTTCTGGGGATGCATGGCGGTGATCGCTGCACAACCATGTGAATGCACTGAATGACACTGAACTGTACCCTTAAAAATGATTAAAATGGTAAATGTCCTGTTATACATATTTTACCACAATAAAAAAAAAAAAGACAGGATGCTAACCTCTTCCTTGAGAAAGGGACACAAGGTGAAGCAAAATTGGCTTCTTCAGCTTTGGGTTGGCTTTGTGAGAGATCCCAGCACACTTACGCAGGCCTTGTCCCGTCTGCCCACAGCTTGTCCTGGACATACTCATGGGTGTCATGGACAGGGCAGACAGAAGAGCCGAGCCCAAGGCATGCCAGGAAAAGGGCCTTCTTCGGGGCTCCAATGCCAGCTCCACCCTGGACTTTCAGCAAGTCAGCCATATCCCTGGGGAGTCACATGCCTGTTCCTTCTCACCTTTCGGATTTGAACTCAAATGTCATCTTCTCAGAAAGGCTTTGCCTGCTCTCATGCAGCCACTCCTCCCCTCCCACCCATCACTTTCTGTAATATTACCCTGCCTGATCGTCCCCTGAGCATTTACCACCACTGGAAATTATATTTATTATTTATTTGTACACTAGTTACTTGTTGGCCTCCCTTGACTAGAACCAGAACCCCTGAGAGCTGGGAATGCACTGGTTTTGTTCACTGCCACCTTCCCAAGCCCTCGCTGAAGACGGTAGGAACTCAGTAAGTATTTGTAGGTTAAATAAATGAGTAAGCATCATTTGTTTCACTGTGTCTAATCAGCTCTTTTCACCTCCTAAGGTGATTTGTATAACAGGTGAAATGAGATCAGGTGTGCCAGGATGCTCTAAAAGGAAAGACTCCACACGAGGCGGGGTTCATGAGGGGAAGGGGAAGTTCAGGAAGCCCTGAGGAACTCTAGGGGCCTTTTCCACGACCTTGGCTCAGTGGTGTCACGCCTCCTTACTTCACTCCTCCTAGGCAGAGACTTGTTGGGAATCTAAAATGATGATGCTCTACCCTGCAGACCATCCAGACAGAATGCAACCATATTATTTATGACAAGTGAGGCCCCTCAGTAAGTTTTCTCAATAGTGGGGCTCAAATAACAAGATGCTACTTAGAAAGTCAGGGATCTTCCAGGAAGGCAAACCAAGAAGAAGAACCGCAAAGATGACCCCTGCCTGGGTCAGCTGTGTTAATAAGCACCAACTCAGTGTCTGTTTATTCCACATCTGGGTTCAGTCCTGGGGTGGGGGTGGAAGGGCGGAGGGCGGGGGAAGCGTGTAACAGGCTGTCACAGTAGAGTTGGGGAGAAAGACACTAGATTGAAAACTCAAAGTCAATGAGGGGAATTTGGCCTGGGAGGAGTCAGGGAAGGTGTTCTGGAGGGACTGATACCTAAACTGAATTTAATGTACAGAGGCAAGAGGGCTGGGGAAGAGAGAGCACTCGAGATAAGGCATAGAATAGAAACGCTAGGAATTGTGCTCAGGGAGTACTAAGTAGTAAAAGTATTGGGTATTTATTATGGGAGTATCTGGAGTGCCAGGAGACTGGAAGAGTGGGTGCAGAAGGGGAAAAGGAGGCTGAGAGATGTACCCGGAGAAGTGAGTATCAGCCACTCTTGTGCAGGCAGCAGATCAGAGCTGTATTTCACACATACCCATAGAGTTGGTGTGGAGAGGAGTCCACTCATTGGTCCACTAGCCCAGCGGGCCAATCTAGATTAGCTGGGAGCAGAAAAAGGTGAAAAGAAAAAGCTGACCCAGAGTTCACTGTGCTGTAAGAAGGGAAGACTTGAATTGGGAGGGGCTAGGCTTGGGGAACTGGAGAGAAATATCAAGGGGAAGAAACTTCCCAGCCAGATTTGTCACACATGCTGGAGGATATGGGTTGTGCATGTCATTGGTTCAGGGTCACCTGCAAAACCTGTGTTCAGCAGTCTTGCCCGGGGATGGTGAAGCTTCCTAACAGCCTGGCAGAGTGTGCAGCTGCTGAGTCAGTGCTAAACAGAGGGAAAAGGAGAAAGAAGAACCAGTGTAACCCTCTGCATTTTAGCCCCAAGGGGAACCCCCTCTGAGCCCTAAGTAAAGGCAACAGAAATGAAGGCAAATTAGGACCCTGCTGTTTTTGCATAAAACACTTATACCCTAAATTTGCTCATGAAACATCCTAAGATTTCGAGCATCAAAGGCAGGAAAATGAGAGGGGGAAGGGAGACAGTGATAGTTGGGATAAAGCGGGTACAGAAGAGGGCTCCCCTTCCTTTCCTGTCCTCGCTGTCCTTACTCTGGAGCTGCCTCAAATCCCACACACTCAAAAGAAAAGGGAACAACTTACAGTTTCTAACAAGGACATATATTTTCAAGTGCTCCCAAGTGAAAAGTTTAGACTTTGTATATTCATTCTGTTGATATTTGTAAAAAGAAAAATGTTATAAAACCCAACCCACTCCTCCCCAATTCAATCATTCCAACTTTGGTTTGGATGTGAAGATCTAGGTGAAAGTTTCTGTCTCGTTAGCATATAGCATACACTCACTTTTTCCCTTTCTCCCTGCTACTTCCAGCTCCTCCACCTTAATGGCAATGAGAGAATCCTGGCAAAGTTGAACACAGTAAGAAGCTGAGCCTGACACAGAAATTCCCTGTCATAAGGTCAAAAAAATTTTAGTGGCTGACATCCTAGCAGGTGATGGGACTAGGACACTACGGGGCAGTAGAATACACCTCAATAATCCATCCACGTTTCCATCCTGCAAACTCAGACAAATAGTTCAGCCTCTCTATCTACTTCTGCATCCCCACAATAAATAAAGTCTCCTTCTCCTAAGCTACCACTGCATGCGGCAACTTTAACAAGTAGCATTTCCTGCTTGCCTTCTCCCGTAGGTGCTTCGTGTTGCCCCTGATCGCTTGTAAACTCCTGGCTTACTATATTTATCAGCATATCCCAGTTTCTGCTGAGCAGTCTCCTATACCTTGCAAGCCATGGATAGGTATTCATAGGATAGAAGAGATGCAAACATGTAAATAAAATATATTCTGTTAGTAAGGGAATGATTAAAGAAAACATGGTACATTCATACCTAGGAAAACAGATTTTTTGCCTGTTTTTATGACTTAGAACTTACTTAGAAAGAGTTCCAGAACATAATTGTTTCAATTTTAAAATAAAAATAAATTAAAAAACAAAAAACATCACCCTGGTTTGGGGTGCATATGTGGTCAGGGTGCATACCCTGGTCAGGGAACGTACCCTAGTTGGGGCACATACAAGAAGGCAACCAATCAATATTTCTGTCTCACATTGATGTTTCTCTCCCTCTTCTCTCTCACACTCTAAAACCAATGAAAAAATGTTCTCAGGTGAGGATTAAAAAAAAAGAGGAAGAATGAAACCATATGAACTCACATAAAACAAAACACATACAAAAATAAAAGTATATCTTCATGTGTAAAATCATATCCATACGCAGAAAAAAGTCTGTAAGAACATCCATTAAACCAGTAACAGGGATTATTTCTAAAAAAGAAAAAGTAGAATTGGACAGGGATTAATCGGGGCTTTTACTTTATCTGTAGTGTTTACATTCTTTACCATCAAGAATGTATTGATGTATTACTTTTGAAATTAAAAATAAATAGCCCTGACTGCTGTGGTTCACTTGGTTGGGTGTCGTTTCGCAAAGCAAAAGTTCACCAGTTCAATTCCCGGTCAGGGCACATGCCTGGGTTGCGGGCCAGGTCCCTGGTTGGGGGTGCACAAGAGGCAACCACACATTATGATGAGAATTGATGTTTCTCTTGCACATAGATGTTTCTCTCTCCCTTGCTTCTCCTCTCTCTATAAATAAATAAATAAATAAATAAACAAATAAATAATTTTTTAAAACCTGAAATTATTTCATGAGATTGTATTCATCCTGTAGAACTTTGCTTTAATAAGTTAAATAGCTGAGGAAAGCAGTGGAACAAGTCCCACTTGGGCAAGGGTTTGTTTATTCACCTTATCTCGAGTTAGAGCCAACAATGCTAATGATTCTGAATAGTACTGGCCACTCCTTGGCCATCCCATCCCCTCCCACCCTGCTTCAACGATCACTTCTCTGTGATGACTCCCAAATGCCTCTTTCTAGACATAGCCTCTCCCACAAGCTACGGTCCTGACTTTCCAACTTCCTGTTGAGGAGAGCCAACACCTCATGCACAAAACCAGGCTACTGTCCTCCCTCCTGCCTCTAATTAAATTCTTCCACCTAACTTTCTCTTTTCTATTAACTGGCACCTCCATTTTCCCAGGAACCCAGAAAAGAAACTTTCCAGTCATCTCTAGCCCTCTTTATCCATGCATCTAAAAAGTTCTTCCCAACTGTTAATCCTCTTTTGTTGCTACTGACACCACCTCAGTTCTGATTCTTTCTATCCATCATCTAGACTAGTGGAAACACCTTGTAAACGGTCTCCTTGCTCCTGGCTGCTTTGTTCCACCTGCTAGGAGCCTGATTTCCAATTTGGTGAAGGCCTAACATTCCAGCCTGTTGAGGTCACGCTGAGCCTCCATTCTATCACCTATTGTATTAGCTGTCCTCCCAAATTTGAGCCATCTGAAGACTTGGGAAATAAGAGTCTATGCCTTCATCCAAGTATCTAATGAAAATGTTAAAGTGGGATGAGCCTCTGGACTACGGATTGCTTTTCAAGGGAACCTGGGGTTTATCACTAAAGGAAAGAAAGTAACTTAAAAAGAAAACTAGTGTAAGATACTTTTCATATGTCATCTAATTTATACCTTACAACAATTCTTGGTGTAAGGTATTGAGGTATTGTGATCCTAATTTCAGAGGTTTTAAAACTGAAGCTGAGAATGGTTAGGTAACGGGAAATGCCTCACTTGGGAAATGCTTCCAATTGAGTTTTTATCGGAAACCATGTCTTGATTCCAGAGCTCATGGTTTTCCCATCACACCATTGGAACCATGGATCTTTACCTTCTAGAAGATAAAACACACACTTCTTGACCTGCATTGAGGGCCGCCCACATTCTAGCTTTAAACCTACCTTTTGTAACAGTAGAGACTACATATACCATGCATCAAGCACAGCAACAATGTTTTACATGCTTTACTTCATTTAACCCTCACCACAAACCTATGAGGTAAGTACACAATTATGTCTATTTCCTGATTCTGAAACCGATGCATACTGAGATTAAAAACAGTTTATTCTGTAAATCAAAGATTATCTCAAAATAAATTTTTAAAAATAGCTTAATAAAGGCTACCCAACTAGTAAACAGCAAAGTTGTATTTCAAACCAGATCCTGACTAACTAAAGAAATAGTTAGGAAGCAGAATGAATAGGAAGCTCCACCCATACAATCAATCAACATATATCTATTGAGCACCTCTGTCACAGTCTCTATATTGTACTGGGGGCTGACAATAATAGAAGTGAATACCAACAAGAGTCCCTGTCCCTGGCTTCATGTATCATGTGCTTTAATGGGAAAGGCAGACATTGAAATGGAAAGTAGCAGAGTGTGGGGAGTACTGGGAAGGAGAAGCCCCCAGTGCTAAGAAACCAGGGACTCAGTGGGGATGTCCTCAGGGAATTGAGGTTTCTGGTCTTGACAAGTGAGTCGATAAAGGCTCTTTTCACTGTAATGGATAATATAAGAGAAATAGGTTTGGGAAAAGACCGAGTTCAACTGGAGACGTTAATTTCAGGGAGATGTCACACAGGCGGCTAGATATGCAGGTTGGAGCTCAGGAGTGAGGCTGCAGAAAGGTCTGGAATTATTGATATAAAGGTGAAACTCAACTCATGGAGATGGATGTCAAAATTCTAAAGAACCCCAGTATATATGTGGGGTGAGCAAGGAAAGAGAGGGCCTCAAAGGAGACCTTGCCTACCTGGCCAACTGATGCTCTACTGTGAACAAGCTTCCAAGGATTGTTTCACTTCTCCCCAGTCAGAAACACCTTCCCATCGTTTTCATCAAGGCTCACCCTGCCTTAATCAAGCCATCACTCTGCACCAGAAAACTCCAGCCCAGAGCTCCCTCTCCTGGATTTGGCCATGTAACAGCTGGCTCAGGACTCAGGTGTTTCTTGGTAAGGATGGTGAAAATCTCAGGTATTTATGCCCTGTCTCTAAGTGGACTGAAAGATCTTTAATGGCAAATACTAGGTATAAAATCAGAAATGCAGTCAACACTCTCTCTATAGAACCAACCAATAGTACTCACTTTCAAAGAACATAATAAAGCAACAAATCTGCAGCAGAGAATCTATGTGAACTAGGTACTGCAGATGAACCTGAATGCCTTCCTAAATACAATAGCAACCAATGTCCTGGGCATTCTCCCAAGTTTTCCCCTGAGCCTCTGCACTGAACAGAGCCAGTCACAAGGTGAGCATTCGCTGCCTCTCCTTGTGCATTCTAGTCCATTCTCTGGAATGTGCTGCCTTGTGTCCTAGCAGCACTTGTTCCCAGAATTCAAGTTGAAAAGAAATATCTTCAGAAAGGATAACATGTTTTACTAGAGAAAATGCCAGATACCCACAATAGAAGCCTCTTTCCCATGAATCAAGTCACATAGTTTTAACCAAGCCCCTTCAACAAAATATTATCAAATTTTACAACTTATAAATGATTTCTCATTCATGATGTTTGATACTACCCTTCCCTAAGCAAATAAATGTCTGAAATACTGAGAAAGGCAGAGAGTGAATGTCTTATTTCACAAATTACAGAAATCATTAGGTTCTCACCTACAGTATCATCTATCGTCTGGCTCAGGTGAGCTCAGGAGGGTAGTAGCATCCTCCACCAGCCAGCATAATGACTGACACATAGGAGTAATTCAGAATAGCTGCTATATGTATGAGTACAGAATGGATGAGGAAAAACGGCTGGGAAAGACAAAATCATAGGAAAGAAAGGGAAAACAGGGAATGAGTGACAACCCGTAAGTAGTAAGAGTCTAAAGAAAGTTAAGGTGAAGTGACGATCAACCACTTCCTTCTATCTCAGGCTCAGGTTCTCCTCAAATTCTCCACAAAGACACCCTCACAGTAACTAAATCTTTGGGTCAGTTTCTCAGTTCTATGGGATCTGGTTAAATGAAAACTTAAAAGTTTTTGCCACTTGAGATTATACATACTCCTCACACAAGGACAGTTTTTCATTGCCTTTATAGAGAGGGTGAAGGAGAGAAACATTGATGAAAGAGAGAAGCATTGATTGGTTGCCTCCTTTAGGCACCCAGACCAGGGATCATACATGCCCGGACTGGGGAGAGAACCCAGAATCTCGGTATGTGCTCTGACTGGGAATCAAACCCACAACCCTTCATTTACTGGACGATGCTCCAACCAAGTCACACCAGCCAGGGTAAATATCTTTAAGTCTTGTAACTGCTTTCTCTCTTTCTATATGCTTTTGAAACACTTTGTTTTTGTTTCAACCTTTCACCTCAACTAAGACTTGACATTAAATTTGACCTCTTTTAGACTGTAAGGTAATGATGTAGCTCAAGCTTTGGCTTTCAGGTTTGTTGCCCTATTCAACATCCCATCACTCCAGGAAAGAGATCCAAATTCAGGGTCTGGAATCCTCAAAGATGGCGCCTAACCCTCTAATAGTAGAGTTCTAATCCTGTCTTGTGAGAAGTACAAAAAAGTGAGAATGTCACAGTTTTAAACAAAAGTAGGTATCCATTAAGGCATTTCATTTTCTTCTCACAGGAAAAGCAAACTTAGAGGCTACCTTAGGTTAACACTAAAATTTTTTCTAAGAGCACAATCCCCAATTAGCCAATCTATAGTGGGTACTTTATTCTCCTTACCCTCTCCCACATAAACAGTGTGTCCCAGCTCCTCATGTCTGAAGCTGCCCCTGTCACTCTCAAGAAAGTGCAAGGGGTCTCCTGGAATTCAATCTATGCATACTCAGGAGGTGCAAGCTAATTTTAATACAAGCCTTTGATGCACACAGATAAAATAAAGCTAGATTTTTAAAGATCCAAAGTGAAATTTAAACAGGTTCTAGATTAGTCTCTATTTTAGAGATATAATTCATTACCAAAACGATAAACTGCCACCAAGATTGCAAACATGTTTTAACGACAGGAAATTTGTTTTGATCTACACAAGTAGGTCAAATGTGAAAAAAGCATACAATCATCTCAAAGACTACTTTTTTGACATTTGATAAAATTCAATACACTTAAATTTAAAAAAATCTATGACTATAAAACTACTTCCTCAAAGTGATTTAAATTATTTTAAACCAATATCACACTTACCAATAAACATGGAAAGCATTTCCATTAAATTCAGGAATATAATAAAGAGGTCTATTATTTTCATTCTTTGTTATTACTGTCCAGAAATTTCTGATTTAAAAGAGAAGTAATCATTATTTGTGGACAATAAAATTCTCTACCTAGAAAGCTCAGCAGAATCAGCTAAAACATTAGGTGGATTAAATTAGAAATAAAATGTTTTTAAAAAATGAGTAAGAAATATATGATTAACATGAATACTACCACAAAACTTAACTGAGAGATATAAAAACATTTGAGTTAATTAAGAAATATACCAGCCCTGGTTGGTGTGGCTCAGTGGACCGAGTGCCAGCCTGCAAACCAAAGGGTTGCCGGTTCAATTCCCAGTCAGGGTACATGCCTGGGTTGTGGGCCAGGTCCCCAGCTGGGGTGGGGGGGCGGTGCAACCACACATTAATGTTTCTCTCCCTCTATTTCTCCCTCCCTTTCTCTAAAAATAAATAAAAAAAATCTTTTTTTAAAAAAAGAAATATACCAGTATGAAAACACTAAATTCTGAAAAACATATTAATTCTTCCTGAATTATACAGATTTTTTTATAATCCCAATTAGAATTACAATGGAATTTTGAGATTTTTGACAAAATATCTCAAAATTTTGCAAAGATAAGCAAGGAAAAAATAAGAATATTTGAATAATTATAATGAGAGAAAAGTTGCTCTATGTGATATTAATTAATATGTATTATAAGGCTAACACAACTAAGTGTAGTATTCATTCAAGAAGTTACAGATAGATACTTTAGGCCTGAAACAGACTTTAAACTATACAAAATGAGGTTAAAAATCATCTAGGATTGTCCAATAAATATATTATTTAAGGAAATTATATAAGGAGCATAAATATACATATAAGGAAATAAACATATTATTATGAAAGATTAACTATTTAGGAAATAAGTTAGGTCTTCAACTCATAATATGCACAAAAACTTATTCCAAAGCAAAAGCTGAATGTAACTAAAAGCCTAAAAAGCTAACAAATAAAGCTAATCGCAGAAAGTAGACAGACTACAAATTTAAAGGCCATGGAAGTAATCATCAGGGAGCTCAAGCACTTAATATAAGTATATATTAATGTTTTCATTTAGTAATAAAAAATGCACAAACTATGAAATACAAAGTTTTATTTATAAAACTGGCAAAAGTGAAAAATAAAAACGAGAGAAACCACAAAACTGTTATCTCTCACTACCTACCACCATTAGTAGAAGTGCAAATTGGTACAATCTTTCTGGAGAGCATTTTGGTAGTATGTATCAGGAACCTTTTAAAAAGTGCAACACGTTGGCCTAGTAATGCCACTTCTAGGAATTCCACCTCTCTAAGAAAGAATTAGAGACCTGGACAATGGAGAGTCATTTAAATAGAAAAACACTGGGGATTCAACAACTAAGCACTTAACAATGGGGGAAAGGGTAAGCAAACCCTTCATTAGAGTAAGAACCAGCCATTAAAATAAAAGTTTAAAGTTATTGGCATGGGAACATCTTAATGAGGACTGTTAGGCAAAGAACTGAAGATCCACAATTGTGTGTTATGTATCTACAGTATCATCTCAATATTGTTTGAAGCAAATAAAAGTTCCAGTTCTGCCACTCCCCAGATAGGTGGCTTTGGTCAAAACCTTGAGTCTCTCAGGAGACCAGTTCCTTCACCTTTAAAACTGAGAGGGCCAAAGTTCAATCCCCTCCTTTTTAGCCCTCAATTTTATTATTGAGCGTCATAGCATACAACAAAAAAATTAATACATGAATCATCAACAGAGGCATGTCTTCATTAGTAATTAAAGGATAGAATTTTAGCTGTTAAAAATGTTTTGGAATTAAAGATTCTTTTTTCTTTTAAACTACTATCTCCGAAACAGTGACATGTTTTACACCTGGTTGCTTAGACAGGGATAATTCATTAGACGTACGCAGCATGGCTAGAAATAATCACTCCCTCTAATCCTCTAACGAATTTGATCCGGGCCTGCCTGCCTGAGTTGGGAACACATTTCACCTGTTGTCAGCCATCCCATGACTTGGCGTTGGGGAGGCCTGGCCCATTCTCAGCACAGGGCAGTCAAACACCATGATCCAGGCCACGTGAAGGGGAACCTGCAAGGTTGTCTGACTGCTGTGTTGCACTGATGGTGCAGGAAAGTCACTTGTTAGATTTCCTTCTGCAAATTTATATAGTTTCTATGCATATAACTCAAAAAGTTCTTGCCTTCCTCTCTTACATCTATTTAATTGGGCATATTTCTTTACCAATACCTTACACTGTGAATTTTAAAGCCATGCCCAAGGCATAATGAAAAAAACCTCAGTCACAGTAAACCAGGCTGAGTTAGGAACTAATTAGCCAGCGCAGCACAGAAGTGAATCCGAACGGCTCAGACCCCAGCAGTTAACATAACTACAGACCATGCTGTGCCTTGTCATCTGAGTTCATTCTGGCTTTCGGGAGAAAAAAAGGAATACAATTTCATGCCAAAATATTTAACTTCTGTGAATTTTATCCACCTCTCTGAGACCGACAAACCAGGCTATTAGAGAGAGAGCCCTCCAGTTCTTCCATGCAAACATTTCATAGGTGAAAATATGTTCACCAATGAAATCTGAGTTTGTGTTATTAACAATAACAATTGAATTGAAACTTTCTTTAGAAATGATGGTAACTTGAACCAACTCCAGTGATATCCAAATTAAACTGTGTTATATGATATTTTAATCCCAGATGTGTATAGTATGTACTTGGTCACATGTGTTTTTCCCAATGATTTTTTTTCCATTCTCTGGATTTTCCACAGTCAGTGATATTATATAGTTTAAACCTAAAATGAAGTCATCAAAACAGTCCCTCCTTGCTTCTGCCTCTTCCTTAATTCTGAATACAGCAGCCTTACCACTTTATTACTACAATGTAGCTGTTCCTACAAAGCCATAAAAATACATAAATGCTCACCAGGTTTTGTTATAGCTCTGGATTTGTGTGTACACTGTCAGCCTCTCTGAAAGAGATCTTCCAGTACATTTATAAATGCAGCACATTTCACTGAGGCCACCACAGACCAGATCACTCCACAGAGCCAGAAGCAATACCACTGCTAAGTAGATAATGGCACTGTTTGACCAATAACCCTGTCAAACTTAGACATCCTGTTTATGTTTATGTTTTGTATTATTTTCTTAATCCCTAGGAATAGATGGGAAGGATTCAAAAGCATTAAGTCTGAATTCTAGACAAAATGTCTTAAGAGAAGGAGCAGGGAAAAGACTGGAGTTTCACTCTTCTCCATCGTGGCTCCTACGGTTAGCAGGCAGGGGAGGAAAAAAGAAAAGTCCTATAGGTCCTGGTAACAGAAAGGACCCTGCGTCCTGGCAGATGGCAGTGAGACCTCAGGGAGGCTTTATGGGTAAAGACTGCTGTACCCAGGAGAAGCAGCCCTGTGTCACTGCACTTGAAGTCACCTGTGGTCAGGGACAATGGGCATTTCAGTGACACCAGGTAAAAAGAGGAATAATGGAAGTAAGACCCCCAGCTGCAGCATCACCATTGTGAAGAAAAGAGGCTAAATTCTTCTTCTGACATTTCATAGGGAGACTCAATAATAATAAAAATGATCATTAGAGCTAATGTTTGTTGAATTCTCATCGTATTATCAGGCACTGTTCTAAGCCCTTTATGTGAATTATCTCATTTATTAGGTAGGTACTATTATTACCCCTTCCATTAGGTAAATGAAAGTTTAGGTCCCAATAGGTCAAGTATTTTGCACAAAGTCACACAGATTGTATATAAGTGGTGTAGCCAGGGTGTAAACAAATCTGAACAACTGGGCTCCAAATTCCAAACTTACAAAATGCAATTATAAAAAAATACAGTTATGTTTCTTGCGCAACCAAGTCTTTGAGCTTCAACTGTTGTCATACATAAAGTGCCTTGACTTTGGCTTTAGTTCTTCTCAAACTCCACTTTTTGTTTCTCTAGCATTAGAACCTCTCTTTCCTGCAAAATCTAAGGCAGAACCTCAGTACGTAAAACGAGTAAGAGCAGGGCTGTTCAGTACCAGCAGGCTGAGGGGCTGAGACCCTCGTCTCCCACCATCTCACTCATATGGCAGAGGCCCCAAATTCTTCTGGAACACAGTTTGAAAACCCCTGATCCAAACCAATATCACTCTGAATTATGCGCCTGAGAGACAAAAGAAACACAACTAGAAAACCAACGACAGCCAGCTAAACCAAAGGGAAAAGGCAAAAATACCACTCCCTCCAATCGCAGTTAAAGGTACCTCACAATCCAGACCCTGACACCAACCATCTCAAGTTTGAGCATAAGAGGGGCCAGAGGAGGTGGAATTCAGGGCTGGAGCAGAGAGTCAGGAATGAGGCAAATCCAATAAACAGGCAGAGGTGGGAAGCAGAGCCAAGAGGGCACCAGGGCCAGCGGTCTGTGGTGAGGGAGGGAGGCTGCTGTAGGAACAGAGGTGGGAGCGTGAGAGGGGGGCCAGCACAGGAACTGCTCCCAGAGCCAGCGTCCTCCGACTTCAAGCTGTCCACACATATTACATGAAATACAAATAGCAAAAACTTACCAAATACTTCAATAACGAGTATTTTTTGGGGAGGGGGTGTATTACCTTCCTTCTTGCAGATACAAATACTGGTTTTTCCTTACATAGAGTAACATAACATTCAGTGTCTGACACTGTCAGACTTAACAGACAGAAATGCCTGCCATTGGGAGCAGTGTGGGAAACAGTTAAGAGTGCCAAACTGCTTGGATTCACATCTCAGCTCTACCCTGTACTAGCTGTGTAACCTGGGGCAAGTTACTTAACCCCTTGGTGCCACAGTTTCCTCTTCTGTGATATACAGATAATAAAATCTCAGCTGCGTGAAGATGACAGGTTAATAACATATAAAGTACTTAGAACAGTACCTAGCAAAGTTCACACTAAATGCTGCCTATTATTGTTGTCTTATTTTGCGAGCTTTCATTTCACTCCTGACCACTTTCTTTTTTCTCTTCCATACTGTATTAGTTTCCTACTGCTGCTGTGACAAATTGCCACAAGCTTAGTGGCTTAAACCATACAAATTTATCTTACAGTTCTGGAGGTCAGAAGTCTAAAATGGGTTGGAAGGTCTGCATTCCTTCTGGAGGCTCAAAGGAAGAATTTGTTTTCTTGCCTTTTCCAGCTTCTAGAAGTAGCTACATTCTTTGGCTCATGACCCCCTCCTCTCGTTAACCCTACCTCCTATTAGGGACTCTAATCCTCTTGCCTCCCTTTTATGAGGAACCTCTTGAGTAGATTGGGCCCACCCAGATAATCTAGGATAATCCGCTCATCTCAAAACCTTTTTAATCGCATCTGTAATATCCCTTTTATCACATAAAATAGCATATTTACGGGGTCCAGCAATTAAGACTTGGACACCTTTGGGAGGTCATTGGCATTATTCAGCCTAACATACATGCCTCTCCAAAGTCTAAAATTAAAGGCTGTCAAGATTTAGGTAGGCCCAGAGGGGGAAACCAACAATATTAGTAGCTAACTTTTAGAGCACTAAATTACCTTACTTAGGTCTCATACAGCAGGGTTAATTGTTTGCTTAAGGTTGTATAGCTAGTAGGTGGCAAAGCCTAGATAAACCCAGCTAACTTTGATTCTAGAGCCCTTGTATGTGACCAAGACAGTGCCTTGTCCCTACATCTTAGCCATTATAACTTGGGGGCACCATGATCAGTAGCAGTCTTAGAGGCTGGGCCACAGAGGTACACATAGTTGCTGGACGCAGAGAGGGAGGGGTCCTGCAGAGTCCATGGTAAAAGGCCCACACAGATGGCTAAGCACTCAGAATATTTTTTTATATCCAAAGGAGAAAACTTGGGGTTAGTCAAGAATTTCTTCAAGTGTAGGTTTGGACCAAAAAGCCTTGAAGGGAACACTTAAGCCTGCCATTACTTGGGGAAGGAAAGTGAAAGGTCAGTCCATTGCCCTGCAATTCCCAAGGCATGGACCAAAATTTATTATTATGCATGGCTCCTGGGTATAAGGAAAATTTCTCCTGTGGGGCTGTCAGCTTTCCAAAAGAAGAGAGGAACTGACAGTCTCTCCTCGAGAGACTTAACAGCTGAGGCAGACTGATCCAGATGCTCTGACACCATACCAGGAAGTCTCAAAACCCCAGTGGGCCACCAGAATGACCCTACCCATAGTTCAACAGTCAGTACACACCAGAACCAAACCATCGCCTGCCTTCAACCCCACAACAGTTCAATGAGTATACAAGCCCCCCATGTGCCCACAAGTTTTAATGAGGGCCCAGTGGTTTTACCAATGCCCACAATAAGCAGCCTTTTACCTACCAGTTCTCATACAGTGAATGGCTTAAAACCAACTGTGATTGGCACAAGGTGGAAAGCAGCAAGCTAAACGATGGCTAAGCTTGCCTATTTACAGTGGTTTAAATATCCATAGCATTTGAAAACCTCAATTGCTAAACAGTTTAGCCATAGCTCTATCTGAGACTTTCTAATCAGCTGAGTTATGCTATTTGGTTTCACCCAGACGAAAAAAGGGTCAGTCATTTGTTTGGGGGTTATGAGCCCAAGGGCTGATGTACAGTGGTCAAGGGAACGGACTCTGGAGCCAGCCTATTCTGACTGAATCCTGGCTCTGGTACTCTCTTGCCGTGACTTCATCCAAGTTACTTAACCTTTTAGTTCTTCAGTTTTCCCATCTCCATATTTCCTTGTCCAAAATCAGAAGTTTTTGGCTTTTGTAACGGTAAGAGAGTATATATGCCATATATCACAAAACGCTGTACGTGGGATCCACAGCAAACATGTCCATTCATTAATTTTGAAATAAAAATGTATAAGTAGTTCTTACCAGGTAAGAAAAGTAACTTTAAATTTAAATGTAAATGGCCATGTGACTACCATACTGTGTACAGCATAGTGGTAGATGGTGGGGTTCCAACTGGCCCATGAAAACCTATTTAAACCATAACACAGGTAAATTAAAGTGTTAATAAAAACAAGCCTGAAAGCTGCACCCTGGGAGCAGGGAGGACCACATGATGCTAAAGAGTTTTCCTTTCTAGGCCCCATGGCTGGTCCATGGCAAAGTGTATCTTTGATATCTTTCTTTCTCTGCTCTCCACTCCCCATTTCCAACACCCCTCTATGGAGCATATAACTGGGCCACATGCTTCCCTAAACCCCCATCAATACCTCCCAGCCCTTCTACAGGGTTATCATGCCCCACACTTGTCTTCCCTTTCCCCAACCAAATTCCCACTTGCTAGACGCCAGGATTTCAACCAAATGTTGGGAGGAAAGCAACTCGATCAAACAAATTCACACTGTAAGCTGTTACTGCTTTTTCTGGCTTTTCCCCTGCTTCTCCTTCAAAACTCAGAAGCTCTCAATTGCTGTGTCCCCCTGGACCCCCTCCCCGCTTCCCGTAGTAGACGTAGCCCAAGCGGAGAGAAGGAGCCTCCGACGGAAGCAGCTGTTGTCCTGTATCAGCTGCTTGCCAGCCAGGTGTGTGGAAGGCAGGGACTGCCAACACACACATGTGCAGAGCAAATACTCCTCTCGCCCAGGTATGGGAAACATTCTCTGCTCTCTGCTTTAGAAAACATCAGGCACAATTCCCTTCAACGTTCCTTTAATCATTTAGAAATTTGTAGGTAACAAATTACACATCAAATGAATTTTTTAAAGTAAACAACAAAAGCCCAGGGAAGACTGTGATTACCATCCGTTGCAAACAGAAAAAGAAAACCAACCACCTTCATTGGAATCTATCATCACCACAACCCACTTGAGCTTATAATTTTTAATGACACAGGTCAACCTTGGAGCACATCCAAGAAGTTTATGTTACTAGAAAGACTGGAAGAACGTCCCTCCAGCTCACTCTCACCTCTTACTTGGACCCAAGGACCAAAGATGATTATTACGCATGGCTCCTGGGTATACGTAAAATTTCCCCTGTGGGACTCTAAGTGGGTGGACAATAAGAATGGTAAATATTATGCCTGTCTATAAATCCTCTGATTACATTATCTCCTCCTCCAAAGTAGAGATTTGTGTTGAAGAACGAAAAGTCTTAACATTTAATATTGGTCCATAATTATTTCTAGAGTCTTCTAGGTGCAAGCACTGTGTCAAGAAAGCCACAGTTAATGCCTTCGGTAGGGGGAAAACGAGATGTCTGCATAAATGACTCTCAAAGAAGGCAGAGAGGAGAAAGGCCAGGAAGGTAAAAGTGCTGCAGGAATCAGAGCAGGGGAAGACTGGCTATTCGGGGATGGGGTATCAGGGAAGGTCTCACCATAGCAACAAAACTCAGTTTGAAGGCAGGTTAGGATTTAGGGTGGTAAAATGGGGCAAGAAGAGCATTTGGGAAAAGGAAAGGATGTTCTAGATGGCAATATCATCAGGCATTCTTCAGAAAGTATTTTCAAAGACCTGGCTGCATACAGCGTGTGGAGATAGCCCACCTTCCCTTTTCCCCCAATGACAACGGGGCCCTGTATGGGTATCTATAGAGTCACCTGCACCCACCTCCCAAGACAGGCTCTCAAAAATTCTCCCTGGTGGGATCCAGCATTCTTGGCCTCAGCTGTGCCCATTCTGTGGCAGTGGCCCCACCCTATCCCTACGGGGGTTCCTACAAGAAAGACAAGAAAACACAAGAAAACACACTAATCTTGCAGAGATCTAAATGACCTACCAGCAAATTTTGTATAACGCTATTAAAATTATGAACCGTGTACAAACAAACCTTTTCGATAAAGTGAATCCTACTTAACATCTATTTGGGGAGCTCGCTATTTAAAATGACTGACAAGTCTTTAGATGCTGAATCTTCCTTACAATGAATAATTGGTTGAGTCTGTTGAACCAAGTGTTTCATGGCTTATACATACGAGGCAAGGGGGTGAAGAACTCCATACATTTACACTGTGCGTTTACCATTAGCCATCACAGACACGGAGGACTCCTAGCTCTAGGTTATTCGTGATCCCAACATTAGAGGACTGGAAAAAAGACGTAGTTACCAGTTAAAGTGAACCCACGTACAATATTGTATTTTCTAGGGCTTGATGCAGATAAATCTCTCCAGTAACAATTCCTTGAGCACCTTCCCCGAAATACTGCTACAAAAAGGGCTGACAATTTTCTTCTTTTGTACTGGCCACTTCCACACCGTGCACACAAAATGCGGTGGGGACCTGAGGCAAACATCTCAAGGAGCGGAGGAGGAGGCACTTCAGGGTGTTCTCCAGCCCACAGGAGGGCTGGCCTGCCTGGGCTCGGGAGTCGCCAGCCCCCAGGTCTCCGCGAGTCTGGGGTCAGGGGTGGGGGTCAGGGTTCACACTTCCGCCAGGTACGCGGAGCTAGGCGGCCACCTTCGGCGGATCTCCTCGTTTAGGCAATCTCCTCCTTTAGCGATAGCAAGCCCGCTTCTCCCCCTCGCCAAGCCTCAAGAACCGAACGACTGAGTCGTTTCCTCACCTTTCCTCTTCTGGCCGGTCGCGCCGGAGTCCCCAAGTGCAGCGTCCCTCAGGGACGCGCCTGTCGCTAGCGGCGTCGGGTGTCCCCGCTACTGTGTGTCAGCCGCCGGGCGGCTGCCAGGAGCGCGCAAGAACCAGGCAAGTGCCGGGGAGGCAGAGCCCGGGGCGCGCCGCCCGCCGCCGCTCCCGCCCCGCGAGCCCGCCGCGGTCCGCCGCCCCCGCCGCCCGCCTGCCCGCCCGTCCCGCGTTCCCGTGTGCGCCCCCGCTGGGCGCCGCTCCCTCGCTCCGCGCCCGCCGAGCTCTGCGCGCTGCCCGGACGGCGGCGCGGGCGGCAGCGGGGCCCCCGCCCTGGGCCGGGCTTTCCCAGAACTCGCCCGCCCCGGGTGAGAGGCCGCGAGCGCCGCCGCGGGCAGCCGGGCGGCCGGGGGAGCGGCCTGAGGCGGACCCGCCCCCGGCCACGGGCCGCGCGGAGCAGGCGGGTGCGAGGGGCGGACGCGGCTGCCCCCCGCCCGCCCCCGCCTGGCCGCCGGCAGCGCGACCCCCACTGGGCCTGGGCCCCCCGGAGGCCGTCGTTGGCCCGGGCCCAGGCAGGAGCTGGCGGGAGCGCTGCCTGGTCGCCTGGCTCCGGGGAGGGCGGGAACTCTGTACACCTCAGGCCGCGGGAATTTAGTCTCCCTCCTACCCCCGGGGGACCGTCCCTGCTTAATAGACGGGGGAAACTGAGGCTCGCGGCGGGGAAGTTACTGGACCAAGGTGACTGTAGCCAATGACAGCGTCAGGTCTCCAACCCGTTCGGGCTTTCGCTTAGCGAACACGTATTGAGCACCACAGTGTGCCCGGGGCTGGGCCAGGCCTTGGAGATACTCCTTTTGCTGCTGTTAGCGGCCATGCCGGCCTGTGGACTCCAAATCCAGTGCTCTTTCATGGCCGAAGCAAACATGGAGGTGGATGTTCGCCGCCGCCAGACAGGAGGACTCCACAGTGAGCTTTCCCTAGCCGCTGAGGTGGTTTTTATAGCCAGTTGGCAGTCAGGAGAGCCAGAGACCTGGAGAAAAATCAAATTATCATGCCCTTCCCTTTCCCCTGTTCCTCCTCCCTCTTTACCTATTCTGGTAGCAAACGACCCTTCCGTAGGCCTGCGCCCTCCTCCTGCGTTCAGTCAGGACCAGTTTCTGTGGTCCATAACCCCTGCCATCTGTCCTCTCCTTGGACGGAATCATCCCTCACACCACAGCCATGTTATTCATTCTCTTCGAGTTTAATCTGTGCAGAAACCTTCGCTGGCTCCCCACTGCCTTCCCGACTAACGCCCTGTGACTGTAGGAACGCAACATGCCCTGGTTCATATGGACCACCCAACGTGATGTCGCTCCCACTCCAACTCTGCACCTGCCCTTAGCCGGAGCCTCTACCTGGAGCGTCACCACCTCCTCCCACACACTTTCCTCCTGCTCAAGTTTGACCCTTTATTTCAGGCCACCGTTAAAAGTGACCGCCCTTCCTTTGGGCCTCTAGGACACAGAAGTGGTTGGAGCAGGAATGCACAGGAGGGCACCAAAAAATTCTGCGTATAAGAAAAATGTGCCAGCGTGGTGCTTAAACTGTTTTGCTGTTTTCTTACCACTAGGATTTTAATGAAAATCAACATTACCTCCTCTGTTGTGAGCTGGTTTCGGAAAGGTCTCTGCAGAAGACTCTGAGGAAACTTTGTTCATCAAGAGTTTGAGATCGTAGAGCACTCAGGAGTGGCCGTTTACTCCAACCCCTGAGACTACACTGATCACAAGGTAAGCTGTTTATTTAATAGACAGTTTTATATATGGTTTTATAATGCATTTAATGAATCTAGTAATATCAAACATCATCAATCACATGGAATCCCCAAAGGCTTGTTTGTTTGTATTTTTTAAAGGCACATGGGAATTAGTAGATTGTTATAAACTGGTGGATGCATAAGCAGTTAACATCGAATCCTCCAAATGAGTCATTGCACCATTATTACTCAAGGCAAGTCTAGGTCCATTGGGCAGGAAAGTTATCTGAGTGTGATAATCACCATCACCCCATCCCTGGAAAAGGGCACCTTCCCCAAATCTTTGCAAAGAGAGCAAGTCCAAATCAATGTCCTTTGCTTGCCCCTTCGCTCCCTCTCCAAATGAGAGTGGAGGGAGCCATGTCCCTGAGGCTACCTCACCACATTGGAATGTCTGAGCTAACAGTGCTTCCAGAGGGTTCATTGCTCCTCTCAACAGCACTGCCCAGACTTTCTGGAGATTTTAATTCACTCCCTAACCTCGCCAACAGTTGCACACAAGGTGCCTTTTTTACACCCTGCTCTCTGTTCAGTGAAACACGCAGACCATCTCAGGGGAACAATGGCTCCATTCAAGACTTTTTCAAAAGTGCAGCATATAACCTCCTTGCTGTGGGTCGCTGCCAGCCATTATCTGGAGGAAGAAAGACTGTCAGATAAAGTGCCTATGAATTGGGGGAGCACTGGACAGTTTCCATGGAAAATTCAGCTTCAATAAACTGAGTTATGCATCTATGTATACAAGACCTTTCTACATAGTCAAAAACAACAACAAAAGCCCCAGGAAATGATCCTTTGGAAACTGTATTTAAATATCATGCATCTATGTTTGAAATTTCAGCAGAGAGCACACATCTCTTTTGAACTTGTTACATAATGGTCTCTATTCAATGGAAATGGATTTAAATAAGTTGTAAATGTTGGGACTACAGAATTTAAGTTGTAAAATAATTTTGAGAAATGGAATTATACTCCTATTTTCTTCCTCTTCCATTCTGTAATTTTTCAGATGAGGGGAGGGAGACTGGTCTCTGACTTCATGGTTGTTGATGCCAACGGGAGGCCCCACATCCCCTACTGCACATATTGCAGAAAAAAAGATTGGCTCTTTGCCACACTCCACAAGCCAGCCACCAGTTAACCCATTTATACACAAACCTGAGGTTAGGAACTGGGTAGTCAGCACAGGCACCATTGACAGATGTATTGATCTCTGTGAAACGGAACGTAATTGCCAAGCAGAGGAATTTGACAACAGACTTCTGGGTAGTCATGAAAGCCAAGGAAGAACTGAAGGAACAAGACAGCCCTGAGTTTAGGAGCTGCCATTTCCTCCCATTCAAAGTCACTGCATCAGATTGTACCAGGTTTACCAGCTGTCTGCAAATATGCTCAAGAGTTTAGACAGTGGGGACAGGGCCAAAAACACGCTTTCCAGAGTTATGTGGTATGCGATTGTTGAAGTACTAAGAAAGTTTGAGGTTGGTGAAAAACAACCTTGTTAAAGTAGTAGTCAGCTCTAGTTCTATGAGGTGGTTGGGAGTGAGGGTGGAGGAGGTCTGGTGGCAACAGTGAGTGAGGCAGGAGAGAAAATCCTAAACATTACCTCTCACATAGCCAGTATTAGGGGCACAGACTTTGGCGTGGGACCACTTGAGTTGAAATCCCAGATTCCACCTCAGGTATGAACCCTTGGGTATGTCACTTACCTCTCTGTGCCTAAATTTTCATCTTCTACAAACTGTTTCTACCCCTTAGCGTTGTTGTGAGGATTAAATGATTTAATCTATGTGAAATACTTAGAATATATAAGGGTTTCTTAATTAAATAAAACCCAGGGCTTTATTTTTACTTACGGTATTTTAAAAAATGATCTCCTTGGAACATTGCAAATATCTTGTTAATGTTTTGACGGAAAATTCATGTATTTTTTTTTCTGGAATCTCATTATAATATTTGGTTCAGAGTTACTCTCAGCAAAATGTAGGACCAGCTCAAATTGTCTCAAGGAACCATGACTAAAAATTATAAAAGAACAATTGTTTTAAAACTTTGAGCTGCATATACTATAATAAAATCCCGCGGAATAGTCATTGGAGCTAGAGACTTCTCTAGGTATAATTTTTAAAATTCCATGTTGTTCTTAGTGCTCAGAATGTTCCTTGGAGGAAGAGAGCTCTGATATAATAAAGGAACAAAAAGAAAAATAATATTTGCTTGAAAAACATCATCTTTTCTATAAACTTTGCTCAGGGAGTAAGTCTGCTAGGAAAATGGCTGTGGCTTCTGGGTAATCCCAAGTTCTGTGAGTGGTCAGTAACCACAGGTGGAGGGTATGCACAGGCCAATTTGTTCACTGATTCTCCAACTGGAAACTTGGTGCCGATCGCCTACTATCTTCTACAAGCCTTCAACAAGCTCATTCTTTGGTTTTTTTGCCATTCCTCCTTTATTAATGGAAGCACTTCACTATCTGCTAGCCTTCTCAGATTGTTTTATTAACAATTGTTGTATTAAGCACACCCTCACATCATCAACCACTCCTGCCAAAAAAAAATAATAATGATAACAGGAACTGCGGTTGAATGCTTACCATTGTGCCATTCTTTTATTCTTTTTTTCCATTCAGAAAATACGTATCGAACACCTGCCATATGCCAAGCATTGTTCTAGATGCCAGAGACATGGCTGTGAACACAACAGTCATCAAAATCTCTGCCTTTATGGTGTTTATCTTCTGACAAGAGTGAACAGACAATAAACTGAGGGGGGGTAAATGTAAAGTAAATTGTATGGTGGAAGACGATAAATGCTTGGAAAAAGTAAAGCAAGGAATCCGGAAGACAGGGAGTACTTCAGGGCTTGAGGATTGTAGTTTTAAGTAGAATAGTCAGGTAAGAATTCATTGAGAGGTGACATTTGAGTAAAGGCATGAAGAGGTGAGTGAGGATGGAAGATGCTGCTTACTTTCCTCCAGAACCCATTCTTTATTTGTCTCCTTTACTTTTTAAACTTTCTCTACTCTGTTTTGGCTGGGCCAATGGTTGCTCACTACTTTCCCAGCCTCTCGCATCCAGACATGGCTAAGTTTCAGCCAGTGGTATATGAACAAAAGTAAGTATACAATATTCAGTAACATCTTTAAAGTTGGGGCTGCTTGCCTATGATTTCTTTTCTCCCTTCGTATTATGTGAGAATTAGCAAGATCTAGGGCAACAGTACTGGCACAGAGATGGAAGCTCAGTGCAGAGAAAACGGAGCTGCCACAGCTCTCCAGGCTACTGCTGGCATTATCCTAGAAGAGTTTCACATCCACGCTCCCTTCCAATATGGGGAACGCACAGTGCCCTCCATGAGGGCAGAGACAGGTACACACTATATCCCCAACACGGAAAAACAAGCCTGAAAAATGACAGGTTATCAGAAAATCCAAGAACCTCCTTGCCCTCAGTGCTTTCCAACGCTACTCAAACTCAGCTGTTTGCAGAAGTCACATAGTGGCCCTACAGTCTTACCTCTGAAATTCCCTTCTCTGATCACAATCTTCTTTTCGTCCTCTTCCATTCTTAGGCTGAAACTTCCTTTCCGTCATTCTTATTTTCCAGAAGCAGCTTCTCAGCCTGTGCCGTCTCTCTCACCTTGACAAAGACATTGTAAGCAGTGTTTGAAAGAATGTCGCCATCAACAGGAGCTCCAGACCTACCCCCCTGAGCTGCTGTGCCTTGATTTAAAGTGTACATTTCTATTTGACTCATCCTTTCCCTTCTGCTTACCTTTTCTCCTATTCTTCCAGCCCTTCTGACATCCCATGATCTCTTTTCTTTTTTCCAAATCACTGTCTCTCCCACTAACATGGCTTGTTCATGTAACTTGTTTTTTAACAATCCTCTTGGCCTAATTTTATTCATTATTTTAATATAGATTTTACTAATCTATGAAAAAAACTAAGAAACAAAACCTACTAAAGGTCATGAGAAATCCTAGAATAAATAATTATTTAACTCTAGTTAACCCAGAAATTCTCTTAATTTATAAAACATTGCACAGGGCTTTTGCTGTGAAATACTACCCATGGGCTGGATAATTTTACCCATTAGTTCTTCCAGACTTTCAGTAGATGTAAATCATACACTCATAAAATGTTTTCCAAAGCAAAAAAAAAAAAAAAATGAAGCATCACTTATTAGTCTAGATATGAAAATCCTCAATATAATACAATCAAACCAAATTCAGTAGCATACTAAAAAATCATCTGCTCTGATCAATCAGGATTTATCACAAGATTTAAAAATTCTCATGTATTAGGTAATCTGTTAATAAAAGAATGCATATCAATAAATCAAAGGAACCTAATTATTATCTTAGTAAATAACCAAAAGGTGGTTCATAAAATTGAACACCACTTTCTGCCTGATTGAAAAAGTCTTTTTAAAACTAATAATAAAAGCACATGTTCTTAAAAGAATTACAATATCTTTCACAAATAACAGCCATCGTCATACAAATGGTGAACTACATGGAGACTACCTGTTAAAATTAATACCAAACGAAAATGCCTAATTATGACTGTTATTATTTAATATAGTCTTGAGATGTTTTATTCAATATTTTAAGATATAAAACATAAAATAGAAATACACACTCTGAAAAGGAAGAGATAAAATTACAGTTACCTGTAGTAGAAAACGTGGTTATGTACCTAGATAATCCAAGACAAATCAGCTACAAAATATCTTGAATTAATGAGAACTTACTAGAGTAGCTGGATACAAGACAAATATTAAAAAACCAATAGCTTTTCTATATAAGATTAATATTTACTTAGAGATATATTGGGGTAATCTCATTCACAATAACACAAAAGCATTAAAAAGTGGAAATTAGGGATAGTCATAATGATATACATACATGTACATGTGTGAGAGTATGTGTGTAATTATTTTGGAGAAATTAGACAGATTTGAATAAATAGGGAGGAACACAATATTCCTTCATGGGAAGACTTAAATATGAAAAATACCAGTATCTACTAAGTTTATACTTAACATTGAACGAAATTCCAATGAACTTTTCAAAAACTTGCCAGAGGATGCTGATAATTGCTGAAACTAATGTGCTCATCACATTGGATTTCATTATAATACTCTGTCTTCTTTTGCTTTTGTTTACAATGTTCATATTAAGAAATTTCAAGAAGTCATTAAAAAAATAAACGACTAGCCACAAGACTGTTTGAAAAAAAAAGAGATAAAAAGAAGGCAGCAGAGGTGACATTTTAGCACCAGCAGTGACTGTCCACAGGCAGAAGACATGTGGTAGCAGTGAGTGTCCAGTGGAGAAAGGCCAGCAGCTGGCCCTAAGCTTGACTGTTCCAGTCATGTGAGCTTTGCTGTGTCTTGCCCTCCTTGGTTCCAATCATTTTCTAAACTTGGTCTCCAGCCTTCCCAGTGATTCTGATATATTTCATTTCCATTTAAAGTGAATAGAGTTGGTTTTTGTTTGCAGTGAAGAAATCAGACTTGAACAGTTTAGAAAAGAAAAAAGGTACTTCCCAATACAAATGCCCATAGGCTTAAGAAAAAAATAATAATAACAGAAATGCTGATATACTTAGACCCGAATGACAATTTGAAAAGCCAAACAAACTACATATCAAAACTTGACTATAACTGCCCTAGCTGGTGTGGCTCAGTTGGTTGGAGCACTGTCCTGTGGACCGAAGGGTGCTGGGTTTGATTCCCTGTCAGGACACATTCCTGGGTTACAGGTTCAAACCCTGGTTGGAGCACACACGAGAAGGCAACCAACTGATGTTTCTCCCACTCTCATTCTCTCTCTCTCTCTTCCTCTCTACCTCTCTAAAAGCAATGAAAAAAGAAATGTCCTTGGGTGAGGATTTTAAAAAAAAAGCAACTTGGCTATAACTAAAGCAATACTGAAGGGAAATTTATAACTTTCAAACTTATTTATTGGAAAAGAAGAAAGGTGTGTAAGGGATTGCTTAAGCATAAGAAACTAGCCAGAGAACACAGAGGAAACTCCAAAAGTGAATACATGTAAAAGAAGTTACTTAAATAGAAAAAAAACCTGAACTTTTTTAAAAACTAGGGAGACTTGTAACAAGAATAATTAAGACAAAAGAAAAGAGGGCACAAATATGTAATGTACAAATAGTTAATACGTTTAATATTTAATTAAAGGTGACATAGAGTCAGCTAAAGTTCTAAGTGTTTGACATAACCCATTTAACCCTCACAACAAGCTTTGGAATAAATACTATCATAATTCCTGTTTGCACAATAGGAAACTGACATTCAGAGGGGTTGAATAATTTGCTCAAGATTCAGGGCCAGTTGTAATAAACCCTAGGCATTCTTGCTCCAGAGTCTCTATTCTTTACCATTATCCTAAAGAAGGTGAACATAACTAAAGTTGTAGTAGAGAGTAAAAGATTACGTGATAGTTATATGAAAAACTTTATGCTATTAATTTTGAAAAGATATGGCCAATTTTTCATGTGTTATGTTTTTGTTCATATATAAAGCAAATTTATTCAGTAGCTACCACAGGCAGTGTTAGTCCTCTAACTTTTCTTCGAGGTCGTTTTGGCTATTCCGGGTCCCTTGGATTTCCTTATGAATTTTAAGATGAGCTTGTCAACTTAAGCAAAAACAAAAAACAAACAAAAAAACTTGGATTTTGATAGAGGTTGTATTGTATCTTTAGGTCGACTTGAGTCAGTTTGTATCTCTAGATCAAGGAATGTGGAAAAAAACTCAAAAACTGTAAAAAGCGAATTTCTCCTTCATTATCCACTACCACGCATTTCCCTGACCCAACCAATTATGTATCCTCCCATTCATCATGTGTGTGTGTATATAATTTCACTCATGTATAAGCAATATTTCTATAAGAGAAATTGCTAGAAGTTGAATTGTTGTGTTTCAAAAAGGTTTCTGAAGTTTAAAATTTTAAAACTACTGTCAGATTGACCACAATAGAGGCTGTAATAATTTATATTTCCACTGGCAGTGTATGTGAGTGCTGGTTTTCCCACTCCCTCCAACAAAGTGCTTTTCAAACTTCTTGAGGCCCTCTCAGCATTAGAGGTGTTGGATTTCCATTCAGGGTGTGTTATTTTCTTTGGTGTCTTGCCTCTTTTGTGGAAGTCTTAGGCTTGCAGTTTTGGGTATCTTCTTTAAGGACCTTTCCACACCTATTTAGACTTCACTGCATTTAGCATCCTTTCTTAGTGTGTTTAAGAGATGTCTGAGGCCAATCATAATTTATTTCTTCTTTTAGATGATGTGATCACTTTCCTGGGTGCCTAAAGGACTGTTTTATTTTCCTTGAAGTCTGACATACAAGAGTCAAGATGACTCTGGGACATTGGATGTAGAAAGGAGACATACCCTTCCACATATAAACACTTTATATCTTTTTGACAAAAATACAGTATAATATCTCTAGGACCTCAGAGTAGAAAGGAGTTCTTATATGAGCTTCCTTAAAAAGCTAAGTAATAAGAGAAAATTGGTAAATTTGGCTTTAACCATATAACCTGTATAACCATAGGTATCGTTAACAAAGTTGAAAAAAAGTCCAAAGATTGGGGGAAGCTGCAATATACATAACAGACAGATCATTAGTGTCCTTTAAAGCAGTGGTCCCCAACATTTTTGGCACCAGGGACCAGTTTCATGGAAGATAATTTTTCCATGGTCGAGGGGATGTTTCAGGATGATGGTTTCGGGATGATTCAAGCCTGCCTGGACCAGTAGTGGTTTGTGGCCCAGAGGTTGGGAACCCCTGCTTAAAGAATATCTTAAAATCAGAAGGAAAAATAGAAAAATACGCAAATGATATGAATGGATAATTTATAGAAAAAAGAAGCCAAAAAGATAATAAACTTAAGAAAATATGCTAAACCTCATTTATAATTTGGGAAAACTAAAAAATTCTTAAATGAGATAACTTTTTATATCAACTGCTTGGCCAAAAAAATTTTTACAGTCTAGCAAGAATAAAAGAATTAAAGGATGTAGAATTCAAATACTGTTGGTAGGGACGTAAATTGGTACAAGTAGTTCAAAGAGCAGCTAGGTAATATCTGAAGTTGAAGGTATCCTTGTATTACAAACTCCAGTTCCATGTCTGTGTCTATACATAAAAGAATTCCTGCATTTATACATAAAGAGACTTACCATAAGTTCTTTACAGCTTGGCTGGTAACTGCCAAAAGAAAAAAAAAAAAAGATTAAAACAAGACTGAATATTCATCTGTTGAGGATTCAATAATACATTTGTTTTGTTTACTCATGTGACAGAATGCTATAAAATAATTTAAGCAAATAAGTTAGATTTCTGAGTATCAACATGGATATATCTCAAAAATATAATGTTGAGTAAAAAAAGACTTACAGAATGATATATACAGTATGATACCATTGCTGTAAATTTTAAAAACAAAATAAAGCTTAATCTGGTCCATAGGTACATATGAAACGCAAGTGTAAGCACATGGTTGTATATGTGTATATAAACCTCATGACAGTGATTTCCTCTAGACAGGTAAGAAAATGAAAGAAAGTGTATAAAAGTCACTTTATCTGTAATGTTTCTGATTTTTTAAAATATCTGCAGCTAAACTTCATTAAAATTAAGAACGTCTTCTCTGTGAAAGACACTGTCAAGAGAATAAGAAGACAAACCACAGAATGGGAGAAAATATTTGCAAAAGACACACTGATAAAAGTACATTTGTCCAAAATATACAAAGAACACTTAGAACTCAACAATAAGAAAATGAACAATTCAATTTAAAGAATGGGTAAAAGGCCTTAATAGACTCCTCACCAAAGAAGATATATACATGGCAAGGAAGTATATGAAAAGATGTTCAACATCATATGTCATTTGGAAAATGCAAATTAAAACAGCAGCAAGATACCACTACACACCTATTAGAATGGCCAAAATCCCAAACTTTGACAATATCAAATGCTGACAAGGATGTGAAGCAACAAAAACTCTCATTCACTGATGGAGTAAATAAGTTTCACAGTTTCTTATAAAACTAAACATGCTCTTACCATAAAATCCAGCAACTGTGCTCCTTGTTATATAGGAAAATGAATTGAAAACTTATGTTCATATAAAAACCTGCACACAGATGTTTATAGCAGGTTTCCAAAACTTTAAAGCAACCAAAACTTGAAAGCAACCAAGATATCCTTCAGTAGGTGAATGGTTAAATAAAATGTGGTATATCCAGACACGAATATTCATCGCTAAAAATATAACCTATCAAGCCATGAAAAGACATAGCAGAATCTTAAACGCATGTTACTAAGTGAATAAAAACCTATCTGAAAAGGCTACATACTCTATGATTCCAATTATATGGCATTTTGCAAAAGATAAAACTATGGACACAGGTCAGTGTTTACCAGGGTTAGGTGGGAGGGAGGGATTAAAAGTCAGAGCACAGAAGACTTTTAGGGCAGCTAAACTATTCTGCATGATACTATAATGGTTGAGACATGTCATTATATATTCATCAAACCCATAGAATGTACTGTAATACCAAAGGTGAACCCTAATGTAATCTATGGGCACAGCTAGGGTGGAGGACAAGAATTGTTGAAAGATCCTGGGTCATTGATGGAAAAGTGATCCTGTAGGTCAAATCTGAAGTTAAAGACAAGAATCAAAATGGAAGAGTGAGCATCAAGGAGAGGGTGATTCTGAATTAAGGCAGCAAACAGCAAGCTCAGATATGGAAAGTTCCCTTCTTACACCTGGGGACAGTGGACTTGAAGGTCGTCAGCAGTTATGGGGCAGTATTTCCCCTGCACCTTGCTGAGATAACACTGGACACTCTTTCTGCCAAGAAGCTTATACATGCCACACAGACACCTGGGGGCGAGGCAGGTGATGGTGTGCAGAAGCATTCCTTTGAAGAGGGAACACTGCCATTTGTCATTGCAGTGGGACCCCAATGTGGGACTCGAATGACCTTCCCAGTTACCCTCCTTCTAACCATGAATACTTCAAACAGATCATTGCTCTGATAATTGAGACTGATTGCTATGTATTTGTAACTTCATTTGCCAGTGAACTCAGAATATCATTGAGTGCAGGGCCTTGACAGATAATATACGTATTTATCGTGTGTCTGCTGTGTGAGGTCTCTTAGCACATTATCCTCTTTTGCCCAAGAAAAATCAAATAAGTTAATCTTCAGAGTTACATGGGGGGAAAAGTTTCCAGGCTCCACCCAGGTTTTCTTTGAGTTATACCCCAATTCTTCATGGAAAGGCATCTCTCAAGAAACTTTCCCATACATGGATCTTTCCAAAGTGATCAGTAATGAGTTCTTGAATCTTATTTCAATTTTACCACGTCACTTTATTTTAGGTATTTCATAGCTGTTTTTAACAGTCTAATATATTTTCCTGTTTATAAATTATCTGGCTTCACTCATTATCATGCTGTTTTCCCAGCTCCTGTGATACAGGCTGGCACTAAATGGCATCTCGACAAGTACTGGTTGAAAGAATGTGTGTGTAAATGAGCAAAGACCATATATAAAATCTATAAAGATAAGGCTCAATACAGATAAAGATAATGCAATTAAATAATTTCCTTTGTTTAATTAGTGACATGGCTCCAAAATATAGATCCCTTACTGTACATTCTAGTCAATGAATAAAGTAAAACATGCACCATCCTCTATGATTGAAGTGACCAGGAACATGTACCAGGCATGGCAATAGCTGCTTGCAGAAAACTCTCAGAAAAAACCATCTGACAGTGTTATTTGTGCAGACCTTACTGAAAAGATTTGGGAGTCTTCCTCTGTGTTATCAGGGAGTATCATTCCAGAGGTAAAATGGAAGTACTGATACTTCATTGAGTTATGAGGACTGTATTAGTTTCCTGTTGCTGGTGTAACAAATTACTGCAAATTTAGTGGCTTAAAATAACACAGATTTATTATCAGTTATAGAGATTTGGAAGTCTAAGTTCAGTCTTATGGCTTAAAGTCAAGATATCAGCAGGGCTGTTTCTTCAGTAGGCTCTAGGAGAGAACCTTTCTTGCTTTTTCCAGTTTTTAGAGGCTACCTGTATTCCTTGGCTTGTGGGTCCATCACTCCAACATTTGCTTCTGTTGCCACATGTTCTCCTCTGATCCTCTTATCTCCTTCTTATAAGGTCCCTTATGATGATCTTGGGCTCACCCAGATAATGTAAAATAATCGTCCCATCTCAAGATTCTTAACTTAATCACATTCGCAAAGTCCCTTTTGTCATGTACAGCAATGTATTCACAGATTGGGATGTGGATATTGTTAGGGTCCACTTTTCAGGCAGATTTTAAATGGAGAATTAGCTTTGGGGCCTCACCTTGTAAAATATCAGGTTCTTGTCCAATTTGATCCCTTGGTAGCTGTGCTGATTTTACGATACCTTTGTTTTTCCCTTAGTTATGCTATTATCATATAATAACACAATATGTCAGGCACAATTTTATGTTCTTTATACATTTTAACTCATTTACCATAAACATAGAAAGGCTTAAGTAATTTACCCCAGCTAGTAAGTAACAAAATCAGGATTTGAACCCACGCAGTTGCTCCCTAGAGTTAATGTCTTCACTGTCTTGATCTTTGATGATCCAGCTTTTTCCTGAACACCCTGGTGTTGAGCGTGCATGTCAGTTAAGCCACTTGACATTTCATGACAACCTCTTCAGACTCTTTCCCACACCAACATGACCTCTGATTTGGGGCCACATATACGCACAGTCAGGCCAGTAGCCTCCTTCAGCCTCTGAACAGATTTGCATCAACAATCAAATCTCTGACCCCTCAAAACCAAGGACCAGCCCTTGACCATGGTAACTCCATAGAGGATCAGTCTTTGTGGTCTAGCTGGATATATTCCTGCAGCCTTTACTACAATATTGAAAAGTACTACTTTTAAAATTGGGAATGTGACTCATACTTCTATTTTTTATTGAGTACATGGAAGCAACAGTTAATGCAATTTGGTCTGAACCCTGAGCATAATTCCACTGTTGGAAGAGCATTCATGCTCAGATTTATTAGAAAGGCTGGAGACTCTGCCATGGTTCATTAAAGTTTTTCATTTTTCATCTGTATGAAGCTAAATGCATTCAGACAACACAGAGCTGTTGCTCTGATTAGATTTTTCCTTAACCCAGGAGATCCTAATCTGAGACCAAGGATGCTTCGAATAACCCATGGATGTACTCATTGGTCAGCAATGGATACCTGAGAGCGCAGAGCCACCAGGAAACAAGTAATGAAGTTCAGTTATGGACTACAAAGATAGCATTTATTTCTCACCACCTGCATTGGCCAGAGCCACCATCATCTTTCACCTGCACAACTGCCAGCAGCCTCCTATCTGGCCTGTCTGCTTCTGCTCTTGCCTCCTACCATATACTCTGCACACTGCAGCCAGAATAATTCTTTCAAAGTGTGAGTCAGTCTATGGTACTTTGTTATAGCAGCCTAAGCAGACTAAGGCAAGATCAGAGAAGAATGTATTTACTGGGCTGCTGTGGCAGATTAAAGATGGCCACAATTTTTTTTTGACACCTTCCCATCAAGAGGTGGGGTCTGTGCTCCTATTCCTTGACTATAGGCAGATTCTGTGACTGCTCTGAGCAACAGAATTCAGTGGAAGTAACACTGTGCCTGTTTGCAGGCTTGGCCTTACGAGAAGTAGAGTTTCCACATCCTGTCTCTTGGAATGCCCACTCTTTGAGCCCTGAAATGCCATGTAAGAAGCAACTACCATGAAGTTGCCATATTGCTAGGAAGCCTCAGCTAGTCATGTGGTTAAGCCATATCTGTCAGTCTATCTATCTATCTGAGAAGGAGACAGAGAGAGAAAAAGAGAGACAGACACAGAGGGACGCCCTAACAGCCCCCAGCTTATTCAGCCTCCAGCATTTAAATTATCTTAGCTGAGGCCTCAGACATTGAGAGCAGAGTCAAAGCTTCCTTGCTATGCCTTTTCTGAATTATTGACTCAATAAACCATGAGATATAATAATAATAAAAGTTTTGGGGTAGTTTTTCTGCAACAATATACAACCAGAATAAATGAAATTGAAACTTCTTCAAGTGTATCTTTTGTTATTTATTACCAGTGTAACACCTCATACTTAATGGCTTAAGACAGTTGATAATTTCTCATGATCCAGGAGTGGTTCTTTAGCTTCATGTGGTGTTAGGTAGCATCACTGACATGGCTGCCTTAAGCTGGAAACTCCATTGGGGTGCCTCAGTTCTCTTCCACTTGGCCTCTGTCTCCATATGGTATCTCATTTCCCTAAGTCTTTCTACATGGTCACTGTCTCCAGCAAGATAGCCTGGACTTCCCTACAGCTTGATGGCTGAGTTCTAAGAAAGACTGTTCCCAGAAGACAAGCCCCAGCTCAAGAGCCTTGGCTTATTCATGCTTGCTAGAGGCCGAGGAAACAATGCAAGTCATGTGGCTACATCTGACATCAGTGTGAGAAAAGACTACACAATATGCTAAAACCAGAAGGCAGGGTTCATTGAGAGCCACCAAAATAATAGTCTATCATATTTTGTATACAGTTCTACATTTTGAAAAATAAGATTAAAGAGATGGTTAAAAAAAACTGTGAAATTGAATATAAACAAATATCAAGTTGATAGTATACCCAAACAAAAAAATAAAAGGAAATCAATCCAAAAATGTTTGCGCATAATACCCTAATGTATATCTTCAGTGAGGTATATTCTAATGAAAAAACCCTTTAAGAGAGTCTTGAATTTCACTTGGTAGGTTTTATTTTAGTAATGATAATGACATAACTCTGTGACCTTTTTGTGTATATTGAACGATAGAGTAAATATATTATTTTGGGGAACCAAGACTCTCACTGTGTTATAAGAGAAATACAAATGTGTAGTAGGGAAAGGTGAAGAAGAACTTCATGGTGTTACTTTTGAATTGAAGGTGTCAGTGTAAAGCCATGATTTCATATAGATTTATACACATGCACACACATGCCACATTACAACCTTTCCACAGACAGGGCTTAGAAGCAATGATATCCCAGTAGCAATGAGCATAACTACCACCCAGATCTTGTTTACTACCCCACTGAAAGGAATCAGGTTTCCTAAGAGAAACTGCTCATTCCAGGTCTAGGTCAGTGAGAGCACAAGGTGAATCTATAAAGCCTTTTTGTGCCAAAAATCAAACAAATGCTGAGAGACTAATGGCAGCTTGTCAAAAGGGCCCAGGAGCTAGCTTCAAGTAACTCTTCCAATCAAATCTGGGACAATTTGACCCTCAAAAATTTAACAGTACTAATGGATTATAACACTGTGTTAAAATTTTAAAAGGGGATATAATTCATTTATACAGAGGATATTAGCTAATATGTAAAAGGAATAGTAATTGAATTAGAAATCATTTAGTAGCCACCAACGTAATAACCAATTTGGGAGCATATCAATAGATCCCAGACCCTCTGGGTGAAATATTGTTGGGGTACATGATATTTGTACAGTCTCCAAGTATCACTTCCGTAGATTACTTATTAATTATTGAGGGAGAGGGTGCTTTTACAGCAGATACTATTTAAACCCAGTGATAAAACTTAGCATGACCACTAATTGGACAACCTGACATTGTGTGTGTCCTGGTGGGATACAATGGGAAGTACACATACATCACCACATAGTGTTCTTGACCAAAGTGTTTGACCTGAATTTAATCATGAGACTACAAAGTGGCAAAACCATAACGTGGCGTATATTATGAAACAAGTGGTCAGGACTTGTAAAGAAAGAAAGAAAAAGCAAACCTCTGAGTTAAAAATATAGCAGGGAACTTTTCTAGACTAAAAGAAAACTAAGAGATGTGACAAACAAATGCAATATGTGATTGTTAATTGAATCTTAGATTTTAAAAATCTGCTTTAAAAGACATTTTGAGATTATTGCGGAAAGTTACTAATTTAATACATATTAGATTCTGTTTTGTATCAGTATTAAATTTCTTGAGTGTGATAATGACATCTTGGTTATGTAGGAGACACATGATAGAGTATTTAGGGATAACATTTCATGATGTTTGCACTTTCAAATGGTTCAGCAAAAAAATTGTATGTGTGTATGTATGTGTTGAAAGAGAAAGAGAGAAAAAGCAAATGTGGCAAAATATTAACAGTTGGTGAATCTAGGTAAAGGGGATATGAGGTTCAATGTATTCTTTTAAATTCTAAGTTCAAAATTTTTCAAAATGAAAAGTTGGGGAAAACAACAGTAGAAAAATAAAAGTTCAAGAAAGGAAAATATCATCTTATGCCTATTAAATCAGTTCTTACCACCTCACTGTGCTTTATTTATTAAAATAATACATAGTACTGCCAAGGTTGTGGGAAGCTTATACAGTCCAATTGCCAGTGGCATGACCATACGCTCAACTTACGTGGACGATACAGATTACAGCAATGCTTATCATGCATAGGGACGCATTTAGAGTGGTCAAGCCATCATTGCTTTGAGGATTCATTTCCAGGAATTAGGTTAGCCTGATTTCAAAAAGAGTAAAATTTTGTGTCTGAAAATTGGAAACGGATCTAACAATCCAATAATAAAAGTTAGCATTAGGAAATTATGCTTTACTACTAGATGCAATACTATGCAAGTATTAAACATTGGTTTCAAGACTTCCTAAAATGAAAAAAACAAGATTATGGTTAGCATTTAGTTCTTTTTAAAAAAAAGGACTTCTAGTCAAGATGGAGGAGTAAGTAAACATGCTTGCTTCCTCACACAACCACATCAAAACTGCAACTAAACTATAGAACAACCATCATCAGAACCATCAGAAATGGAGGTGTTTGGAAGTCTTACAACTATGGAATTAAAGAAGAAATCACATTGAGACTGGTAGCAGGGGCAGAGACGTGGAATGAGCTGTTTTTTATCCATGTGGCAGATAAAAATCGGGAGGACTATCACAAGAGTGAGGGGTCCAAGCCCCACTCCAGGCCCCTCAGTTCAGAGTTCCAGTGCCAGATAAATCTCCATAACTTCTGGCTATAAAACCAACGAGGACTGAGGCTGTGAAAAGAGAAACTTCTGGAGTTCCAGGCAGTTCCTCTTAAAGGGCCTGCATACAGATGTACTCAGATTCACTCCCTCTGAGCTCCAGTGCAGTGATTGAAAGGCATCAGAGACATATGGGGAGGAACTGAATCGTCTGGCATCAGGGTGAGAGCTTGGGGGGTGGGCAGCTTTCTTCTTGGAGGAAGTGCTGGCAGAGGCCATTGCTCCTCTCCTGAACCCTTCCCTCACAGAGCCACAGAGCCTGCAGGTCGGTGCCATATCTGAAACTCCATCCGCCTGGCTCACAGTGTTTGCCCCACCCTGGTGATTCCTTGTAGCCCTGCCCCATCCAACTTTTGGCCTACCCAAGCTGTTTCCAGTGGCTATTCCATACAAATGGCATGCTTTAGCCCATGCTTCAGATTTTAAAAAAGTCTCTCAAACAAGCAACATCTGGCTTCAGTGAGCCCCATACCTCTCACTAAGTTGCCCCAGGCCAGGCATTAGCAACAGCTGGCATTGGTTCATAGCTTGGCCTCTCTTGGGCATCTCCAGCCCCAGCACAAGTAGCAGCCATCTGCAGATTGCTTTGTAGCTTAGGCTATGTGACAGTGGACAGAACACAGGCAGTGACTGTTCTTGGATGTGCTAACAGTGATCAAGGCTCAACTACAACAGGAGGATGTACACAGCCCACATAGGGGGTGCACCTTGAGTACCCAGCTTGGATAATAGGGGAAGCTGTGCCCCTGGACCCTAAAAGACACCTACTGCATTAGGCCACTCCACCAAACCTGGGAGATGTAGCAGCTCTACCTTATACATAGAAACGAACACAGGGAAACTTCCAAAGTGAGGAAACAAAGAAATATGGCCCAAATGAAAGAACAGAACAAAACTCCAGAAAAAGAACTAAACAAAATGGAGATAAGCAATCTACTAGATGCAGAGTTAAAAACACTGGTTATAAGTGTTTTTATAAACACTTGATGCTTAATTAACTTAGAAACAGCAGAAAAAAGATCCAGTGAGAAACAAAGGACACACTAATTAAAATAAAGAACAATTTATAGAGAAACAACAGTAGAGTGGATGAAGCTGAAAATCAAACAAGCAATTTGGAATATAAGGAAGCAAAAATATCCAGTCATAAGAGCAAGAAGAAAAATGAATCCAAAAAAATGAGGACACTGTAAAGAGCCTCTGGAACAACTTCAAGTGTACCAGCATTTGTCTCATGGGGATGCAGGAAGGAGAAAAGAGAGAGCAAGAAATTAGAAACCTATTTGAAAAAATGACAGAAAACTTCCTTAACTTGGTGATGGAAATAGACATACAAATCCAGAAAGCACGGAGAGTCCCAAATAAGATGAGCCCAAAAAGGCCCACACCAACACACATCATAATTAAAATGCAAAAGGTTAAATACGAAGAATCATAAAAGCAGCATGGGAAAAGCAGTTAGTTACCTACAAGGGAGCTCCCATAAGACTTTCAGCTGATTTCTCTAAAGAAACTTTGCAGGCTAGAAGGGATCGGCAACAAATATTTAAAGTGATGAAAAGCAAGGACAAAAACCAAGATTACTTTACCTAACAAAACTTTTGAATAGAAGGACAGATGAAGAGCTTCCCAGGCAAGAAAAAGCTAATAGAGTTCCTTACCATCAAATCATTATTAATGAAATGTTAAAGTGTCTTCTTTAAGAAGAAGATCAAAAATATGAACAACAAAATGGCAATAAATATGTATCCATCAACAATTGAATCTAAAAAAAATTAAATAAGCTGAACAGAAACAAAATCATAGATATGGAGAACATTTTGGTGGTTGCCAGATGGGAGTGGCATTGGGAGATGAGCGAAAAATGTAAAGGGTTTAAGAAGTACAGATTGGTAGTTACAGAATAGTCATGTGGCCATAAAGTACAGCATGGGGAATAGAGTAGCCAAAGAACATATATGCATGACCTATGGACATGAACAACAGTGTGGGGATTGCCTGAAGCAATGGGGGTACAGAATGGAGGGGGACAAAAGGGGAAAAACTGGGACAACTGTAATAGCATAAACAATAAAATATAATTTTAAAAAAATGCAAGACTGTGATTCCAACCTTGAAAAAAAAGCATGACTGTGTATGAACCGAGACTAACAGGTAATATGCAAACATTAAATTCACTATATTACACTCAGAATTATGGATAATTTTTTATTTAAAACAATTTAAAACTATTGTAGTTTGTGCAATAAAGAAAAATCTCAACAAGCTTATTGTATTTCTATTAAACTTTCATAGAATGGTAAATAAGAGCACCATACTTTAGAGTATCCTGGTTGTGTGGGTATTCTAAACATCAAATGACAAATTAGTTAACATTGGGGAAAATAAATATGCCAAAGGTATGGACTGGAAGGAAAGGAGAAAACTCAGAACTGTGTGTCAGTGTGGTGATATCTTGAGTATTTTTATTTATTTTGATACTGTTATTTTATCAGAATATTAAAAAGTAATTTAAACATGAAACAAAGAACAAAACCATAGTTACCATTCATTCAACATTACTTTGCATATTTTCTGTCTTTAAGCTATAGGTCCACTCTTTAAAGTAAATTGGATATGGAGGTTGCTTTTCTCTCATCTCTCAATTGTCTGTCTTCTATAACATCTTTAGAAGACTCCAGTTGTTTTGGTCCTAGCATCCTTTCTCCCTCTACTGGTAATAGCACCTCCAGGCTTGATTTGGGAAAATCATCCCTCCCTCACTCTTACCCACATGCTTTTTTGGTGGAGCTGACTCCACATACTACTCCTTAACCAGTAAAATGTGGTGGAAGTTACTGTCTGGGAATTATAAGATTAGCTCATAAGAAGTCTTATAACTTTTGCCTGGTTCTCTTGTCATACCCATTCTTAGAGCTCAGAGCTGTCACGTATGAAGTCCAGCTACCCAGCTAGAGAGATCCTTTGGAGAATCCCTGAGACTACATGGAGAGAGAGAGAGAGAGGTCTAGCCTTTCATTTGTCCCTACCAGGGAACCAGGCATATGAATAAAGCTATCTTAGACCATCCCCCCAAACCAGTACCACCTGGTGATCCTAACAGATGCCATAAGAAGCTGAAGAAGCATCCAGTAGAGACATATCTATACTTCAGACTCTCAATGACTATAGAGCTGCTGTGATTAAAATGTTTGCTTGTTTGTTCATTTGTTACGGGCAACAGGATCCAGCTTTGGCTAGCTTATGCTTTGTATAAGTTTCCTATTGCGGCTGTAACAAAATACCACTAATTTTGTAGTTTGAAACAACACAGTTTTATTATCTTGCATTTCTGAAGGCCTCACTGGGATAAAAATAGGGTGTTGGCAGTTCTGCGTTTCTTCTACAGACTTTAGGGGAAAATCCATTCTCTTGTTTTTTTCCTGATTCTAGAAACTGCCAATATTTCTTTGCTTGTGGCCCCTTCCTCCATCTTCAAAACCAGCAGCATTGCATGTTCAAATCTCTCTGACTTGGCTCCCATCATCACATCTCGTCTCTGAGCCTCCATCTCCCTCTTTCTCTTATCAGGACCCTTGTGATATCATTGGGCCCACCCAGTTAATCCAGGATTATCTCCCTATCCTAAAATCCTTAATTTAATCTCATCTTTTTCCTATGTAAGATGGCAGATTCATAGAAGAGGTGCGACACCTCTTCTCCGTCCCTCACCAATCATATAGTATATTACAGTACAGTACAGTATAGTATAATATAGTAGCCCCCCTTTATCTGTGATTTTGCTTTTTGTGATTTTAGTTATCCGTGTGTGGTTAACGTGGTCTGGATATATTAAATGGAAAATTCCAGAAATAAATAATAAGTTTTAAATTGTACCTCATTCTGTGTCTTTCATCTCATCATGGAGGCCTTGTATCATCTTACATCATAAGAAGGGTGAATACTGTATAGTGAGCTGTTTTGAGAGAGAGGCCATATTCACATAGCTTTTATTACAGTGTATTATTATGATTGTTCTATTTTGTTATTAGTTATTGTTAACCTCTTACTGTGTCTAATATATAAATTAAACATTATCCTAAGTATGCATGTATAAGAAAATCATAGTATATATAGAGTTCCATACTTTCTGCATCTGCTGGGGGTCTTGGAACATGGATAAAGAAGGATTACTGTACAGTACAGTATAGTGACAATGGCCTGGCTTTGATTCCTAGCTGCACTTACTAGGCCCTCTGACCTTGGGCAAACAACATCCTCAGTTACCTTATTTACAAAGTAGAGATAAAGGTGGGACTGGGACCAAAGGATTAAGTTTGTGAAGGCACATAAAACCCTAAGCCCAGTGCTTGGCACACAATAAGCAGTCAATACATGCAGACAAGAATAGTGAGGGAGACCACCCTTGTCCTTTCACTTTAGGCCTTGATCCCAACCCACCTGGTAAGCTCTCTTTCCCACTGCACTGCAGGAGATGGCAAAGAACCAAGGTGTGGGAGATTATTCATTCACTAAGCACTACATGCTGATTAGCTTTAGCACCCTATACAGTACCAGGCACACAGTAGGTGCCCAATACATATTTTCAAACAAATAAAATGCCTGCTATAAGCCAAGTATGATATCGAGTCTTGAGGATACAGAGATAAGCATGATAATCCAGACCAATCTAATAAGGAAGACAGATTTTACTAAGTAAAGACAATAACAGTACAACAGTGATCATAATAGAAGGGTGCAAAACAGAATTGAGTGGACACTAGAGGAGCACTGAGAAAGGACCTAACAGTCTGCAGATGAGGAGGATTAGGAAGGTTTCCCAGGAGGACAGCCCAAGCTGAATCTAGAAGGACAAGTGGGGACTCAGTCTCAAGAGAAACGAGGTGTGGGTCTTCCAGTAGAGCAACAGTATGGACCAAGGATAGAGGCTTGAAGACCACCGTGACTTAGTGAGAGAGATTGTTAGACCCAGCAAGTCCAGGATTGGGTGTGAAGAAGTCTCTGTCCTCCCTCCTTGCAGCACATACGTGCACTGGGTCTCCTGATGCCAACACAACTGAATGGCACGAAAATTAGACAGAAGAGTGAAGGCTTCTGTTCTCAGCTTTGGGGAAAATTTATTCTATATTCGTTTTTGTTTTCTAGAGCCAAGTTCATGCTTCTACAAAGACTGGGTGTTTCCTAAATGCTTCAAACAGACTGGCAGAACCGTGATACAGACAGCCAAAACTGCGAACAGGCTCCCCAATTGTTCTGGGGACTTGCTGTTCTCCAGCCCTTTACCCTGAGGGGCCCCGGAGGCTGGCTGGGTCGGCCTGTTATCTGCATTGACAGAAATAGACTTCCAGACACGGAAAAGCAAGGCATACAAAGGGGGATACATACCCAGCTATCTGGATGTGTATCCCCAGATGCATTTTTGCCCCCAAAGCAGAGATTGGATATTTCTGACTCTTTTCTCCAAAACTGAACTTGGACAAGACTTCATGTCAACAGATTCGTTTCTCCAAATCAGTCTTTCATCATTTCACAAGTAGATTGTGATTTATTGGCTTCTAGAATTAGATTAAAGCAGTCAGTAGGCAATGACTTATTAAAATGATATCTGGCAAAAAGAAAAAAAAAGGCTCCAAGCTGGTTTGAACTCCAAATGACTCAAAATGTAATACTCACATCTTCTCTCCGACCTCCCCTGTCTAATCCTATTGAATTCTGTCTAGTTTTATATAAGGTTTATTTGTCCTGTTCAGAAGCTTAATAGACTAAAACGAAATTACTATACTTAAGATATATGGCTCTGATGGGAACTAAAACTTGTTTTCTTCCTTAGATTTACAAGAAAGTCAATTTCAGCTCAATAGCCATTTTTTCTTTCCTGGGTAGGTCAAGTGGGTTTCAGTTGCAGAGAAGTAAACAGATGTGACCTCATTCATTAAGAAAGCATAACATAAATAGACAGTGGGAGGTTAAGAGTTGTACAGGAAATGGAGAAGCCAAAGAACTTAAATGTACAACCCATGGACATGAACTAACCCATGGACATGAACTAAGGTAGGTAAGGGTGGGGGTGATGCCGGAGGGAACAGGGTTACTGGGAAGAGGGGGAGAAAAGGGAGAAAAAAATGCGACAACTGTAATAGCATAATCAATAATATATAGCTTAAAAAAAGAAACCATAATATTAACAAAATTAAAGCATCTCTCAGTAAATTGACCTCTCAGAACAAACTAACACTATTTCTAAATGACCACAACAATTTACAAGTGGCTGTTTTAACTCCCTCCTCCATTTACAGTAGTAAACAAATATAATAACCTGAGGAAATAAATTGGGCATAAATATATCCACATAAGGGAGTCAGAACGGTGTAACAGGTTCTAATCCCAGCTCTGGCCTCTTAAGAAAACCTTAAGAAAGTGACTAGAATATCTACATCTCCTTTTTCTTGTCGTTAAATAGGGAATGAAAAATACCTGTGCTGACACTGTATTGGTGGTTGTGAAGGAAAAAGGGGAGAAGGGAGTGGGGTATGACTTCTAATGAACGTGGGCTTTCTCTTTGCGGATGATGAAATATGGAATTAGATAGTGGTGATGGTTGCACGCCTTTTCAATATGCTAAAAACCAACAAATTGTACACCTTAAAAAGGGTGAATTTTACAGTGTGTGAATTATGTCACAATTTTTAGAGAAAAAACATATGCTACTTCACAGGGCTAAAGCAATCAAGTGTCATTTTTTAGTGAGGATCAGTTGTGTTAGTTGGGAGGATTTTTTCTTGTTGTTTGCTTTTTGGTTACAATTAATAGAAGCCTTTACTGATTCGCATGACCAAACCGCAGGATGTCACATACCCTGGAATTAGAGATTTCAAGTGGGCCACATTCTTTCCACCTCTTATCTTGGCTTTTTTTGAACATCACCTTTATTTCCTCAGGTAGGGGAATAGATATTTGTAGCTGCCAGACAGGAAACTTTTATTTTGTCACCAGAAGAGACAGTCTTTGGTTCTCTGGCCCGAAGTTCAAAACTACTACAGGATCACCCTAGTTGGGCTGGTTTGGGTAAGATATGCAACCTTAGACATGGCATAGTAGCCTGGCAGACAACTTTTGTAAGAAAATTGGCAGCCTCCATTAGAATTACATGGGCAGAAGTGAACTTTCCATAGGAGATGGACAGAATGATGCTTTCCGCAGACACAGTAGACCAATGATCTAGGGATTTTAACCAATCCCTAGAGTACAGTTGGTGGGTCTTTCAGTGCAATGCAGGAACTAATCTTAAAGTATTTTAAATCAGGTACAATAAATGGAAATTCAGAGTCAAACAGATATAAACGTATTTATCTTTTAAAACAATAATAAAAAAGTCAAGATAGTTAAAAGGAAAACATGTTGAGATTCTGTGAATGTGAATGAAAAAGGTCATTTGGATGAGAATTATGCTTTGAACAAGCCATTGTCAAATTCTCAGCATGACCAAATTTATCTAGTCTAGTTTGGTTCTTTTCTTTCTTTTAAAGTTACTATTTAGTTATGAGAAATTAATGGTGAATATTTAACAATTGGCTCTGAATTCCTATAGCACACCAGTGTCAGGCACTCAATGATCAATTATGGCACTGATGGAACACTTTAAAAAAAATACATATTTTATTGATTATGCTGTTAGAGTTGTACAAATTTTCCCCCTTTGCCACCCTCTACCCAGTACCCCCATTCCCTCCAACAATCCCCCCCTTAGTTCCTGTCCCTGGGTCATGTGTTTAAGTTCTTTGGTTTCTCCGTTTCCTATACTGTTCTTAACATCCCCCGTCTATTCTATATCTACCAATTTGTACTTCTTAATTCCTGTATTTTTCCCCCATTTTCCCCCTTCGCCCTCCCAAATGATAACCAACCAAATGATCTTCATATCTATGATTCTGTTCCTGTTCTGCTTGTTTGCTTGATTTGTTTTTTTGATTCAGTTGTTGATAGTTGTGAATTTATTGCCATTTTAGCATTCATAGTATTGATCTTCTTTTTTAAATATAATTTCCTTTAGCATTTCATATAGTAATAGCTTGGTGATGATGAACTCCTTGGTTTTACCTTGTCTGGGAAGCACTTTATCTGCCCTTCAATTCTAAATGATAGCTTGAATACTTCTTGCCTAGTCCCTTCTGGCCTGCAAAGTTTCTTTTGAGAAATCAGCTGAAAGTCTATGGGAACTCCTTTGTAGGTAACTCTCTGATTTTCTCCTGCTGCTTTTAAGATTCTCTCTACCTTTAACCTTTGGCATTTTAATTATGATGTGTCTTGGTGTGGTCCTGTTTTGGCTCATCTTGTTTGGAACTTTCTGTGCTCTCTGGACTTATATGTCTATTTCATTCACCAAATTAGGGAAGTTTTCTTTCATTATTTTTTCCAACAAAGGAATAAATAACCAAACATCCAAATAACTTTTCAATTTCTTGCTCTTCCTCTTCTCCTCCTGGCACTCCTATGATTTGGATGTTGGTACGTTTGAAGATGTGCCAGATGCTCCTTAGCATATCCTTATTTTTTGAATTCTTTTTTCTTCTTGCTGTTCTGATTGAATGCCTTATTCTTCCTTGTTTCAAATTGTCTGTTTGATTCTCAACTTCATCCTCTCCACTGTTTGTTCCCTGTAGATTTTTCTTCATTTCACTTAATGTAACCTTCATTTCTGCCCGGGTCTTTCTTATCCTGTTGAAGTACCCAGTGAGTTCCTTGATCATCCTAATAACCAGTGTTTTGAACTCTGCATCTGATGGGTTACTTATCTCCATTTCATTTAGCTCCTCCTGGAGTTTTGATCTGTCCTTTCTTTTGTGTGATGTTTCTTTGTCTCCTTGCTTTGGCAGCCTCCCTGTGTTTGTTTCTGTGTATTAGGTAGAGCTGCTCTTACTCCCTGTCTTAGTAGCATGGCCTATTACAGAAAAGCACACCTGTAAGTTGTATGGAGTGGAGCCTTAGGTAAATCACCAGGGGAGGCAACCCATGTCACTGCTCTGTGGCTTTGTGTGGGGGAGGGCTCAGAGAGAGGACAGTGCTGCTGCCTGGCCTCTGGAGTTTTGCCTGGCAGGAAGCTGTCTCCCAGCACCCGTCCTGTTGCTAGTCACTTCAGTTTCTCCCCACATGCCACTGGTGACCTTCCAGCTGTTGCCCTGGAGCTGAATCCCGGAGACAGTGAGTCTGCGTAAATCCTAAGTCCTAAGTCCATTGGAAACCCTTTAAGAGGAGTATCCTGAGAATCCTGCAGCTTCTTCCACCACTACCCCCACCTCCACTGGTTTTTACAGCCTGAAGTTATGGGGTCTTATCATCCTGGTGCTAGAACCCTGGGCTGGGTGGTCTGGTCTAGGGCGGGGATTCATTACTCCCGAGGTATCTCTCCCAATTTTTATCCATCACACATGGATGTGGGAACCCCCACATCCTGCATCTTTGTGCCTCTCCTTGTCTCTAAATCTCCACCCCTCCTACCCATCTGAATGAATGTGGCTTCTTTAGATCCTTAGTTGTCGGACTTTCATACAGCTTGGTTTTCTGACAATTCTGGGATATATTTGTTTTGTAGTCTAGTTGTAATTTTTTCTGTAGTTGTGAGAGGAGTTGAGGCATGTTTACCTATACCTCCATCTTGAGCAGTTGGAACACTCTTTTTTTCCATCTTTTTTAATTCCTCTGATGCATTCTTTTTTTTTAATTTTTATTTTTCAATTATAGTTTACTTTCACCATTATTTTGTATTGGTTTCAGGTGTACAGCATAGTGGTTAGACAATCATATACTTTACAAAGCATCCCCCCTGGTATTTCCTGTACCCAGTTGGCACCATACATAGCTATCACAGTATTATTGACTGTGTTCTCTATGCTGTACTTTACATCCCTGTGACTAATTTGTAACTATCAATTTTACTTATTAATCTCTTTACCTCTTTAAAAATATGGAACACTTCATGAATTTGAGTGTCATCCTTGCACAGGGCCCATGTTGATCTTCTCTGAATCATTTTAATTTAACATGTATGGTACTGAAGCAAGCTCTGGGATGCTTTTATCTTGATGTAACACCATTACAGCCTGATTTCCTACTTGACAGTGTACCTAAAAGAAAGGTGGGACAAATAATGAAAAGCCAAAAATAGGAGGAAAAGAATGAACCAGGGGAACCCTTCTTTCATATTTTTTTATTAACTTGGAATTTCTAGAATAATCTCCAAGTATAATGAGGTTCTTTTGTACATGTTTAAGTATAAATATTATTATGCTAATATTTTTTCTTTTCCTAGATTTTACATTATAAAAATAAAGTAGCCCACAAGTCTGGTATTATGTGCTTTTAGAGGTTCTTTGCAATTTTCCCTTTCACAGCTGTTAAATAGCTTTTCTCTCCAATATTTTTTCCTGCATAATGATTTTTATGGAAGCAAATATAGTAAGCATTTTAAAGTCTTACCAGTTGTGACAATAAAATAACGGAACTTTTAAAAATCCAACCATGTATCTGGAAATATAGAAAAACCATGCATTTATTTCTTAGGAAGTCACACACTTGTTCTAATGAGAATGACACTGTGCAAACTGTTTTGGAAATCCTCTTTTTAAATTGTCTTCAGCCAAGATTATGAGGTTTTGAATGAAAATTCGTTAGGTTACCCTGTAGTGCTTCATTTTTGTTTTGTTTTGTTTTGTTTTTTTAGTTAAAAATAGTACCTCAGATGTAGGGTAAAGAGCAATGAATTTGGAGTCAGAAGATCTGGAGTCAAGTTTGACTTTCTGTAACCTACTAGTTGTATAACTCTGCATATCCCTTAACTTTTCTTAACCTGAATTTTCTCCTCTACAATTTGATCATGAAAGTACCTACATCAGGGGTTGTCCTGAAGACTATATGAAACAAAGCATTGTTATAGCACCTTGGGAAATGAAACACACTGTCCTAATGTAAGTTATTATTGGCCTAGCTTGATTAGAATTGAATGGGTTTGGTTATTTCCAAAATTCAGTTGTAACCACTGAAAGCATAAATATTCCATCATTGAAAAAGTATTTAAAAGAACATGGAAGAGGCAGTGATACCTCAGGTTAATATATTGAACCCAAATGAGAACTCAGCTGAGATCCAGAGCAATATAGTTTGTAGTAACACCCTCCTTGCTGTCTGGGTCCTTAGCATTCTCATTTCTTCCTAATCCTCTGCTATCCAGCACCCACTCCATTGGATGAAAGTAGGAAATGTTGGCTAAATTCAGGACATTTGTGAAAATAAAATCTGAAAGAATTCTGGCTGGGCTTTCGACAAGACTATTATCCGTTCTCTCACACCTAGCAGCCTGGGCCAACCAGCAATCCTCGTTTTAAATGACTGACTCTAAGGCTGTTGCTATCCTTGCCATCTTAAGATAGCCTTGACCTGAGGGGCAGGAGCACAAATTCCACAGTTAAGCACAGGCCGTGAGTAGGCTGTTCTGTACAGTCTGAGACTACAAGTGAGAAATTAGGCCCTAGCCCAGCCAAGACACAGTCATTCCCACTGCTAAGCAGGTCTCAGCCATCCACCCTCAACCCACTCAGTCACATGAATGAAATATTTAGCCAGGTTACCCCAAGTTTCTTGCTGTAAAACTAATCCTTTGTGGTCTGCTGGAGCAATTACTGAAACCTGTCATCTGCAATACTCCTTTCAAATCTAAAAGTATTCTCTCTTTTCATTTTGCATGTTAATCAAAAAAATAAAATAAACAAACAGCAGTCACTTAGGTATTCCAACAATGCTTTACCACATCGAGGCTACAAAATAGAACAACAGATGTTTTATTGCATTCTGTATCATCTTTATTTTTCCTTTTTCTTCTTAGTTTTAAAAGTGTGCTTTGTTTATAAGAAAATAATGTAAAAAAAAAAACTACTTAACATTCTGAGGGGAAAAGAAAACCCCTCACTGTGGCTGTAAATTTCGGTGTATGGTAAAAGAGTTGTCCTGCATCATAACCTTATTAATTAAGGTTTTACTGTGGGCACCCTCTCAGGATTCTGCTGTCAGTTCAGGATTGTGTCATGAGTACAAGGAAAGTATTAAGTGCCTAAAAAAAGGGCAAATGCAAATCTAATGATATTCAAAATAGTTTACAAGATACAGCTGTTCCAGTGACAGATTAAACAGGACAAATACTCTTGACTCAAGATTTGATTATTCTTAGAGCCACTGCAGATTCTCTCTCTCTCTCTCTCCCCAATTAGATACTGAGGGAACAGATCAAATGTTCTCAGCTAGCAGTAATCAGTACCTACAAATTCATTTTAACCGACTGCCTTTTGTGTCTTGTTCATTTGATCCTAATTATAATGCGTGGATTTGATGGTTTACAGGTATGTTTATCAGTTTGGGTTGTTATACTGATTCCTCTAGGGAAACATCCATTTCTCATTGTGTTTTGGGTGATAGTTCCTTGAGATATACATAGATGGTATGTAGAGAAATAGATTTCATGGCCAAAAATGTTTGGGAAATTCTGGGTTAAACAACCATACAAAATAAAAAAAATTAATTTTTGATGGGTGGTCAACCTAAACATAGAAATGAAAACAATAAAGACTCTAGAAGAAAATATAGCAAAATATTTTTTCATGACCTTGGGGAAGGCAAAAATTTCTTAGCAGGACATGAAAACATTGACAGATTTGACTTCAGCAAAACTGAAAACATTACCTAATCAAAAGACACATTTAAAAAAAATAAATAATTAAGAAAGTAAAAAGGCAATGAACAGACTGGAAGAAAACACAATTCAATCTGACAAAGACTCATATCCAAAATATATAAAGAAATCCTATGGATCTATAATAAAAAGGTAAACAATTTAAAAAGACAAAACTAAAAAAGATATGGCAAAAGACTTGAAGGAATGTTTCACAAAAGAAGATATATAAATGATCAATAAGTACATGAAAAGATTCTTAACATTATCAATCACCAAGGAAATACAAATTAAAACCATACTGAGTACCACTTCACATCAACTAAAATAACTGTAAAATAAAAAAATTTAAATACTAAGCATCAGCAAAAGTGTGAACTAGCTGGAAAATAGCTTGCCACTAAACAGATAGTTACTGACAGCAATAATTCCATTCATAGATGGACTTAGCATCTCTGTGTGTATGTGTATATAAAATATCTGATACACATGCACACAGAATGAAAGTATATATCCATGAAAAGACTGGTATAAAAATATTTATAGCAGCATTAGTCATAATAGGAAAGAAAAGTTCCAAGACTAGTACAAGGCATTTCCATATTTCTCCTTTATCCAGATCACCAACTGTTGGATGTGGATATTTATTGGAACTCATTGAACTGCATGTTTAATGCCTGTGCATTTAACTACATGAAAATTTGGCCTTATGAAGGGGGTACAGGCTATTTTACTAGAAAGCTTCTCAGAATTTGTTAAATCTTCAAAAGAATGTTGTATACTTTATGCATTACTTGCCAGATATTTTTGGATATGAGACCTAGCTTCCAAGGAAAACCTGCTGCACCAGCATTCTGAAGAATGCTGAGTGGGACCCCATGCTCTAGGATAGCGGTTCTCAGCCCTGACTGCATACTGGAATCACCTGCGGAGCTTTTAAAATTGACCTCAAGGCCTGGTTGTGCCCCAGACGGATCGAACTAGACTCTAATCATGGATCCCAGGCATTAGCCTATTTAAAAGATTCCAAGTGATTCCAATGTGTAGCTGTGTTTGGGAACCACTGTCTTACAGAAACAGTTCCTCTCTTTAAGCCTCTGCACTTCCCCACTTAAAAGATGGCTCACATTTAATAAACATCACCAGCAAGTCCCAGGACCTGTTATCCTCACGTGGAGGGTATCACTGAGAGTGGAGGTCTTTTTTACTGGCTAGTGCCCACCTGGCTGGCTCTCTGACCTCCGGGACTCTGGATGCCGGTCTAAAGACTGCCTGCTCTAGACCAGGTGCCCATGTCTGCCTATGGTATTTGCCCTTTTTATTCCAGCCCAGCTCTATACTACTAAATGATCTAATTGGTTGCTGATCCCCCAGCCATGCAACCAACATCCAATGAGAATTAGGCTTTTGTCACTTGAGCTGGAAGTTTATGTCCTGAACATTCTCAAGCCATCCCACTTTCCACGATTTCTAGACCTATTTCTGACCTCAGCATCATTTTTGACCAGTCTCAAATTGGCCTCTTGGATTTGGTAGCTGATACTGCTGCTTTGGTTCCAGTCCTTGTCTCCAAATGTGACTACATCCTGTGCATTTATCACAGTAGCACCCTTTCTGGTACCAGCACCTTCCAGCCCAAACCAGGACCCCTTCCTGGTGCCAGCTGGATGAGCCTCAGCTTAAGAAAGGGCAAGGGACAATTTCTTCCTGCTCTCAGGCAATGTCCCTGGTCTTACCTATGTATACAGTTTAGGCTTGCCCACTCTGGCTTGACTGGTCTGACCCTTTGACTCAGCCTGGTCATTTTTATTCTTTTGGGCGTCACAAAGAATTGGAATTAAATGAGAGAAAATGCCTGGACGTGCATTAGGCTAAAGCCATTGTATCAGATTTCTGTGTGCTTCGGAGGGGCTGGTGTCTGTCCTGCATTCCATTCCACTGACCATGTGGTGCATTCTCGGTGCAGGCGGCTGGATGAAGTGCGTATCAGGAAATACAGCTGCTCACCCCTCAGAACTCCAAGTGCCCTCTCCTCTCATCTGCCTGCCGTGGCTCCAGCCTACCCTTTCCTGGCCTGGGCCACAGCTTTGATCCAGGGTTTATCCTTATGTCTGTTCATGATTTGTATCTGTCCCTAGCCTCAAACCCATGTCACAGATCCCTCCAAGGGGATGGAGAGGCCAAATTCCTGACATCAGGTTCATGGACATCTGTTGTTTTTGACTGCCCAGACTTCACCCCTTTCCTCTGGTAGCAGCACCCAACTTTTGCTTGGAGGAATATGTGCTCACCCACAATCAGAAATAATATATCTATCATGTGTGTGAAGTGTCCCTCTCCTGGCCAAGGCATGGGCAGAAGTCCCAAACTAAATCCTTGGATGCTGACTCTCTGAAACTTGAATGGAGCAGAGTAGCAAAAGTTTTACAGTGGTCCAAAATAAGTCAAACTTATCTTCAAGGTAATGTTTTTTGTTTCTATCACCTAGAGCCTGTGAACTCCCTAGTTCCTGGCCTTTTCTGAGCTTCATTCTACAGCTTTTTCTTCAATTCCCAAAGTTCCTTTATTATTATTATTATTATTATTATTATTATTATTATTATTATTTTATAATAGCAAGAGCTGGTTCTGTTGTTTGTGAACAATAAATACAATTATTTTACTGCCAACTCTTTTTCTTATGGTTATACAGAATTATTTTGAAAGGATATCTTATATCCCAGGATTATGTTAAAAGGCTGTAGAGTAGACCTAGATCTTCCCATACAGCCCTCACGTTTTGCAGATGAGGAAACACATTTTGGGATTTATTAAAGTAACATACATTGCTCTGATCATCTACTTACTGTTTATATTAAGGGGACTATCTATTAATTAATGGACGCTGAAGGGAGCATTTAACATTAAAAGCCTCCCCCATACAAAAATGTGAATAATTTATTCACCTAAATTTTCTTGAGAACAACTTCTCAAGGCTTCCCAAGTTCAACAGAGTTTTTTCTTTTAAAAAGGTGCCCTACAATTTATATTTGGTAGTTGAATATGAAGGAATTGGGTCAGAATTTTCAATTTTCCACAAAATTCTCTGGTTATAAAGGTTAAAATAGCCTCCTCCTTGGTTCTGAAAGGAATTGTTGTAATTATTAGTATCTCATTTCTAATACATATTTTACAGTTCACACGCAAAGATAAAATTCTAGATCCATCATGAATGTAAAATATGCAAGTGGAGTGGTTTTTACAAGATGAAGGATGTCAAGTCTTTTGGAACCCATGGACTTTGTCTGTTACCTGTATAATCCTATCTGAGGAATTGTTTTACATCTCAGGGCCTCAGTTTCCTCATTTATGAAACAGAGCATGCCAGTGATACCTGTCTCACAGAGAGACCTAGCACTGGTTGGATGAGAAGATGTTAACCATCTCCTGGTTGCAGGCTGGCACAAATAGTAGGCAAGCAAACATTTGTTGAATGAAGCATTTGTGTATTATTTTCTAGGTCCACTTTGCTCTCCCAAAATATTTTCTTATAATTATGCAGGAGGCAGATGAAACTGTCCCTGGGACTTAATCATAGGAAATATTTTTGACAAAGTACATTTTGGGGCTTGGTCCAGGAACATAACCAGTGATTTTGCAAGTATATCTCGTCTGCATAAACAAGGCCTTTGTACAATAGAATCTCTTATTCTTTTGGCGTCTTACCTACTGGGATTGCTCTGCCTTTACAGATGGTCAGGTCCAACCTGAAAGAGACTGCAGGCTAAGCTGTAAACCCCACTATCCTAAACTAAGGAGGAAACTTGAGAGACAGAGGGTGTGGCTTACTCATTAACAAAATGTTAATAGGAGTAGAAAAAGGCTTTTTGACTTTCTTACTCCCTCTGCCTCCAATATTTGAGGAATGTTGCTAAGTTAAGGAATAAATTGCCTGGACAAGGAAATGGTAAAAAAGCTTGTCTTTTGTCAGACAACCTTCAGTCTAAGAAAACCATGGAAAGTTCAAGAAGAGGCAGGAACAGCTGCTGGTGAGCACTCAATGCAGACTGGTAGTTTGATACAGCAAAAGCCACAGCCAGTGAGTCTGACTCAGGTTTTTTTTCTACCTACCCTATTTACCCCATCTCTGTTTCAGACAGTGATGCATTTTGTATCTGTGCAAAACTAGGAGACAAAAAAGTAAGAAATAATAAGCTTATTATGTTGATATTGATTTTTTTTTCGGTCTGCCAGTTTCTATTAGAAACTTAACATAATTAAGACATGGTTTTTATTTTTTAAAGCCCAACTTAGCTGTATTTGTTAAAACAAAAAAAATTTTTTAAAGGAAAGAAATTTAAATCAGTAAGGGTGTCATTATTGTCCAATAATAGATCGTAAATATTGATATACCAAATAAGACCCCTGAATAAGTGTCTAGCTCATGAAAGGACTAAATAAATACTTGTTGAATGAATGAATGAAAGCCAAATACTTGTATGAGCAAATCAAGTCTCTTGTTAATTTTTATATTAGAGTATAGAATATGGAGCTGGAAGGAGCAAGGAACAGTAGTTTAATCCTGACATTTTACAGGGGAGAAAATGAGGCCAAAAAGAGGTTACTTGATTCAAGCACAGGCTGGTAGCAACTCCAAATTTTATTATTCCCCTGCAAGTTGTCATTCGAAATCTTTTGCCATAAATTCATTCTTAATGCATACACAGTCAGCGTACTCGCTTAATAGGTTCCCCCCTCAATTTGCCCTACTAATTTTAGTATTCTTTCATATATACAACATATATTTATTGCATGCTACTATATGCCAGACACTGTTCTAAGCAGTGAACAAAACAGACCAAAATCATGTCTTCAGGGAAAAGGTCAAGCAAGAAAAAAGAAAGTAAATATTTAATATATCTTATAATAATAAGTGCCCAAATAAAACAAGATAAAAATGATGAGGATCCACTCCTAGGTATACACTCATATAACATATGTCCACACAAAAAACTTGTATACAAATGTTCTTAACAACATTACTCATAATAGCCAAGAAGTCAAAATAAATCAAGTATCCATCAACTGATGAGTGGAGCAATAAAATGTGATATATCCATATAATGGAATATTATCTGGCAATAAAAAGGAATGAGGTACTGATACAGGGTACAGCATGAATGAACCTCAAAAGCATTATGCTAAGAAACCAGTCACAAAGGACTACAAATTATATTTTCCATTTATGTGAAAAGTCCATAATAGACAAGTATATGGGACATAAATTGCTGGTACCCTGTCCAGCATGGCTTAGTTTATTGGGTGTCATCCTGCAAATTGAAAGGTCACTGGTTCAGTTCCTGGTCAGGGAACATACCTGGGTTTTGGCTCCTGTCAAGGTGATTGCAGAAGGCAACCAATCGATGTTTCTCACATGGATGTTTCTGTCCCTCTCTACCTTCCTTTCCCTCTCAATAAAATAAAATAAAATAAAATAAAATAAAATAAAATAAAATAGATTGGCAGTTGCCTTGGGCTAGGAAGTTGGAAGGGTTGGGGAGCGATGGTTAAAAGGTACAGAATTTTTTTTTTTAAGAATTTATTTATTTTATTTTTAGATAGAGGGGAAGGGAGGGAGAAAATGAAGGAGAGAAACATCAATGTGTGGTTGCCTCTCGCGTGGCCCCTACTGGGGACCTGGCCCACAACTCAGGCATGTGCCCTGACTGGGGAATCGAGCTGGCAACCCTTTGGTTTGCAGGCCGATGCTCAATCCACTGAGCTACACCAGCCGGGCAGAATTTCTTTTTGGGACAATGAAAATGTTCTAGAATTGATAGTGGGGATAGATGCACAATTCTGTAAATACACTAAAAGTTATTGAGTGGTACACCTTAAATAGGTGAATTGCAATGTGTGTGAATTATATCTCAATAAAGCTGTTTAAAAAAAGATAGGGAGTACTGGGGCGGGAGTGGGCTGCTGCTGCTTTAGGAGGAGTAGTTAAAGAAAGTCTCATTGATAATGCAACATTTGAGCCAACACTTCAAGGAATTGAGGGAGTGACCTTATGGATATCTGGGGAAGAGCATTCTAGGCAGAAAGGACAACAAATGCAAAGGCCCTGCAGTAAGTAAAAGAATGAGATGTTGGAGGAACAGCAAAAAGATAACATGGCTTGTGGAGTGAGCAAGGGGGAGATGGTAGAAGAGGTTAAACAGTTAGCAGGATAGAGTGGCGATGTATTGAGGGGATTTGTTAGCCCCTGAAAAACCATGGCCTTTCTCTGAGTGAGATAGACAACTACTGGAAACTTTAAAAAAAAAATTTTTTTTTTATTCTAGAGAGAGGGGAAGGGAGGGAGAAAGAAAAGAATGTGTGAGAGAAACATTAATCAGTTCTTATTACATGTGTCCCAACAGAGGACTGGGCCTACAACCTAGGCATGTGCCCTAGCCAGTCATCAAACCTGCAGCCTTTCGCTTTGCAGGATGATGCTCAACCAACTGAGCCATGCTGGCCAGGAGACCACTGGAAACTTTTGAGAATCATGACATGATTTTTAGGCAAATCACCCTGCTATGCTTGTAGTAGATCAGAAAATCAACTAGTTTCATAACCATATTCAAAGGGCCTTCTGACTTCACGTCTGGGCTTAAAGTTCAGAATGTAAATGGAACCAGGGCAGAGGTCTCCCTCACCCAGGCCTGCTGAGAGCATCGCTCAGTCTTCACTGTTGAAACCAGGGGCTAGGGAGGAGCTTCTGAGGCTAGATGTGACGCAGTTCCACCTGGTTTTAGAAAAACTTTCTTTACAAGAGGAGACAGCTATCAGATTTACTAGTAATTGTATTTGGCAATAAAAATGCCAAGCCATAAAGGGTTATCTAATATAACTGGAAGGCCAGTGATTGAGATGAGCAGTAGAACCTGATTTCTGAGTCCCTGACTAAATCAAAGGATAGGCAGAGGGAAGATAAGTTACTGAGTTCACAGACTCTGGAATCCATTTATCTGTTCTTACCGCCTGCTCTCTCCGTATGTACTCTTTCACCAAGAGACACTGTGGAATCAATAGGGGCAAGGAATTGTGAGATGAAGTGATGAAGTTTATTCACTTTATTGATGGCTTACAATTCTGTATTGTTTTTTAGAACTAGTTTTTAATATTTTTATTCCTGTGCATTTTAAATCAAACTATTTATAACAATACATGTATTCTAAAGCATTCTATTTCTTTTCTTTTTATTCTTTCCCTTTTTTATTGCATATAAGAGAGTCATCATCAGTCATAAAGCATCCTGTTTCTGTGGGTGAAGTTTAAGGTGTGGATTTTTTTTTCCTCCAAGATTTTATTCTGTTCCACTAACTTCACTACTGACAACTTGGATTTACTTAAAAGAAATATGGCTGCCTACAAGATATTCTGACAGAATGGCTACTGGGCTGGTACTAGAGACTTCTGTTGTAGGAGGTGAGAAACACCCTCCTGAGTTCATCATTCCCAGTTTCTCAGATGGCAGTCAGTGGGAAATGCTAGTTGAATCAATGAATTTATAAAACATGAGGTATGTACTTTTACACAACTCCTAAAAGTGAGCTAGTCAGAATGCAACCAATAAAACCATGCACACGCTATAAAAAGTTCTAGATAATTAAGAGAAGTAAAAACATTGTCGAGACATTACTACCCTGAGTGTGTTTGTTTTAAGAGAATTTAGACACATTTGGAGAAGGATCCTGTGGCTGGTTTTGTCAGGGCATCCCCGGGGTTGGATCCACGGCATTAGGTACCAAACTGAATAGATTAAAAATGTTGAAACTCATGGAGCAAGGCCGAGGAGGTGTGGCACTTGCACAATTCGGATGTAAGGTGAGTTTGGGGGTTAAGGTTGTTGGGAACCAGGTAAGTGGTCTCTAAACCAGGAATCGCTTTTAGCCTTTCCCTTCCCATCTTTAGTACACCGGTTTTTTCTCATCGCCCTCTCTCTTGTCCTTTTCTTGCCATTCCATTTTCTCTGTCTCTCTCCATATGTATTATTACACTAAACGAAGCCAGGTTTATTGATTGTTATATTTACTGAATAAAGTTTTATGTCCCTGTGTTTATTTTTTAAATTTATCCCCTGGCAGGTTGCCTTTCCTGAGACAGGAAAACAAAAACAAAGAACAGTAAACTCTATGCTTCCTTTTAAAAGTAGACAACTTTAAAAAAATTTATAAGCACAATAGAGTCTTTTTAGTGAGTCAGTGGCTCTTGATTAAAAGAAGAAGAGGAAGAAACCTTCCCCATTGACTCCAAATCAATACAGAAATGCTCAAAAGGATTCCTTCAGTTAAGAAGAAAAGTGGTGAAATAGAAAGGGGGAAAGGCCATCCTATTTATGTTATATAATAGAAATTGATTTTTGATAAGGAAGTTAGCAGCTGCAAGTATTGAAGTTTAGCTCTCGTGAGAAATGGTTGCCCTATTTTAGGGTTCTTGCCAAAGCTGGAACAGGTGCTGACTTTTTTTTTTCTTTTTTAATCACTCATAGCTCACAGGGGTTTAACTGGCTAGAAGGAGGCCCATACTCAATGGACTTGTGCCCAAATGGGTTGTTGTGCAGGCAACACAATGCTCCAACCGGCTTGATGCTCTGATACAATTCCCAAAGCCCTTCTGGAATATTTGGCTAGGCAGACTCCCACCCATAGTAAAATTAGAATCACACCTGCCACATCCAGCATGTGTTAAGTTTCTGAAAATACTAGAGAAGGAAGATAGCAAAAAATATTCATACCAATATCCTTAAAGAGACTTGTCCTAGGACATTCTAGGTCAGGTGAAAGGGATGGGAGTGGGGATAATCAGTGGCCTTCACTTCTAAAGTCTTCTAATTAATGCAAGACTATGGGAATTCTTTGAGGTAATTTGTGGTAAAACATTGTTTTACCCCTTTATTTTATAGGTTTCAAACATAAGCTTAGTTTTGTCAAACTTAGTTGTGCCTTTTACTTCTTTAAAATTAAAAAAAATTACTTAAAATTTCACTGAGAATGGACTGCAATGCAGAAAGATGTAAAGAGGAAGGTAGCAAGGCCAAGGGGGCTGAGGAGGGAGAGTTTTCAGAGGTTAAGTAGGGAACTAACAATTGACCTAGACTTGTCACAAGTTCATATACCGGCAGAGCCCGCAGGTTGCCAAAATGAGAGATTTGGCTTGGCAGTGGTGGGGCTGTGATGAACTGAAGAGGATGTGCTCTCTGTGAGGTTCCTCAGCTCCAGCCACTTGTTGCCATGAGAGATTGTGGGTGTGGTATTGCTAGATCTTCTGAGTTTTCTAGGGCAGCCAGAAATCTGGATGCCATATAAGATTTCCAAATTTTTAAAACATCGAGGAGGTCAGACAATACACATCTACCAGCATATTTAGTCGTGGGCTGCTGATTTGTGATCACTGCCCTACAACAGCTCATTACGTCTGTGCCATCTGCTGCTCACCATGCTTCCCTTCTGTACCAGTGCGAATCATTGGTTCCAGTTGTTACCGGACAGAGGCCTGGCCCTGAGTGTGTCTGCCTTGGGCCAGCTATAGTGTGTGGGTTCTTGACTTTGTGCAGGAAAGATTTCACAACATGAGTCCAGGTGACTATGAGGGTACATTTGTTAAAGCTGGGCGCAGTAAAACAAGGAAGGGCTTAGCATAGAGGAAGCAACAGGAGAGCGTAGGGTGGGCTACCTTAGCTCACTGGGAAGTCAGAGAAAAAGGCAGATTCAGGGGATTGGTCTGGAGCAAGCGACCAGCTGCCCGTTGTCTTAGAGTTTAGGAGATTCGTGCCTGTGGGGAAAGAAGTGAGAGAAAAGAAGGGAAAGGGAATGACAGGGGCTGCTTCCCAGAGGGAGAGCAGCACTCTGGGTCCTTTGTCTTGAGGCTTTTATTGCCCTCTTGCTGGCAGGAATCTTATGGGAGGGTTCAGGGGAGGGTTGCCCAGGTGTGCCCTTTTAGGGTCATGGTCTCCACTGATTGGTCAGTCATTGCAGCTGGTCCTGGAGTTGCCCACCTGGGTTTGCTGCTTTTCTAGGTCTGGAGCAGAAATACAACTGAAGCCTAGATATTTTCTCCAGGGAGGAAAGGCCAGGGAAGGAAAGGTTACCCTCGGGGCAAGCTCCTTGTTTTTCCAGTTTTGCCCTCTGCCAGACTGACTGGGGCCTGCTGAAAACCTGTACCTGGTAATCATCTACACCTGCTTGTAAATTGCTCAGCCATTGTGTTCAGCTATCTGTCTCAGTTTCCCTATTCCACTTGCCAAGGACTTTTCCTAGCTTTTCCCTATCCTGTCTCACAATGTAGTTTGGCTTTGCCCCATCCTGCCAGCTACCCTGTCTTTTCAGGACTGGATGTGTCCCCAATCTCCCTTAAGAGGCCTTCTACCACCATCCCTCCTCATTAAGTCTTACCCAACCTTCACTCCCCACCCCCCACTTTCTGGGCTTTCTCAGTCCATTCATTAACTTAACACATATTATTGATATTTATTATGTGCCAGGTACTCTTTTAGGCATGGGGACATAGCAGTGAATTGTTTAGCCCACTTTCTAATCTTCCTTAATCCCTTCTTGCCCTTGAATCCCCAGAACTTGCAGGGAACTCAAAGTTTGACCTCACTTCTGGCACCTAAGTCTATGATAGACCCTTAGTGAATGTCTTCCTCTTACAGATTCACCCCTTAACTTACAATGAGAACTTCTTGACCGTAGAGACCAGGTGTTTTACTCTTGGGAATCTCACAACCCTCCAAATGATCTTGAACCAAGTTTCTAAAATGTCCACTGTTTGATTGATTAAACTGATTTTATCATAACCAGTGGAATGGAGTACATTAGAGTAAGTAATCACTATTCTTCTTCCAAAAGGAGATTAAAAGAACTTTCTTTACTTTGAATTGCAAATTACAACATTTTATTTTGAAGTATAGGTTAATTAACCTTGAGAATAAATAGCTTGGATTTTAGAGATTCACTTTTGGGACTTTGTGGTTTGTGCCAGGAGGTTTATAGAAAAGCTAATCAAAGGGAGTGAGAGAAGGGAGAACCTGTTTGCACTTCACTTCTCAGTGATGATGTTCCAGCTCTGCGTGACTTTGTGTCGTGATTTAAGGCTGCTCATTCGGCAAGGCATGTAGGTCACACTTGAGAGCACTCTCCCCAACAGGGCTTTCTTGGAGCATGAAATTAAGTGAAGAGCAGGCCTGGCCTGGGAGCTAGTGATGGTCCACTTTTGATGAAACCTTTGGCCCTGACCCAAGATAGCTCAGAAGAGCAACAGGAGTGTTTGGTTTCTATGTCTTAGCTCACACAATAATTCAGAAGTGGACATCTGTGGCTTTGCTGGCCTAGCATCCAATCCTCCTTCCTCTGGAACAGCACCCTGATTTTCCTTAGAGAACTAAACATAATTTAACTCTTATTCCATATGATTTGGGGGAAGGTCACAAGTCTCAGATCTGCCCATCAGCATTTTTCATCATCTCTAAGGTCAGTTCAGTGATGTTTACTAGTGGAAGTGTATAGACCATTTGGACAAAAATATCTTTATATCTGGTGAACTAGAGAGCTGTGTGGGGCCACCATATGGAGAGTCAGCTTAAGAGAGAGAATAAAGCCAACACAGAGGAAAATAGGGGATAGAGACAAACAGAAAGAAAGAAAAGTCCAGGTCCTGATGACATAGATTGAATCCCTGGATCCAGCTATGCCTGAAGCAAGTACACACTTTACAGTTAAATGTACTGCTTTTCATTGTCACTTACGCAGTTTGACTGGATATCTTATCACTTGGAATTCAAAGAGTCCTGATTGGACTTTGTCGTTTAACTTAAGCATTTGGTAAACGTATATTGAGCATCTACTATGTTCCAGAGTTTATGGTAGGAAGTGCTGGGGATACAGAGTTGAGCGAGGTAGTTTCTTTACAAATTAAACATTTGAAAACTTCACCTTTCATTAGAAATTTAATACATTTTTTAAAATTATATTTTATTGGTTATGCTATTATAGTTGTCCTGATTTTTCCTCCTTTGCCCCCTTTCCACCGAGCACACCCTGCTACCTCAGCCATCCCGCCACCATAGTTCAAGTCTGTGGGTCATGCATATAAGTTCTTCGGTTACTCAATTTTCTATACTGTACTTTATATCCTGATGTCTATTCTGTTACTACCTATTTGTACTTCTTAATCCTCTCACCTTTTTACCCATTCTCCCACATTCCCCTCCCACCTGGCAACCATCAAAATGATCTCTGTATCCATGATTCTGTCTCTGTTCTTGTTGCTTAGTTTGTTTTTTAATTCAGTTGTTGAAAGATTTGTATTTTTTGCCATTTTATTGTTCATAGTTTTGTCTTCTTTTCCTTAAATAAGTCCCTTTAACATTTCATAGAATAATGGTTCAGTGATTATGAACTCCTTTAGTTTTTTTCTTGTCTGGGAAATTCTTTATCTGCCCTGTGATTCAAAATGATAGCTTAGCTGGGCAGAGCAACCTTGGTTATAGGTGCCTGCTTTTCATGACTTTGAATATTTCTTGCCAGTCCCTTCCAGCCTGCAAAGTTTCTTTTGAGAGATCAGCTGACAGTCTTATGGGAACTCTCCTGTCGGTAACTAACTTCTTTTCTCTTGCTGCTTTTAAGATTCTTTCTTTATCTTTAACCTTTGGCATTTTAATTATGATGTGTCTTGGAGCAGACCTCTTTGCATCCTTCTTGTTTGGGATTCTCTGTGCTTCCTAGACTTGCACCTCTATTTCCTTCACTAAATTAACAAAGTTTTCTTTCATTATTTTTTCAAATAGATTTCCAATCTCTTGCCCTTTCTCCTCTCCTTCAGGCACCCCTATGATGCAAATGTTGGACCTCTTGAAGTTGTCCCAGAAGCTACTTCTGCTTTCCTCATTTTTTTGGATTCTCTTTTTTTCTTGTTGTTCTGATTGGTTGTTTTTTGCCTCCTTATGTTCCATATCATTGATTTGATTCTTGGCTTAATCCACTCCACTGTTGTTTCCCTATAAATTGTTCTTTATTTCAATTAGCATATCCTTTGTTTCTGACTGGATCTTTTTTATACTGTTGAGGTCTTCACTAAGTTCCTTGAGCATCCTTAAAACCAGTGTTTTGAACTCTGCATCCGATAGATTTTTTATCTATACTTTGTTTAGCTCTTTTTCTGAAGATTTCATCTGTCCTTTCATTCGGGCCATGTTTCTTTGTCTCCTCATTTTGGCATCCTCCCTGTGTTTATTTCTGTGTATTAGGTAACGCTACTTTGACTCTGTGTCTTGGTAGTGTTGCCTAGTGTACTAGGTGTCCTGTAGGGTCCAGTGGCACGGCCTCCCCATCACTCAAGCTGGGTACACGAGGTGTACCCTTCATGTGGGCTGAGTACACCCTCCTCTTGTAGTTGAGCTTTGGTTGCTGTTGGCAGATCAATGGGAGGGATTTACCCAGGCCAGTCAACTACAAGGATGAGCTGTGACCACTTACCACCAACCTCTGCCCTCTGTGGAGGATCAGCTGTACAGGGAATGGGTGGTGATGCTCTGATACAGTCTGTAGCTGTCCACTGGGTGCACTGGCCCTGGGGTTTCCCGGGTGGTGCAGGCCAAGGTCAGCCCCACCTGTGTTTTGCCCAGGGCCACCCTGCCTGAGCTATAAAGCAATCTGAGATGGCTGCTACTTGTACTGGGCTTGGAAATTCTCAGGCAAAGCCAAGCTGTGACTCTAGGTTGGCTGCTGCTAGTGCTGGGCCCGGGGCTCACTGAGAATGGGTGCTGCTAGTTTGAGAAGATTTTCGAAGTTGTAAAGCATGTGCCACGACCAGTCATTCATATGGAAAGCAGCTTGGGTGGGCCCATAATTTGGGTGGGGTTGAGTCCCTGAGGGTCTACAAGGTGGGTCACACAGTGTTAGCCAGGTTTCATTAATCCATGTTGGTGGAATCTCAGATATGGCACCAGCTTGCTGGCTCTATAGGGGGAGGACCCAGAAAAGAGACAATGGCCTCTGCTCACCTTGATGCCAGACACCTCAGCCTCTCCCTGTATGCCACTGGTGCCCCTCAAGACCCCTCCCTGGCACCAGAGCCCTAAGGGAGTTAGTCTGAGTAGGTGAGTCTTCGTGTGGGTTCTTTAAGAGGAACTGAGTGTGGCTCCAGCTGTTTCTTCCATCAACTCAATCTCCACTGGTTTTTGCAGCCAGAAGTTGTGGGAACTTATCTTCCTGGCACTGTGACCCTTGGCTGGGGGCCCTGGTGTGGTGCTGGGACTCCTTGGTCCTGAAATATCCCTTCCAAATTTTTATTCACATGTGGATGTGGGACCAGCCCGTTCCATGTCTGTACCCCTACTATCAGCCTGGATGGGTGTGGTTTCTTTAATTCTGTACTTGTCAGACTTCCATTCAGCTCGATTTCTGATGGCTCTGAGTGATGGTTCTATATTTTAGCTGTAATTTTGTGGTTGTGTGAAGACGTGAGCCATGTCTGCCTATGCCACCACCTTGACTAGAAGTCACTCATTAATTTCTGATTTTTCTTCTTGCGATTCTTTTTGCAAAAATAATTTGATGCATGTACTTTTATCTACCTCATTTCTCACACATACATTATAAATTTTCAACTTAACTTTTAAAAGTAAACTTTATCTAGAAATCATGTCTTTGAGTATTAAGAACTCTTTTTTTTTTTTAGTAATAGCTTTATTGAAATATAATTCACATACCAGAAATTCGCCCATTTAAAGTATGCAATTCAGTGGTTTTTAATATATTCAGAGTTGTGTGACCATCACCACAATCCATTTTAGGATATTTTCATTATCCTCAGAAGAAACCCTGTACCCTTTAGCAGTCACTCATCATTCTGCCCAATTCCAGCATCCCTAACAAACTACCAATGTATATTCTGTCTGTACAGTTTTGCCTTTTCTGGACCTTTTATTTAAATGGAATCATACAATGTATAGTCCTTCACAACTGACTTCTTTCACTTATAATGTTTTCAAGGTTAACCCATGTCGTTATTATGTATCAGTACTTTTTTTTATTGCCCGATAATATTCCATTATATGGATATACCACATTTTGTTTCTCCATTCTTCAGTGATGGACACTTGAATTGTTTCTACTTTTTCAGTATTATGAAAAATGCTGCTATGAACATTCTTATGCAAGTTTTTGAATGGACAAATTTTTTTTTTTTCAGTTCTCTTGGCTATATACCTAGGAGTGAAATTAGTGGATCACGTGTGTTTAATTTTTTAAGGAACTGTCAGACTATTTTTCACGGTGGTTGCACCATTTTATAATCCCATCTGAATGTATGAGGGTTCTGATTTCTCCACATTGCTTCCAACATTTGTTATTATCTGACTTTTTGACTATAGCTATCCTCCTGGGTGTAAAGTGGTATCTCATTGTGGCTTTGATTTTCACATCCCTGATGCCTGACGATTCCTTGTTCTCGCTGCCTGCAGCATAGCACTTTTTTGTGTGGGTGCACCATAATGAGCAGGGAAATTTCTTGCAGTCTTTTGCCGAGGAGCTCATTGACTAGTAGGAGAGATAGACTGTGAAACTAATAATTAGAACATATTGTTGAAACAGTTAAGTTAGAACAGGGCACCCCAGAAGTAGAAAAGGGGAAGAAACTCACTCTAACTGGGAAGTGAAAGGCCTAAAAGAGGAGTGATTCTGAAAGGATAACTTGGAGGTGAGGAGAGCCTTTGGGAAAGCAGGGAAGCTTCAAAAGAGCTTGTGTGCTTAAGGAGATACACCTTCCCTTCTCTAGTTTCGTTGTTCTTACTGAATCACATATAGGCTACTTATGAAAGTGGAAAAGTGGGTCTTTTCTTTTCTGTACAGCTAATTTTATTTTTCCTAACAATACAGGAGGTCAGTGAGGTACTGCTAGGAACTTAGAATCTTCTGTGGTCAATTGGCATGCCAATTAATAAGGCACAATGAAACAAAACATTAACTGCCATGGTATGTCAAGTATAATTAAATACCTTGCAATCATGCCAAGTTGTTCTCGTTGTGAGTATAAATACATAATAGTAATCTATATTTGTTTTGCTGGCATCTGACCATAATGAAATAAACTTGGATTCTTTTCACTTTCTTAACCACTTTCCAAATTCCTGCTAGGTAAGTCACTAGCTGACTTGTATGTCTATGGGAAGAAGAGTAGAGCCTTATGTTCCCAGTTTGCATGTGGCTGGCTTTGGCTACGGGAACCCTGCATCTCATCAGGTGGACTCACTCCTCTCTTTCTTTACAGGCGGTCTGTGTAGGTACCAGGTCTGGACCATTAAGGGCCAGGTTCATTCTATCACCATCCAGGTGCCTGGTTGTATAGGATGAGATCTGGTTCCTAGTATGGTTTCCAAGCCTTCCTTGTTGGGCCAGCTGTTGGCCCTTGTCTAGTTTATGACGATCCTCTGTTTGACTCTACCCAGGACTATGGAGATGGGTGAGGTCAAGGTAAACAGAAAAGACAACCCCAGTTCCTCTGGCCCTCCTGGCCCTTTTGACCATGGACTGTTCATTTATTTCGGAATTGCATTTTTAAATTCTGCTAGGATGGTTATTTGCTAATTCCAAATGTTGACACTGGTCTTAACCAGAAGGACATAAAACACTCTTGTTTCCTTTAATCGGCATATCCTGGTCCCAGACCTAACAAACGCTTAGATGAGATTGATTTACTCAATGTACCTTTGATGAAGATGACCCCAAAAGACCCCCAAACCAAGCATTAAAGCAGAGCAAGGGACTGTAACTGAAAGTATTTGGGGACAGGAAACTTAATGTTTCATTTCGCTGTACTGTGCAATTTTATTTTTCTTTACCAAGTATACATATTACTTTCTGAAAAAGAAGACAAAATTAATTCACCGTGAATTCTAGCCTGGAACGTGAGCTCTTCTTTCATATCAGGATAGCATCAAAGCCCTCTGGGTGGCTCTCCTCAGAGGCCAGCAGCAGGAGTCTTTCCTCTCTGTTAACATTTAACTGGTAACATTTGCCTTTTCTTGTACTTAACTTTAAGACCTTCTATCCCTGTCCCATGCAGATGTCAGAAAAGAATAAAACTGTGTATGATTGAGGTCATCTCTTTCCTGGAAATGGACATTCACCAGGAGATCATACAGTGAAGTGGCTAAAGTCTGCGTTTATTGGTCTTAGGCAGATGAAACAAGGAGATCCTGACAAGCTACCTATAGTTCGGCAAGGCCTCAGAGAAAAGCATCCTTCACTTTAGTCCCAGGAAGCTTTTCCTTCTCTTCTGTTTAAAACAATGATGATCCTTAATGCTTATTCATCATTAGGCAGTGTGCTGAACACTTTACCTCCATGATCTCATGTAATGCTATATCACTGTTATTTGGGGGCTAATAAACCCATTTCACAGATGAGGAAACAGATTCAGAAAAGTGATGTGACTGAAGCTTAGGATTCAAACCCAGGTTGTTTTGTGTCCTGGGCTGGAACCATTAACCACCATGCTATACTGTTCTTTGTTTGGTATAACACACTTTTTAGGTGTATATTGTAACATTATGAGATGTTCAACCAAGATATTTTGAAAATATTTAGATATTCAGTGCCTGTGCAAGTATTTACTTAAACTTTTAAAGCCATCATGTTCCATTTATTTTATAGGTGAATACAATAACATTACATGTAAAATTTCATCCATGCAGTTTCATTTGCATTATAAGGTTGGTACAGTTTGTTTCTACATTGCCAAACTGAGCTTTATTTGCTCAATTAGAAACTATTAAATGTCCTCTTTTTAATAGGATTTGTTAAATAATTATACATCTGTATCTATGTCTGTCTGTCTACCCATCATTTGGCTTCTAGTTCTTAGGTTACATATTTCACCCCTACCAAAATATAACATTTATCAAATCAAAAGCTAAACTGTAAGTGTCCAAAATTTATTTTAAAAGTCTATTATAAGTATATAGAGTCAGACAGGTAGGACACTAAAATTATAACAGCTACACCTGTACAACATAATATATAATCATGGTAAGGCTACTGAGAATCTGCAGAGCAGATGGATGGGAACCTTGCCAGACATTTAATGAAGGGCAGCTCCCTGGGTCTGTGGGAACAAACTTACTTGAACAATTTCATGTGAGTGGTCCTGAGCTGTTCCTAATTTTTTTGAACAATACAGAGCTAAAACCTCCATAATTAGGTTATAAGATGTTGAATAATTGTTCCAAATGGCAGAAATTCCATTCCATGGTGTTCAAAAACCTATTTAACCCAGCAGTTCAAATGAACATATTATAATGATCTTTGATATATACGTTGTCATTGTGTTTTTACAGTTTTCAAATGAATACAGTACATCTTTATGTACTGACATGGAAAATGCTCATGATATACTGTGTGAACAAAAGTTGCAGAACAGCTTATTCCATTTTTGTAAAAATGAATTCACCAAACAAACAAATCTATACGTATCTCTATTAAAAAAGAATCCACTATACTACTTAGCACCTAGGGAGATAAACTGGGTAGCTGAGCCTTGTATTTATATTTTATACATTTCTGTGTTGCTGAATTTTTTTAGATTATATTTTATTGATTATGCTATTACAGTTATCCTGATTTTTCTGTCTTTGCCCCCTCCATCCAGCACCGCCCCCCCACTCCCTCAGACAATCTCTCCACCATCGTTCATGTCCATGGGTCATGCACATAAGTTCTTTGGCTACCCCGTTTCCTATACTGTACTTAATAGCCATCCCCGTGGCTATTCTGTAACTACCTATATGTACTTCTTAATCCCCTCACCTCTTCCCCCGTTCTCCCCTACCCCTCCTGTCTCGCGACCATCAAATTACTCTCTGTATTCATGATTCCGTCTCTGTTCCTCTTATTTGCTTAGGTTGTTTTTAGATTCAATTGTTGATAGATATATATTTTTTGCCATTTTATTGTTCATAGTTTTGTCTTCTTTTCCTTAAATAAGTCCCTTTAACATTTCATATAATAATGGTTTAGTGATGACGAATTCCTTTATTTTTTTCTTGTCTGGGAATTTCTTTATCTGCCCTTTGATTCTAAATGATAAGTTTGCTGGGCAGAGCAATCTTGGCTATAGGTACCTGCTTCTCATAACTTTGAATATTTCTTATAAGTCTCTTCTAGCCTGCAAAGTGTTTTAAGAAGTCAGCTGACAGTCTCATGGGAACTCCCCTGTAGGTAACTATCTTCTTTTCTCTTGCTGCTTTTAAGATTCTCTCTTTATCTTTAACCTTTGGCATTTTATTTACAGTGTGTCTTAGAGTCGGCCTCTTTGCATCCATCTTGTTTGGGATTCTCTGTGCTTCCTGGACTTGCATCTCTATTTCCTTCACCAGATTAACAAAATTTTCTTTCATTATTTTTTCAAATAGATTTCCAATTTTTTACTCTTTCCTCTTCTTTTTCTGGCAACCCTGTGATGCGAATGTTGGATATCTTGAAGTTGTCCCAGAAGCTGCTTACACTATCCTCATTTTTCTTAGATTCTCTTTTCTTCTTCTAGTTCTGATTGGTTGTTTTTTCTTCCTTATGTTCCATATTATTGATTTGATTCTTGGTTTCATCCACTCTAATGTTGTTTCCTTATAAATTGTTCTTTATTTCAATTAGTGTATCCTTCATTTCTGACTGCATCTTTTTTTATGCTGTTGAGGTCTTCACTAAGTTCCTTGAGCATCCTTAAAACCAGTGTTTTGAACTCTGCATCCGATAGATTTTTTATCTCCACTTTGTTTAGCTCTTTTTCTGAAGATTTCATCTGTCCTTTCATTCGGGCCATGTTTCTTTGTCTCCTCATTTTGGCATCCTCCCTGTGTTTGTTTCTGTGTATTAGGTAAAGCTACTTTGACTCTGTGTCTTGGTAGTGTTGCCTAGTGTACTAGGTGTCCTGTAGGGTCCAGTGGCACAGCCTCCCCATCACTCAAGCTGGGTACACGAGGTGTACCCTTCATGTGGGCTGAGTACACCCTCCTCTTGTAGTTGAGCCTTGGTTGCTGTTGGCAGATCAATGGGAGGGATTTACCCAGGCCAGTCAACTACAAGGATGAGCTGTGACCACTTACCACCAACCTCTGCCCTCTGTGGAGGATCAGCTGTGCAGGGAATGGGTGGTGATGCTCTGATACGGTCTGTAGCTGTCCACTGGGTGCACTGGCCCTGGGGTTTCCTGGGTGATGCAGGCCAAGGTCAGCCCCACCTGTGTTGATATGGAAAAGGAGTTTGGGTGGGCCTGTTGGTTGGGTGGGGCAGAGTCTCTGGAGATCTCCCAGGTGGGTCAAACAGTGTTAGCCAGGTTAGTAGAATATCAGATATAGCACCAGCCTGCCGGCTTTGTTGGGGGAGGGTTTAGAAGAACAATGGCCTCTGCTTGCCTTCAGGCCAGACACTTCAATTTCTCGCTGTATACCACTGGTGCCTTTCAAGCTGCTACCGTGGTGCTGGAGCTTAGAAGGAGTCATTGTGTGTGAGTTCTTTTGGAGGAACTGCTTGGGGTTCCAGAAGTTTCTTCTCCCGACTCAATTTCTGCTGGTTTTTGCAGCCAGAAGGTGTGGGAATTTATCTTCCAGGCACTAAAACCCTGGGCTGGGGGGCCTGATGTGGGGCTGAGATTCCTCACTCCTGAGATATCCATCCCAAATTTTTATCCGTAACACATGGATAAAATTATCCGTATCTGTGCCCCTCCTACCAATGTGGATGGATATGATTTCTCTAATTTCAAAGTTGTCAGACTTCCATTCATCTCAGTTTCTGATAGTTCTGAATGATGGTTGTTCTATATTTTAGTTGTAATTTTTAAGTATATTTTATTGATTATGCTGTTAAAGTTGTCCCATTATTTTCTCCCCTTTATTTCCTTCTGCCCTACTCCCCGCTTCCCATCAGCATCTCCCCCCGCCCCCCCCCCCACTTAGTTCATGTCCATGGGTTGTACATATAAGTTCTTTGGCTTCTCCATTTCCTATACTATTCTTAACCTCCCCTGTCCATTTTTTACCTACCAATATGCTGCTTATTCTGTGTACCTTTTCTCCCTTTCTCCCCTCCCCACTGATAACCCTCCATGTGATCTCCATTTCTGTGATTCTGTTCCTGTTCTAGTTGTTTTCTTAAGTTTGTTTTTGTTTTTAGGTTCAGTTGTTGATAGTTGTGAGTTTGATGTCATTTTACTGTTCATAGTTTTGATCATCTTCTTTTTCTTAGATAAGTCACTTTAACATTTCATATGCTATGGGCTTGGTGATGATGAACTCCTTTAACTTGACCTTATCTGGAAAACACTTTACCTACACTTCCATTCTCAATGATAGCTTTGCTGGATAGAGTAATCTTGGATGTAGGTGCTTGCCTTTCATGACTTCGAATACTCCTTTCCAGCCCCTTCTTGCCTGGAAGGCTTCTTTTGAGAAATCAGCTGATAGTCTTATGGGCACTCCTTTGTAGGTAACTGTCTCCTTTTCTCTTGCTGCTTTTAAGATTCCTTATCTTTAATCTTGGGTAATGTAATGATGATGTGCCTTTTTTGGTGTGTGCTTCCTTGGGTCCAACTTCTTTGGGACTCTGAGCTTCCTGGACTTCCTGAAAGTCTTATTTCCTTTGCCAGATTGGGGAAGTTCTCCATTGTTTTTTCAGATAAATTTTTAATGTCTTGCTCTTCCTCTTCTCCTTCCAGCACCCCTATGATTCAGATGTTGGAACATTTAAAGTAGTCCCAGAGGCTCCTCAGCCTCTCCTCATTTTTTTGAATTCTTGTTTCTTCATTCTGTTTTGGTTGAATGTTTATTTCTTCTTTCTGCTCCAAATCGTTGATTTGAGTTATGGTTCCCTTCCCTTCACTGTTGGTTCCCTGTGTATTTTTCTTTATTTCACTTTGCATAGCCTTCACTTTTTCCTCCATTTTGCAACTGTCCTCAACCATTTCTGTGAGCATGCAGATTACCAGTGTTTTGAACTCTGCATCTGTTAGGTTGTCTATCTTTTCATCACCTAGTGCTGTTTTGTGAGCTTTGATCTGTTCTTTCATTTGGGACATATTTTTTTGTCTCTGGTGCACCTGTTACATTATAAGGGACAGAGCCTTAGGTGTTTGCCAGGATGGGGCATCCCATGTGCTGCTTGGTGGCACTGTATGTGGGTGACGGGTCTGAGAGGGAACAGTGCTGCTTAGTTCGTTCTTGGTGGCTTTCAGTCATTACTTCTGCTACCCTCAAACAAATTTGTCCCCTTTGGTGCTGGTTCCTGAGTGGGTGGGTTTGTGTATGTTCTAGGTGCCTAGGGACTCCAGCAAACTCTCCTGTGAGGCTGGGAGTTTCTCCCATTGCTGCAACCCCCACAGGTTTTTATAGCCAGAGGTTTTCAGGCTTTCTTTTTCTGCACTGGAAGCCGGGGTTGCATGGTCTGTTGCTCCCCTGTTGTTCCTCCTGGTTTATCCACATGGAAATGTGGGACCACCAACTGCCATCTCGCCTGCCCGGTCCTCCAGCTGCCGCCTTGCCGCGTCCCCTCCACCCCAGCTTCCTGTCTCTGTCTCCACCCCTCCACCAGTCTGGATGAATGTTTCTTCTTTAACTCCTTGGTTGTTGGACTTCCATACAGTTCAATTTTATGGCAGTTCAGGTTTTTGTTTTTTTTTTAATTTGTTGTTGACCTTTTGGTTGTGCAGGGAGGCAAAGTATATCTACCTATGCTTCCATCTTGGCTGGAAGTCTTTAGTTGTAATTTTGATGTGATTGTGTGAAGAGGTGAGACATGTCTGCCTACTCCATCTTGACCAAAAGTCCTCTGAATTATTGAAGTAAGAGAAAAAGAGTTTTGTTTTTTTTTAATAAGAACATCTCAAAATATGTTCTCTAGGACATTCACAGGCACAAGAAGTCTTGACCACCTCGATCCAGCCAGAAGGTGGTGCTGTTGGACTTTGAATGAGTCACTGCCCGGTGTCTTTTTTTTCTTTTCTGGAAAAGGAATCATAGGGCAGTGGTGGAGATAAAGTTATTTGGTGTGTTCTGAGAGCTTGCCTTTAATATTCCTAAATCTGAATGGGGGTTGAGGGGGGAGATAAAACCAAAGAATTCTTCTTCTAATTGACTGTATTTATAAAACCACAACAAAGAATATAATGCTTAATTTTCTCCTTCGACCTAAATCTTTACTCACTCTCATAATCAAATGCTGGAGGGGAAGGAAGTTGGAAGTCAGCTTGGTCTGATGACCTCTCTTTTAAATAATTTGGTTGGAAGTTATGCACCTTAACCCAGAAAACTGCTTGGATGGCTGAATTTTCAGTAGAATTCCTGGAGATTTCCAGGCCCAGATTAAGGACCCTTCATTGATTTACTTCAATCATTTTATTTTACTCAGGAGGAAAACATGGTCCAGGAAAAATCAAGGCTACACAGCCAGTGTGGGGAGGGGTGGCTTAAACCCTGTTTCCTTACACCTGGTTTTCAGCACATCTGCAGCCAGCAGAGAACCAGGTGACCAAAGCCTCTAGAAACTATGGATAGTACCTATAGGGAAGGAGATACTCTCTAAAACTGAGCTTCTGCCTTGTGGCTGCGTCCCCACTCCAAGCGTCAGATTATGTATGTATTTCAAATTGTGTGGCCTTTAAAAATCAGTTAAAGATTTTTTTAATATTTAAAAAAATTAAAAAAAAACTTGAAATGAAAACTCATTGTTCTGCGAACGTACTTTTCTTTATTTCTTTATATTTATGAAGGTTGAATTTTAAAATATATATGTATTAGCCATTTGTGTTTCCTGTTTTGGGAGTTTTCCCTCTTGTTTGGGGCTTTAATAATAAATTTATACAGTTTTTGAAGACCATTCTGGAAGTAGATATTGATTGTGGACTTGATTATTATGCCCTTAATTTAGAGATATTTATTCTGTGATTTCTCCAAAGCAAGATTTTCTGAATCCTGCCCTGATGCAAAGTATATGGGAAAATATTTGAGTCTGAAGAAATTACCTTAGTAATTATCACTCAACCAGATTTACCCCCGTCACCAGAAGCAAGATGGAATGTCTCAAAGAGAGGATTTCTAAATATAATACGCAGTGAGCTATTTAACAAAATATTTTAAGTGGACTGTAGGCAAAAATGAAAACATGCAGGTGGAGCCAGAAAATAATCTACACACATATGAAGAAATACAGTGCTGACCAGTGTGGTGTTGTCCCACAAAGTGAAAAGCTGCCAGTTGGATTACCTACCAGGTACATGCCTGGGTTGCTGGTTCAGTCCCCCGTCATGGCGCTTATGAGAGACAACCAATTGATGTTTCTCTCTCTATCTTTCTCCCTCCTGTCACCTCTCTTTAAAAATAAATAAATAACAATCTTTAAAAAAAAAAAAAAAGAAAGAAACACAAAGCAGGCAGCAGGCATTGTTTAAAACCCAGGTATTAAAGCAATAAACTCAATGTACCTTAATGATACAAACACGAATATCCCTAAACAGCTTTGTCTCATGATAACTCGTTGTTTTGAAAACATTTCTTACTTGGTTGTTTTCCTTATTTCAAAAGCCAGGTGATGTTAAGATATTAAATATCAAGCTAAATAGATACTTAACACTGAAAGTCAAGTATTTCAGCTTCTCCTTAGTGTTATTAATTATCTGTTTTTGTGATAAAAGTCTTTAAGTGCTGAAAAATTTTCAAGAGACAAGACTAAATTCTGTACTGGAATACTTCAAGCTTGACTCTAGCCAGAGGTGAACTTTGTTTTGGAAAACCTGAGAAAATAAACTCAATTAATTTGAGGAATGGAAAGAAGGATCCTGAAATACCCCTTGCTTCTTCAGACATATTATTTAACCTAGCACATTCTTCATAGCAGCTGCTCCACACCTTCTCCACTTTTCCCAAAGCCCCCTAGACTGTGAAAGACAGTGGCTGGATGATCTTTCTCGTTCAAGTTCCTCCTCATCCCCAAATACTCCCATCTCTACTCCTGCTCAAGTATAAGTCTCCTAAGGGCACTCAGCTTTCTTACCATTATATTCTCCTTGTTCTTAGCACAAAGCAGAGCACCTGGTTCAAAGACATGGTTCAATAATTAAGATTTTTTTCTTTTTAAAAAATATATTTTATTGATTATACTATTACAGTTGTCCCATTTTTTTCCCCTCTGCCTTGCACATCCCCTTCCACCAGCATTCCCCCACTTAGTTCATGCACATGGGTTGTACATACAAGTTCTTTGGCTTCTCCATTTCCTATACTACTCTTAACCTCCCTTTGTCTATTTTGGACCTACCATTTATGCTTCTTGTTTCCTGTACCTTTCCCCTCATTCTCCCGTCTCCTTTTCCCGGCTCATAACCCTCCACGTGATCTCCATTTCTGTGATTCTGTTCCTGTTCTAGCAGTTTGCTTAGTTTGTTTTTGTTTTTGTTTTTTAGGTTCGGTTGTTGATAGTTGTGAGTTTGTTGTCATTTTACTGTTCATATTTTTCATCATCTTTTTCTTTTAAAGATTAGTCCCTTTAATATTTCATTTAATAAAGGCTTGGTGATGATGAACTCCTTTACCTTTACTTTATCTGGGAAGCACTTTATCTGCCCTTCCATTCTAAATGATAGCTTTGCCAGATACAGTAATCTTGGATGTAGGTCCTTGCCTTTTATGACTTTTGAATACTTCTTGCCTGTAAGAAGGCAAGGGGCTATTTCTTCTTTCTGCTCCAAATTGTTGATTTGAGTCCTAGTTTCCTTCCCTTTGCTGTTGGTTCCCTGTATATTTTTCTTTATTTCACTTTGCACAGCCTTCCTTTTTCCCTCCATATTGCGACCGTACTCCACCAATTCTGTCAGCATCCAGCTTACCAGTGTTTTGAACTCTGCATCTGTTGGTTTGGCTATCCATTGCTTAGTTCTATTTTTGGAGCTTTGATCTGTTCTTTCCTTTGGGCCGTAATTTTTTTGTCTCTGTGTGCGTATGACGTTGTGAGGGGTGGAGCCTTAGGTATTCACAGGTGCGGGGCAACCTACCTCACTGCCCTGTGGCACTGTTTGTGGGGGAGGGGTCAGAGAAGAAACAATGCCTCTTGCTTGGCTCTTAGCTGGCTTTCAGTCATTTCCCCCATTACGCGCAAGCAAATTGGTCCCTTCTGGTGCAGATTCCCAGATGGGTGGGTTTATGTACATTCTAGGACCCTGTGGGTCTCTCAGATAAGCTGTCCTGTGAGACTGGCCATTTCTCCCACTGCTGCAACCCCACAGGTTTTTACCCGTAGAGGTTCTGAGGCTTTCTTTTCCTGTGCTGGAAGCCTGGGTTGCACATCTCACTCGCTCCCCAGTTGTTCCTCCCTGTTTATCCCATGCAAATGTGGGAACACCTTGTCCACCAGCCGCAGCCCTGCTGCGTGTCCTGTGTCCTTTCAGTCCTGGCTGCCTCTCTCCACCCTTCCAACCTGTCTGAATGAATGCTGATTCTTTAACTCCTTGGTAGTCAGACTTCCATACAGTTCCATTTTCTGGCAGTTCTGGGGGTTTTTTTGTTTGTTTGTTTGTTTTTAAATTTGTTGTTGTCCTCCTTTTGGTTGTGCGTGTAGACAAAGTTTACCTACCTGTAGTCTCCATCTTGGCCAGAAGTGCAATAATTAAGATTTTTTTAATGAAAGGGGAAAAATCAACTAAACAACATGGACTTCAGATTTTAATCTGCAGTCAGACCCAGCCTGGATCCTGTTACCTTGGTAAAATGAACAAAGAAAGATCACAGCAGAGTACTTGACACAGGGATCTTGGAGATGATCTTGGAGAAGTTGTTGAACTTCTCAGATCCCTACCCTGCTATTTTTAGATACTTTATTTCTTAATGTGAGGATAATAAAAATTCCTGCCTCATAGAGATTTTAGTAGGATTAAATCAGCAAGTGCTGAAAATAGATGTAACACATATTGTCATGTATAATAAGTATCAAACCTCTGAATAATTTGCCAACTTTGTAAACTGTCTTCCTAATTTCTTTATGTTGTCTGCAGGTGATCCTTAAATTAAAAAAAGAAAGAAAAAAAAAAGGAAAGTAGGTGTTGAAAGAAAGCTAAATAGGGATTATTTCTTGACTCCTCCTAGATTTTAGAACTTGTCTGCCTCTGGCACCAAGGTCTGCCCCTTTCCCATTTCACAGTTGGAGGACAGAACATATAACCTCTGCTTCACTTTCCCATGTGACTCTTGGTACTATGTCTGCCTCTGTTTTCAGTAGGACCAAGCTCAGTGCTGACTTGGCGTGGGTGCATTTAATGTCTTTGAAATCAAATTGCTTGAATCGCCATCGCTCTTCTCATGAATGAACTCTAGACAAGTTGTTTACTTTTAAGTTTATCTGTTCATATCTTAGAGATCATTTTTATTTTGCAAATGCTGAAGCTTTCCTTCTAACATTCCTATCAGACCATTATTAAGTCACAAAGATTTCAAGGCAGAAAAATTAATGTACATTGATTGTTCAGTAACTTACTCAGCAAACATTTATTAGATTCCTATTGTATTTTCTTAAATAAAAGAGCATGTGTTTACATATAGGAGAAATTGTTTGCTTCCCCCCCCCCCCCGATATCCTTTAAAATGAGGTCACCTTTTGTATTTTTTAAAATAATGTCCGACCACAGTGACATCTACTGGTAAAATTGAGCACTAAACCAAGGGGATCCTGAGTTCATTGATTTGAAGGTATTTTGACAATTCTTTCCCTGAAGCGCGGTCCAGGCAGACATCCAATCAACATTCTTTAATAAGGAGAACTGCTAAGCCACTTTCCTGTAAATTATTTCTTAATCTTAAAAGATTTTCTGTTTGAAATACTACTGCTATCTTTGCTTAAAAATCATAAACCAAGCTGCCAGGCAGCCTTTTGAAAAGTCTGTACATACAAAAGTGCACATAACCTTAGAAAAATATTACACTGAAGCAATTCATATTGGATTGGAAGTCTAGGAGCCATAACTAACATAGCATTGCCATTAACTGATAGATTCCAGGGAATTCCAGGTCACAAATGAATTATTATAAAAAGTTAATTTGTGTACCACCTTGGAATTTTGTCATATATAGTGCCATATCCAGTTTTTAAATTCTTAAGGTATCCATCAATAGATCATTCTATACACATAATTTAAATACTTAGAATGCACAAAAAAGGAACAAAAAAGAAGAAGGAATAAGAATGCTTTTGTAATATTAGTAAATGATTAAGATGTTTAATAATTTTTCAGTAATGTTTTTAAGTAATGGATTTTTTATTACCTTGAATTCTGGTGATAGAAATGATCGTATGATTATCTGATAAATAAATGGTTTTTAGCTTGCAAAATGGGAACTACCTTTTGTAGTGTCACTGAGTTTTATCAGTCACCTATTTGGCTGGGTGGCCTCATGTTTGCATGAACCTGCAGCAGCTCCAACCATCACCTCATTTCAAAGCAGAAAATGTTCTTATTAGAAGCCTCATTTTCGAGACCAAGAAAATCTTTCCTTGAGGTGTTCTCTGTAGACTTCCCTTCTCCCTCTCATTAACCAGAATTGGTTTCTTTGCCCCTTTCCACATCAGTCACTGGCAAAGGGATTAGAATTATCATGTAATTAAAATTCACTCCTACTGGAGCCTCTATCCTGAGGCTGGGTTGGGTCACCTTCCCTGAACAATTAAACAGAACATGGTATGTCCAAGCAAGGAAAAGGGAGGCAGACAGACTTGGGTCATCCAGCTTTCATGTATATATATATATACATATATACATACACACACACACACACACACACACACACACACACACACACACACTGGTTTGTTTACTCTTAGGGAATCTGGGTGAAAGATAATAGGAATTATTGGTACAATTCTTGCAATGTTTCTGTAATTCTGAAATTATGTCAAAACAAAAATGTAAAAGGAAAACAGAGCATATTTAAAAGTCAGTTGGGACATGGTTTTTCTTTCATGTGTAAGTATATAAATTTAGCTAAGTTCCCAAGGTAGCTGACAAAGGACTAGTTAACTTTAACATATAATGTAGCTAAAATACTGGGCCCTTGCAAAGTGATTAAATAGGAAGAAGGTGATACTGTTTTTTTTATATTTTTTATTGAAGTATAATTGGCAATATTACATTAGTTTTATGTATACAACATAGTGATTTGACATTTGTATACATTGTGAAATGATCAACACAATAAGCCTAGTTAACATTTGTCACCAAAGATTTTTTTTTCATACAAAGTTAACACAACATTATTGATTACATTCCCCATACTGTACATTACATCCCCGTGACTTAATTTATGTTATAACTGGAAGTGGGTACTTCTTGATCCCTTTTAACCGTTTCCTTCCAGCTCCAACATTCCCCAATCTACTGGCAACTGCTGGTCTGTTCTGTGTGTCTGTAAGTCTGTTTTGTTTTTGTTTGTTTGTTTTGTTTTTAAAGTCCATATAAATAAAATCATGCAGTATTTGTTTTTCTCTTTCAATTCAAAATAGATATTGAATTCTGTTAAGTCTTTTTTCTGCATTTATTGAGATGATGATATGATTTTTTTCTTTCATTTGGTAACGTGGTACATCACAATGATTGATTTGAGGATGTTGCACCATCTCTGCCTCACTGGAATAATACCACTTGATCATGGTATGTGATCCTTTTAATGTATTGTTGATTCAGTTTGCTAATATTTTGTTGAGGATTTTTTGCACCTCTGTTCGTCAGGGCTATTGGCCTATAATTTTCTTTTTTTGTGTTATCTCTATCTGGTTTTGACACCAGGGTAATGCTGGCCTCGTAAAATGAGTTTGGCAGGTTTTCCCTCCTCTTCAATTTTTTTTTGGAACAGTATGAGGAGAATAGGTATTAGATCTATGAATGTTTGGTAGAATTCATCAATGAAGCCATCTCATTCTGGATTTATATTTGTTGGGAGTTTTTCATTACTGATTCAGTCTCCCTGTTAGTAATTGGTCTATTCAGCTTTCCTTTTTTTTTCTTCATAGTTCAGTCTTAGAAGATTGTATGTTTCTAGAAATTTATTAATTTATTCCAGGTTGTTCAATTTGTTGGTGTGTAATTGTTCAAGTATTAATAGTTTCTTTTGAACGTTTGTATTTCTGTGGAATCAGTTATAACATCTCTTTCGTTTCTAATTTTATTTGTGCCCTCTTTCTTTTTTTCCTAGTGAGCCTTGCTAAAGGTTTGCCAGTTTTGTCTATCTTTTTAAAGAACAACATCTCAGTTTCATTGATCATTTCTGATTTTTCTAGTCTCTATTTCATTTATTTTCACTCTGACCTTTATCATTTCCTTCCTTCTATTGACTTTGGGCTTTGTTCTTCTTTTTCTAGTTCATTTAGGTGTAAAGTTAGATTGTTTGAGATTTTTCCTGTTTTCTTGAACTAGGCCTATATTTCTATAAGCTTCCCTCTTAGAACCACTTTTGCTACATCTCATAAATTTAGTTATGTCATATTTCTGTTTTCATTTGTGTCTGGGTATTTTTTTTTATTTCTCCTTTGATTTCATTGATGACCCAATTGATTGTTCAGCAGCATGTTATTTAATCTCCATAGTTTTATGGGTTTTCCAGCTTTCTTCTAATAATTGAGTTCTAGTTTCATACCATTATGGTTGGAAAAGATGCTTGATATGATTTGTCTTATTGAATTTATTGAGACTTGTTTTGTGGCCTAATATGTGATCTATCCTGGAGAATGTTCCATGTGCACTTCAGAAGAATGTGTATTCTGCTACTTTGGGGTGGACTGTTCTGTATATACCTATTAAGTCAATTTGGTCTAATGTATCATTTAAAGCCAGTGTTTCCTTACTGATTTTTTTTTTTAATTTGGATGATCTGTCCATTGTAAATGTGGTGTTAAAGTCACCTCCTATTATTGTATTGTTATCAGTTTCTCCATTTGAGTCTATTAATACTTGCTTTGTACATTTTGGTGATCCAGTGTTGGATACACATATATTTATAAATGTTTTGTCTTATTGCCGGACTGACCCCTTTATTGTTATGTGATACCCTTCTTTGTCTTTTATTGCAGTTTTAAAGTGTATCTTGTTTAATATGAGTACTGCTACACCATTTACATTTGCAAGGAATACCTGTTTCCATCCCTTCACTTTCAGTCTCTGTGTGTCCTGACTTCTGAAGTGAGTCTTTTGTAGGCAGCACATAGATAATTCTTATTTATTTTTATCCATTCAGCCGTTCTGTGTCTTTTGATTGGAGAATTTAGTCTATTTACATTTAAAGTAATTATTGAGAGGTATGTACTTATTACCACTTGTCAATTGTTTTCTAGTTGTTTTTGTAGTTACCCTCTCTTTTTTTTCCCCCATTCTCTACCGTCCCCCTCCCCACTGATAACCCTCCATGTGATCTAGTTGTTTGCTTAGTTTGTTTTTGTTTTCATTTTTTTAGGTTCAGTTGTTGATAGTTGTGAGTTTGTAGTCATTTTACTATTCATAGTTTTGATCATCTTCTTTTTCTTAGATTAGTCCCTTTAACATTTCATATAATAAGGGCTTGGTGATGGTGAAATCTGTTAACTTTACCTTATCTGAGAAGCACTTTATCTGCCCTTCCATTCTAAATGATAGCTTTGCTGTAGAGAGTACTCTTGGATGTAGGTCCTTGCCTTTCATGACTTTGAATACTCCTTTCCAGCCCCTTCTTGCCTGGAAGGTTTCTTTTGAGAAATCAGCTGATTGTCTTATGGGAACTCCTTTGTAGGTAACTGTCTCCTTTTCTCTTGCTGCTTTTAAGAGTCTCTCCTTATCTTTAATCTTGGATAATGTAATGATGATGTGCCTTGGTGTGTGCTTCTGTGGATCCAACTTTTTTGGGACTCTCTGAGCTTCCTGGACTTCCTGAAAGTCTTATTTCCTTTGCCAGATTGGGGAAGTTCTCTTCATTGTTTTTTCAAATAAGTTTCCAATGTCTTGCTCTTCCTCTTCTCCTTCTGGCACCGCTATGATTCAGATGTTGGAACATTTAAAGTAGTCCCAGAGGTTCCTCAGCCTCTCCTCATTTTTTTGAATTCTTGTGTCTTCATTCTGTTTTGGTTGAATGTTTATTTTTTTCTTTCTGCTCCAAATCGTTGATTTGAGTCACGATTCCCTTCCCTTCACTGTTGGTTCCCTGTGTATTTTTCTTTATTTCACTTTGCATAGCCTTCACTTTTCTTCCATTTTGTGACCATACTCCACCAATTCTGTGAGCATGCAGATTACCAGTGTTTTGAACTCTGCATCTGTTAGGTTGGCTATCTCTTCATCACTTAGTTCTGTTTTTTGAGCTTTGATATGTTCTTTTGTGTGGGCCCTATTTTTTCTGTCTTGGAGCGCCTATTACGTTGTAAGGGGCAGAATCTTAGGTATTCACCAGGGCAGGGCAACCAATGTCACTACCTTGTGGCACTGTATGTAGGGGAGGAGTTGAAGAGGGAACAGTGCTGCATGCTTAGCGCTTACCCTGCTTTCAGCCACTTCCCCCACTACCCACAAGCAAATTGGGCCCTTTTATGGTGCGGATTCCCAGGCGGGTAAGTTTATGTACATTCTGGGACCCTGTGGGGTCTCTCAAACGAACTCTCCTGTGAGGCTGGGAGTTTCTCCTGCTGCTGCAGCCCCCACAGGTTTTTACCGGTAGAGGTTTTGAGGCTTTCCTTTCCTGCACTGGTACTCTGGGCTGTGCGGCCTCTCTCACTCCCCAGTAGTTCCTCCTGGTTTATCTGCACACAAGTGTGTGACTGCCCGGTCCTCCAGCTGCAGCCTTGCCGTAGGTCCTCTCCACCTTGGCTGCCCGATTTTGCCCCTCCTACCCGTCTGGATGAATGCTTCCTCTTTAACTCCTTGGTGTCAGACTTCCATACGGTTTGATTTTCTGGCAGTTCTGGTTATGTTTTGTTCTTAAATTTCTGGTTGTCCTTTTGGTTGTGTGAGGAGACAAAGTGTATGTACTTATGCCTCCATCTTGGCCACAAGTCTCCCAATTCGTAGTTCCTCTCTGCTTCTTTCTTCTCCTTCTCTCCTGTGCTTAGTGACTTTCTTTAATGTTATGTTTATCTTCCTTTTTATTTTATTTTGTGTATTTACCATAAGTTCTTGCTTTGCGGTTGCCATGATGTTCACATATAATATCCTATGTATATTATGGGCTATTTTAAGTTGATAGCTACTCTAACTTGGACACATTAAAAACTACATTTTTACTCCCTATGCATTTTATGTTTTTGATAACACACTTTAAATATTTTTATTTTATGTAACTAATTATTATAGTTTTGATTTTACTACTTTTGTGTTTTGACCATATTCGCTTTATAAATTATTAATCCATCACCTTTACTATATGTATATATACCTTTTCCAGTGAGATTTTTCTTTTATATCTTTTCTTGTTATTAATTAGTGGCATTTCTTTTCAGTTTAAAGAAGACATTTAAATATTTCTTGTAAGGCTGGTTTAGTGACATTGAACTCCTTTAGCTTTTGCTTTTCTAGAAAACTCTTTGTGTCTCCTTCAATTCTGAATAATAACCTCGCCAAGTAGAGTATTCTTGGGTGGATATTTTTTCCTTTCTTTACTTTGAATATGCTATGCCACTCCCTCCTGGCCTGCAAAGTTTCTGATGAAAGACCTGCTGATAGCCTTATGGGGTTTCCCTTGTGTGCAACATGTTGTTTTCCCCCTGCTGCTTATAGGATCTCTTTTACCATTAGCTTTTAACATTTTAATTATAATGTGTTTTGGTGTGGGTCTCTCTGGGTTCATCTTATTTGAAACTCTCTGGGCTTCTTGGACCTGGATGTCTACTTCCGTGCCCCAGTTAGGAACGTTTTCAGCCATTATTTCTCCAAATAAGTTTCCCGCCCCTTTTTTTCTCTCTTCTCCTTTTGGGAACCTATTATTATTAGTATTATTATTATTCTTGATGTTGTCTCATAGGTCTCTTAAGGATGAGCTCTATTGCTTTGTCTTTCAGCACACTGATTTTTTTCCTTCTATTTCATTCAGTCTACTGTTGAACCCTGCTAGTAGTTTTTTGTTTTGTTTTTTTCCTCTTCAGTTATTCTGTTCTTCATTCTGTGACTTTGGTTTTGTACTGTCTTATATTTTCTGTCTTTTTATTGAAATCCTCAGTGTTCATTCATTCTTCTGAATTCAGCGGCCATCTTTATGAACATTATGTTGCACTCTTTATCAAAAAGATTATTAATCTCCATTTCATTAAGGTCTTTTATGAGGTTTTTTTCTTATTTCATTTGGAACATATTTTTTTTTCTCCTCATTTTATTTGACTCTATGTTTGTCTATATATATTAGGTGAGACAACTAATCTCTTCTAGTCTTACAGGAGTGGCATTTTGTAGGAAATGTCCTGTAGGAGTGGTATTTTGTAGGAAATGCTGGTTAGAGGGGGAATCACATTTTTGATTCCACGTGCTCCAGAGGCATCCATTGTATGGGTTGCTCATGCCTGCAGGCTGTGGCAGGGCCATGGCTGCAGCATGGGTGGGGGAATGGGGCATTCACCTTCCTGGGACATGGCTGGAGCCTGGCTGGGGAATGGGAGTGGGTGGAGCATATCCACCATTGCTAGCAGATTAAATAGTGCCAAAATGGTCCTTTCTAGTGCCAGCACTGGCAAGGTAGAATCAGATTACAAAAGTGGTGCCCACCAGTGCCTTTGCCCCTGGAGAGATTCCCAGGAGGTTCTCGCCTCTCTGGCAGATGTTTTAATATTAGTAAGTGTGTCTCCTTCACTTATGTGTAGGTGTTTTCAAACTGTTTCTTCTGCACTGAGTCCTGGGATGAGTGAGCCTTCATGTAGGCCTTTTAAGAGAAAGTTCTGCATTCCCTACAGTTCTATGGCTCTCCTTAATATATTCCCCATTGGTTTTTCAGAGGCACCTGATGTGGGGCACAAACCCCCTACTTCCCCAGGGAAAAGTTTGTTATTTATGAGGTCTCTCCTGATTGTGGGTCATCACACCTGGGGTAGGAGTTTTAATGAGACCATGGTTATACCTCTCCTTCCCATCTCAATGAGTCCCTTTTAACCTTTGTTGTGGAGATGCTGTTCAATAAGTTTTCAGGTCTTTTTTGAAGAAAAATATTCCATTTGTAGTTGTAAAATTTTTGTGTCCATGGGAGGACATGAGTTTAGGATATTCCTCTGCTGTCATCTTGAACTGCTCTCTTACAGTATTGTTTAATTAATTAATTATTTTCAGTTGTCTTATTGATTTGACAGAGAGAGAGAGAGAGAGAGAGAGAAAGTGAGAGAGAGAGAGACATTGATTTGTTGTTCCACCCACTTATTCATTCATTAGGTGATTCTTGTATGTGCCCTGACCTGGGATCAAACTCACAGCCTTGGCATATTAGGATGATGCTCTAACCACCTGAGCTACTCAGCCAGGGCTCACAATATTGTTTTAATAGTGATTTAACCATAAGGGAAAACATCAAAATTGAATAATATATTTTAATCAATCTTTATTTTGGTGGAGAAACTATTATACAAGTGTTTAATATTCAATTTCCAGTGTAAAAAATTAGGGTTAAAATAGTTGGAGAAATTGAGGAAAGAATAGTAGTTAAAGAAGAAACAGGTGCTCTGGTGTGCCTAGAGAGGAAGAGAAGAGAGTTTAACAAAAGATTTAATCTGGTTTAATTGGAAGAAATTGGAGTGTATTTATGTATTTAAGGCATAGAGCTAGGATAGAGAAAGTAGTTGAAATTACATCAGAGAGAAGCAAAATCCAATATATATGAGAAAAAATAGAACCTTAAGCAGTGGTTTTTATATTTTATATACCATTAAAGGTTTTTTTTTTAATAATAAAAGTGGAAGAGCAATATAAGGTTGTCGATTTTTGTATTTGTCAAGTGAGGACATTAGAAAATAAAAATGAAGTCATCCAAACAATGGCTCTCTATTATAACCATCACTTACAAATAAGAGGTATTTAAACTATAGCATGATGTTCTCATTTCATTGAGGACTGTTTATATGGACTCTAGCTGTGGGAGTTAGTCCTGAGTCCATATAAGCAGCTGCGTCTGCCATGGTAGTCTGTGTGGAACCCACCAAAGCAGGATGTTCTGTCATACCCACTGTGGGTGGTTGCACATTTCTCTTTTCTCCGTTGTGACCTTCACTCTTTCTATGACTTTGTCCCCATAGTCAATCTGGGTAACCCCTGACCTGGATCCAGTTTCCAGTTCTTTCTCCTCCCAAGGGCAACCTAACAAATGGGAGTGGTGGCACCCACCTACTTGCTTGTCGAAATTCTTTGTATATCTGCCAAGATTATGATTACTTTTATATCACCAACTCTGCTATTTGTTTATGTTCAAGCTCACTTACATCTTTCCAGTTAGTGTTGCTTTCCTTTTGTTTTCATCTTATTCATCCCCTCTGCAGTGCATCATATAGAATTTTTTTGCTTGGGGAAATTTCGTAGCACCTTGTTGGCTGCTACTCTAATTTACATGGTTTGGTTGCATACCTCACTGGTAGTATTAGTGCTGTTCCTCTGAGCTTTGGTTAGGTTCTTCCCTGTTTCACCACCTTTGGGGTAAAGTCCAGAGCAATTCATCTCCCCATATCTGTAATGGGAAGTATGAGGTCAATTAGAAAGTACTTTGGCTCAGAGACTCATGGGACTGGTATGTGTGAACTGCTTTATCTTCTGCCTTTTGCTTGCTATGTAACTTTACACAAGTCTCTTAAACCCTCTTAAGTCTTATATTTCTTATCTTTAAAATAAGGAAAATAACATCAACCTCATAGGGTTATTCTAAGGATCAAATGAGAGAAATGTGTAAGGAGCTTTGACATGCCCTGGAACATAGCAGGGATCAAGAAATGGTGGTTATTATAACCTCTCTTTTCCTGCCAGTACTTTGTATAATTGGGCTCTCAAACATGATAATATCTAGCAAATGTGACCATTGAGCATCTGAAATGTGGCTATTCTCAGATGAGATGTGCTATAACTGTAAAATGTACACCAGATTTTGAAGGCTTAGTATGACAAAAAGAATGTATAATAGCTCACTAATAATTTTATATTGATTATATTTTGAAATAACATTTTGAATATATTAGGTTTGATAAAATGGTATTAAAATTAATTCAACCTATGTGTTTTTACATTATTTAATAAGGTCACCAGAAAATTCAAAATTATATGTTGTCTTTGTCAGCTCAGGCTGCTGTTACAAAATACCATGGGCACGGTGGCTTAAACAACAGACATCTATTTCTTATAGTTGTGGAGGCTAGGAAGTCCGATATCAAGGTGCTGGAAGAATTGGCTTCTGATGAGGGCCCTCTTCCTGGCTTGCAGATAGCTACCTTCTTGTTGTATCTTTACCTGGAGAGAGAGGGGGCTCTGATCTCTTTCTCTTGTTAGAAGGGCACTAATTCCATAATGGAGGCCCCATCTTCATGACTGCATCTAAAGCTAATTACCTCCTAAAGGCTCCACCTCTTAATACCATTATACTGGGGCTTAGGGCTTCAATGTATAAATGTTAGTGGAACACAAACATTCAGTCCATAACACACATGCAGCTTGCATTACATTTCAATTGGACTGTACTATTATAGAGTCTTGATTTTTGTCTGTGAAATAGAAAAGATTGACAAATTGTTGTCTGGGAGTTTTCTTTAGAGATCACTGCTGGATATGATTCAGTTGCCCAATTGAATCCCTGTTGAGGATGATGTCATGTTGTCTTTACCATTTATTTTGTCTTAAATATCTGCTTCGTACTGTTAATTGCTTTTTTCATGTGCATAGAAGATCAAAGAAAGCAGGTAATGAGATAGAGAAGTGTCACCTGGAAAAGATTGGTCAGATACCCCCATCAGATCCTCAAGGAGAAGCACTGCCTCAGTGACGTTATTACAGTTCAGGGCTGAGTCCTGAAGGAATGAGAATATGGTTGGTCAGCATACAGATAGCAGTTATTGGGTATTGATTAAGGTATTTTTGGTGCAAACAAGAGAAAGTTAATCATAAATAGAGGACTAATTGGAATGATAGTGGTGAGCTCACAGACTTCACAAAAGAGCTGAACAGCTGGGTGTTAGGAGGGACAGGGACCAGTGAAACCACAAGAGCTCTGCAGCCCACACTCATGGCACTCCTCACTGGGCACTGCCACCCTACAGTTCCACTGTGCACCTTCTGCTTTTGTGACTTTGCTCAATATTCGAATGACCAGGATAGAGAAACTTAACTTTGTTTAGCTCAGGTCATGGAGCCACCGATTCCTTAGGCCATAGGGATGGGATTTTGTATTGCCAGCCCCACAGGAACTGTGGGGATTAGGTTTGGGTGGCTCTCCAAAGGAAGGGAGTTGTGGCAGAGATAGTGCTTTGTGTTCACAAAATTCTATTATCTTTTCCTTTTTCTGGGCGCAAAGGAAAACCTCACTTCCTACCTTCCTCTTCAGTTAGGTTAAGGTCAATAGAATGCAGGTGGAAGCAATGTTCTCCAAGCCTGTGCGGACATAAAATCTGCTTCAGGCTTGGAGGCTCTGTGTTTGAGAAGTCAGGATTATAGGATGTAAGGATCCTGGAAGACTGAGACACCACTTAAAGGAGAGACTACGGAGAGCTTACAATTTACATTAGCCTGTGATGTAATTAAGAAATAAAATTTTATTGGCACATCTCTGAGATTTTGGGGTTGTTATAGCAGCTAGCATAATTACCCTGAGTGATTCAGGAGTATTATTTTACAAGAAAGAAGATGAGGAATGCTGGGAATACAATATCTCACTCTGGAAGGAGTCACAGTAACCAAGTACATGGAGACTAATATGTTCAACAATGCCTACTTTATTAATATACAATGTTATTAACAGTTTATTAACAATAATAGCATTATATATAATATATAATTAGTAGTAGTAGTATTAAAATAATAATCATAAAATAATAATCATATACATTATAACAATATTATTAACAGGAAGATATAACAGTTTAGGAAACCAGATGCTCAATCTTTTGCTTAGTCCATTCTCTTCTGCAGTTAAATTTCTTCTGCAAATTGACCCATCTCCCAGAGTTTGCAAGGACTGAGTGACACAAATACCAAGAATGGGACATACGTAATTAATGATAGCTTGTTTCCTTTCCAAGTAAAAATGATTTTGGTGCTATGTAAAGGCCAGATATTTGATTCAGTGTTGAGCAGTGCTTTCTGGGATCTTTTTTCTATTTAAAAGCTGAAATTCAGCTTCCCTATTTTGTTTTCATTTTTTTGTTTATTTGTTTTTTCAGTCCTGGTACATGTGGGAATTTAAGTCTGATTTGCAGACCAGATGAGGAAAAGAGAAGAAAGCAAAAGAAAGTCAGTAACAGTGAGCCAGATAAAAAGAAGTAGACATTTCTTATGTATGTATGCAGGCATGCATATGTGTATGCATATCCCTGTCTTTTACCTCCTCCTTTCTTTTCTCCTTTCCTTTCTATCAAGTCGTCTCTGTGGGGGGTTTTATTAGTTGTTGTTTTTTTTTAAGATTTTATTTATTCATTTTCAGGGAGAGGAGAAGGGAGGGAGAAAGAGAGGGAAAGAAGCAATGATGTGTGAGAGAAAAATCGATTGGTTGCCTCTTGTTCACCCCGAAATGAGGACCTGGCCCACAACCCAGGCATGTGCCCTGACAGGGAATTGAACCAGCAACCTTTTGACTCATGGACCATTGCTCAATCCACTGAGCCATACCAGCCAGGACCATCTCTGTGTTTTTTCCTTCCACCAGTTTTTTAATTTTATTTTTGACTAAATTATATATGCACATGGTTCAAAATTCAAAAGGTATAAAAGAAGATTCAGTGAAGTCTCCTTCCCACCCTGTCCTTCAGCTGCCAGATTCTTCTCCCTAAAGGCAACCAACACCAACATAACAGTTTCTTTTGTATTCTCCTGGAATGTTCTGTTTACCCCCTTTTATACAACTGTACTACTATCCAAATCTTGGTTTTATCACTTAACAATCTTTTTTTATTTTTTAAGAGATTATATTTGTTTATTTTTAGAGAGATGGGAAGGGAGAGAGAAAGAGAAACACTGATGTGTGAGAGAAACATTGATCGGTTGCCCTTCACACTCCCACAACTGGGGACCGGGCCTGCAACCCAGGCACATACCCTGACCAAGAACCAAAATGGCGACCTTTCATTTTGCAGGACAATGCCCAACCAAGTGAGCTACACCAGTCAGCACTCACTTAACAGTCTTGAAGATTATTCCACACTCAAATATGGACAGCTCCCTTATTTCCATAATTTATTTTTAATTGTATTGTATTTTATTTTATCTGTGTACCATTACTTATTTAACCAATACTCTATTGAAGAACATTCAGGCTAGTTTGTTTGTTTGTTTGTTTGTTTGCTATTACCAATAATGCTGTAATGAATAATCTTGTGCATGTCATTCCTCAATAAGCAAGTATAAGATAAATTCCTAAAATTTCTGGTTGAAAAGGTATATGCACTTGTAAATTGAGAGGTGCTGCCAAATTGCCCTTGATGGGAATTGTATCAAAGTACATACTCATCAACAGAGCATCAAAATCATCTGACTCTTCTAAAATCATATTCAAAGGAACCAAAACACTTAGAGAGGAAGTAACAGAGACAATTATTAAGTATATTTTGTTGATTATCTTATTACAGTTGTCCCAATTTTTCCCCTTTTGCCTTTCTCTGCCTAGTAACCCCCTTCCCTCCTGCAGTCCCCCTACTCTTACTTAGTTCATGTCCATGGATCATGCATGTAAGTTCTTTGGTTTCTCCATTTCCTATACTACTCTTAATATCCCCCTGTCTATTTCATACCTACCAATTGTGTTTTTAATTCCTGCACCTTTTCACCCATTCTCCTCCCTCACCGTCCCAACCAATGATCCTACAAATGATCTCCATATCTATGATTCTGTTCCTGTTCTGGTTGTTTGCTTAGTTTGTTGTTGTTTTGTTATTTTGGTGGCAGTTGTGAATTTGTTGCCTTTTTAATGTTCACAGTTTTGATCTCCTTTTCTTAAATAAGCCCCTTAAACATTTCATGTACTAATGGTTTGGTGATGATGAACTCCTTTAGCCTTACCTTGTCCAGGAAGCACTTTATCTGATGTTCCATTCTAAATGATAGCTTTGCTGGATAGAGTAACCTAAATTGTAGGTCCTTGATTTTCATCACTTTGAATACTTCCTTCTAGTCCCTGCTTACCTGCAAATTTTCTTTTGAGAAATCAGCTGACAGTCTTTGGGTACTCCTTTGAAGGTAACTCTCTTCTTTTCTCCTGCTGCTTTTAAGATTTTCTTTTTATCTTTAATGTTTAGCATTTTAATTATGATGTGTTTTGGTGCAGCCCTCTTTGGGTCCAACTTGTTTGGGACTCTTCATGCTTCCTGGACTTGTTAGGTCTATTTCCTCCACAAAATGAGGGACATTTTCTTTTGCTGTTTTTTTCAAAAAATTTTTCAGTGTCTTGCTCTTCCTCTTCCCCTTCTGGCATCCCTATGATTCGGGTGTTGGCATGTTTGGAAATGTCCTAGACTCTTCTTATAATATCCTTGTTTTTTTGAATTCTTGTTTCTTCTTTCTGTTCTGGTTGAATGTTTACTACTTCCTTATGTGCCAAATGATTGATTTGAATCCTGGCTGCCTTCCCTTCACTGTTGGTTTTCTGTAGATTTTTCCTTATTTCACTTAGTGTAACCTTCATTTCTTCCTTTATGTTGTTGCTGTACTCAGTGAGTTCTTTGAGCATCCTGATCACCAGTATTTTCAACTCTGCATCTCATAGGTTGGTTATCTCCATTTCATTTAGTTCTTTTTCTGGGGTTTTGTTATATTCTTTCATTTGGGCCCTATTTCTTTGCCTCCTCAATTTGGTAGCCTCCCTGTGTTTGTTTCTGTGTATTAGGTGGAGCTTCTTTGACTCCCTGAAAAAGGCACCTGTAAATTGTGTGGGGCAGAACCTTAGGTAATTACCAGAATTACTGTTCTAAAATGGGATGCCACATTAAAGATATTTCCAATCACAGTTATTTAGCTGCATTTCAGACTATCAGAACCTCATGAAATTAGTAGGTTTGATGATGGGTTTAATCTTCGTTTTTTTAGATTTCAAATTTTATAACTCTCTTGTACTCCTTTAGTCTCTTAAGTATCGCTAAGTACTCCAAAGAGCTTTTGTTTGTGTGGATTTTATATATATAGATATTTACCATATTTGAAAGCAAACTGAAAAATTAAAATATTTATTTAAATGATTTAATTTTATGTTAACATAAATAACATTCTTGTGAAAAAAAACTATGTAAAAATTAATGAGAAGAATATTGTTTTGTGTTGTTGCAAATCTGGCTTAATAGATGATAGCTAGCATGGTACTTTGGGGAACCCAGCAGAACATTTTCCTGTGGACTGGACTTCTCTGCTAAACACTTCCTATCCCGTCTTGACACCACATATGGCTGCTCCTTACCCCCCTGTTGTAAGGCCCCATCCCCAATTTACAGGAGATGATGGGCAGTGCCAAGGTTCACGGGCTTTACGTGAATTGGTTTTCAAAGTCCAACTCCAAACCTAGTGTTCAAAGTGAGGCTAAAACTTGGATGGTCTTTATTTGTAGATCACAGATATACTCTGATAGGTAGGTATCTTGCTGAATTCTAAATGAATATGGTAGCTGTATTAGATTTAATGTAATTACCAAAGGGGTCTTATAATGTGCTTGGGCAAGTGCCCAGTTTCACGTGCCCAGTTTAGAATAACAAAATTCTAATGCCCAGTGCTGACCATGACACCGTACACCTGGACCAGAGGCCAACATGTTATCCAGGACATCTGACTCATCCCACAGATTACCTTCAGGAGACTAATTATGTTTTTTGGGTGAACAGATAAGAGGCTAAAAGAGCTACACTGAGTATAGAGAACAGTGCATGAGAAATACACAGAGAATCAGGCTCATGCCCCTAGCCAGAGCTAAATGTAATATAGAGGACCACAGTTAAAGCCAGAACAGGAAAGGTGGCAACACCTATGGATAAGATAAAAAGGCTGATGACCCTTTGCAGCCCTACACGGGCAGATCAGCCAGGAAATGAGAGCTACCCAGCAGTGGAATTCTGTGCTAACCGGAGAAAGCCAAATGAGGTTTTTAATCCAAAAGACCGTTCCTACAGTTCCTGGTGAGACTACTCAGGAGTAAGGACCCTGCCACAGGCATCATGTTGAAGGGAAGGGAGTGAATGTTCAGCTCTACAGTATTAACCACTGTTCAGTACTTAGTGTTCCTGCTCCTTTATGGTCTGCAAGTCTTTTCTATGGCACTTACCGGAAACATGGGCTGGGCAAGTAATATTACTGTTTAACAAATGAAGCAAACAAGGAAAACAGGCTTAGGGATATTAAATGACTTGCCCAGCTGGACAGTGATAAAACCACACTCAGATTGTCAGACAGACTCCTAATCCAGTGCTTTATCTGCTTTTCCAAGATAGACTGGTGTGGGTGGAAGAAGCTGGAAATAGTGGAAGAAACAAATGCTCAAGCTGAGCTATCAGAGGCTAAGGTGCTTTAAAGGGCAAAGGAAGCAGGAGAAACACAGAGGAAGGAATCCCTTGGTAAATGTAGGAATTGGTGGGAAGATTCATCCAACATCAAATTTGTGTGGGACATGGGGAATCAAGTTGGAAAAGTGGAAATAGTGCCAGATTAATAATTAGGATGTGACGTAGTGTGTAATAAGGCACTGTGGTTTCATGAGAACCAGAGTAACAATGAAAGCAGGACTTTAGGAAGACTAGTATGGCAGTGTGACAAGGATCTGAGTGGAAGGAAGAGTCTAGAAATGGGTAACCCAATTAGATATGGTTGTGGTAATTCAGTTGTGAAGTGACAGATCTTGGACTAAGATGGTACTAGTGGAAATTGCCAAGAATGAATCCACACAGCAATAAGATACACTCCATGATTTAGTAACAAATTAGCTATGGGAACAAAAGTACAGAGTTCAAAGTTGCTCCAAGCTCTGGGGGTCTAGAACAATGAAACCCTTATTGTAACAGAAGATTAAAGTATTTATTTTAGAAATATTGGATTTAATGTGACAGTATCAGAGGCACAGATAAACAGTTTGATACTTGAGATTACATCACAGCTGAATGGCTAGAGGTCAATCTCTTTTATAACATATTTTGAAGCACATGAATGAAAATAGAAAAAAGTTATATTAGCAATTTGCTATAATCATAAAAACCAAAATATAGCTTTCTTTCATATTATTTTATTAGTATTTATAAAACAAAAACAATTTATGAAAATATTTCCCTTTTCAAGATAGAGAAACTACAATCTTTGCAAAAAATACATACCCATAATTGTTACAGTACATATCCTTGTATATACCTTGGACATTACAAAAGTGTTTAAGAATCACACCCCATAAAAGTTGGGAAAAGAAACATCTTCTCCAAACTTGGTCATATATTATGACATTCAAGTATTTAAACCACTTATAGAAATAAAACATCTGTAGTTTACAGGCCCAAAGGGATTTAACTTTCAAGGCTTCATTGGTTCTTTTATTGTGCAAAGTAAAGAACCAGAAGGGGATGCCCTGAGAGTTAATTCACCTTAGGTAGGTCAAGCAGTGGTTTATTTTCCATACTTTATCATGGAACCAAGGGGAAAGAGAAGGCCATGAAAACCTACCTTGGGCAGGTCCCCTCCCCAGCATCCCTATCTATGTAGTGTGGCTCCCACAAGAGGATTTCTAACGCTTGAGCTCTAAATGCTCTGATTCTATAATTATCCATGATGCTTGCAAAATGATGCTTTTACAACTCTAAACTTGAATATTGTGAATTAGGCTAAAGTTACGATATTGCAACTCTAAATAGACTTAATTTAGGTTTGTCAGTTGCGAAGCATTTCGGACCATCAATAAGCCAAAAATTCCCTCTTGGAACTATTAGAGAAGATCCTTTCTTACTGAGACATAAACCTCAGAAGCCAGGCTCCTTCTTACTTTGGAAGAATTGTGATGAAAGGTTGGGAAAGAACCTGTAATCTTTCAAATTTGCAGGCTTAAGATAATTATAGATGCTAGGTCTGACAAAGAGTTGTAGACCATTATAGCTTTAGTAACAATGGTTTCATTGTGACAAAAAATCATCTGCATATATTCTCCACTTACTGATTAAATTCCCATGCTTTCCTAAATACTCAATTCTCTAACTGCAGAGTACTGGCCTGATAAAGTTCCAGATATAAAATTTGTTGTTTGAATTCTTGATGTTAATATCATGGTGCAGCATCAACATTTAATATCATACTGATACACTAGAATTTAACAACGATTTTTTTTTCTATTCAAGAAACTACAAAAGTCAGCCAACCACAGAATTCACAGGTCTTTACATTTAACATATAACATTAAGCATTATTACATATAATTCCATTAGAGAAAAAGACTATAAAAATAAGTTTAATAGTATTATTGTACTTTAAAAAGTTGTTTTAAGAATATGTATTCCAAAGTCCTCTAAGTATTTGGCTTAGAGGAGAAGGGAGGTATCTATTAGGGTGAACCATAAGAACCTATAGTTTTTGTAGGTTAAAAAGGTAAAATCTCGGCAATTTCAAATGGTTCAATCTAATAAAATCCTGAGAAAATTTTATTTGGCATCACACTATAAATTCAAAGGGAATTTATAGAAAAAAAATCACATTTCTAGTGAGGGGAAAACACTTTAGAATGGAATTGTACACATTGGCCATGAAAACATTTCTCTCTTACAATTAAAAAAAAAAACCCAACTTAATGCGGTTTCAAAAAAACCCCAGAAAAGTAAAATTATAGAATGATAGTTACAGTTGCTAATGCCACTGAAAGAGAAACTATTAGTTAAATTTGGTGATTTAAAGACTTCAAAAGTTTACATATAAAAATTCTGAAATGAAAAGGCACAGAATGGGTCAAAAGAATGGTAATCATTTATAAAAGCCTTGAAAATAAGGCCAGTTCATTTGTATTATTAACACCATTAAGTAGACACCTATTCCAAGTTTCAGCTTTGGCCTCCAAAATGGAATTGTTTCAAATGAATTTTCAACATAATACTAATCATAGCAGCATTATTACCAGTAAGTTTCTTAGCCTCTACATTGCTAAGAGGCCATCTAAAATTTCCTCCCCACCTATATTCCATCATTACCAAAAGTAGACTTTAAAAAAATTACATATATTTGTATTACAGTCATAAAAATCTTTGCAATGTTTCTTTAACTCAAGAACTGTCCTCTTACCAATGCCACCCCAACAAAAAAAAAACAAAAAAAAACCACTAGACCAAACTAATGGGCTAAGCTTCACTAACTGAAGACATAACCATATTTAAAAATGGTACTTTAGCTATAGAATTTATTAAATCAGTGAAGTAAATACAGATTTTCCAGGTGTGTGCATGAGTGCTGTGTTTGAACTGGGTAACGGTGTACTTGTAAAAAAAAAACAAACGCATTTCAGCAGTTATGACTCATTTGGAACTCTGGCACCATTTACGAAGGGCCGCTCCAGCACTACTGGCTACTACACAGAGTGCACCGCCCACCGTCCACCACGTTGGTACATCATTAAGGAAAATAATCTGAAAGATAAAAGCAAAAACCACATCCATAGTCCTCATTAGTGCTACTGGTCCTGCTTTTTCTATTTGAAGGGCTTTGGTGATAAACACCTGACCGCCCAAACCAAACAGCCCAATTAGTATGAGAAAGAGCCTGTCCAGCCCACAGTATGGCAGGCTCCACTCTCCTAATATAAAGAGGACGATGATGGTCTCCAAGAGTCCAAACATGACATAATACCAAATGGTCAAAAAGTAGTCCACAGATTTTCCCATTTTTCTGAGGATAACTAGACTAAAGGCAGCAAACACGGCGTGTGCAACTGATGCAAACGTGCCCTTCAGGTGATCTGAATAGCCGTTATCCATCACCACAGGGTCGGAACCAAACAAAAATGGCGGCCTCACGATGAGGATCACTCCTATGATGGTGAATGCAGTGAAAAGAACATCCCAAAGGCTATATTTTTCCTTGAGAAATATGCAGGCAAATATAGATGTAAACACTGGGCAGCTAAACGAGATAACCGTGGCATCAGCGAGGGACGTTGTCTGGTACGCGTAGTATAAAAGGATCATGGCGGTAGAACCGAGGATTCCTCTGAGAACGAGGAAGATTCGTTGATCTTTTGGGCCTATAAACCCAGTTCTGTAAATTAAAATGAAGGAATACATATTAAACGAACTTGGTATTTGTTTTTTAACTACAGTTTTAATAAAGTATTATTTTATAAGTTTTAACTCTCCAAAAATAAATATAATGTCCACAACTATTATATACCTTTAAAAGATGTGTTCTAAGTATAGTTAATGACATTAAAGTGTTCCCAGTATAAGTAAATATAATACAAGAGAACTACATAAATAGTATCATTATAATTCAGTAAATATTTTTTCTTAAGTTATTTTTCTGTGTGTGTATGTATACACATACTTGCAAAAAGACAAAGGAAAATATATTGAAATGTTCATTGTGGTTAGACCTTACCCTAGTAGGTAGTTTTCCGTCTTTATATTTATTTTCCCCAAATTTTCTACTAAATATATAAATATATTAAAATGTGTTATTTCTATAATAAATACAACTTCAAAATTTAGCCTGCCCCAGAAAAGAAAACTTGGTCCTGGACAAATTTTTAAACTTGGTGGGGTCCTGGACAGTGTGCATTCCCAATCTTATGAGTTTTGCTATAAAAGCTGAAGCAATGCTACATTTTGTTTTAGCAATTGAATATGAGACAACTTCTCATTGATCTCATTAGGAAAAGTTAAAACACTGAAAAAGAACCCATAGCATTTGGATAGGTATAACTGTTACTTCAAGTTTTTTAATTAAATACTTACTAAACAGAGTACTGTGTAAGTTGCTAACTAGGTGCAGCTTGCTGATCTGTGCCAGGGCTAGACGTCTTAGGGCAGCATCAAGACCCGACATGGAGACCCTAGATCTCTAGAGTTAGAAACAAAAGTGTGGTCACCTTTGGTCCACACTTTGAGAAGCTAGGGGTCTTCCATGACAGTGAAACATAAAATGGGTCAAAACAGATTAGCACCAAGGATTTAAGAAAATTCTTCTAGCCCTGGCCGGGAAGCTCAGTTGGTTGGAGCATCGTCCCCCTATGCCAAGATTGTGGATTTGATCTCTGGTCAGGGAACATACAAGGAGCAATCAATGAGTGCATAATTAAGTGGAACAACAAGTCGATGTCTGTCTCTGTCTCTGTCTCTGTCTCTCTCTATCTCTCTCTCTCTCTCTCCCCCTTCTTCTCTTTTAAATCTAGTGCCTTCCAAAATGGGGAAGATGATTGTGTTAGCATCAGTGGTCTACTACCACACTTTGAAATTTCTAAAGTCTCACCATTATTTCCTAAAAATATTGTGATTTGTCCACACTTACACAGGAATTGCTGACAATATTGATCTTAGCAGATTTTCACCTTTTTCACAAAATCCTCAGTATACAGAGTGAAAATTCTAAGTAAATATACAGTGTAACAGATATAAGGACACTTTGGTGGCAAGGGACTAAAGCTTTTAATTTGGGATTTAAACATCTTTGCCCAAAGAGAGAAAGAACCAGGCAGCCACTAGGAACCCAACTGGTTCTCTTCTCCCAGGGTTCAAAGTACACGAGGGTGTGTAGAGGTTATAGCAGTGTGGGGAGGATGTGTGTGGGGGTGGTAGGGTTGTTCCATATGAAAGGGGGAGAGAGGCTTGGTGAGGAGAGATAAGTGAGGATGGGAAATAGATAGTCTTCATATATTGCTACATTCTATACAAAGTGCTCTGATCTACAATAAATTTCATTTAGTACGTGCAACCACAAGGCAGGGTAGAAGACAAAGAATATCATTCCCTCCAGTTTACAGATGAGGACACTGAATATGAAAGTAGTTAAAAAGGCCCTCTTCAAGATTACCTTTCCCCTTTCCCACATCACCCTGTGGTAAGACCTAAATCTTACTATAGCCTTCTGTCTGCCCTGGTAGCAGAGCAGCCTGTTCTACTTAAAGTAACCCCTGACACTAGAAGACACTACAACTTCCTCTTGTTTACCTTTTTCTTCCAAATACTAGTTATACCAAAACAAAGAAGGGAGGGTGGTACAAGATGGGTAGAATTATACGAGGAAAGTTTTGTTCTCAAAATGAGGGTTGGAGAATAACTGAATTTCTTTCTCCCCCTTTGTCGGGTATGTGGTTTGTGCTTATGAGCACTTTCTTTAGATGGGATCCTTGTGACTTTTCATTAATCAGAGCCAAAGGGTAAAAGGCACTGGTAAATCTATGAGATGGAGAAAGCAGATGCTATAGAGTAAATAATTTGAGCAGGTCAAAAGATTTACAACCATTTATTAATATCGTCTACTTTGCATTTAAGAAATACTTACTTTCTGTATATTAAGCAAGGAATAACGACTAACATTTGGAACACACATCGGAATGCACTAATTTCTACAGCATGGATGTCTTGCACTTTTTTAACAAATAAAGAGCCCACTGAGAAAAGGAAGGCAGACAATAATGTGTAAAACAAGCCAAGTCCAGGACAGGGTGCTTTCTTCTTGGCTTCTGAAAGAGATTAAATTCTGGTTAGTCCTTGCTTCCAACTGTATGTTTTATCATTTTCACTTAGAAATTGAGAAAAATGGGACAGTGTTTATGGCTAATAAGCTACAAATATTACCTCCTAAGCATATCCATTTTTTGGATCTGAAACATTTTTCCCCACCAAGAATGAAGAACCATAGACAAAGGAAACAATTTAAACCTGCTTTGCCCTCACTGGTGTGACTCAGTGGGTTGGGTATTGTCCCGCTAACTGAAAGGTCACCGGTTTGATTCCCGGTAAGGGCACATGCCTGGGTTGTGGACCAGGTCCTAGGTTGGGGGCCTGCAAGAGGCAACCCACTGATGTTTCTCTGCATCTCTTTCTCCCTCCCTTCCCCTCTCTTTAAAAATAAGTAAGTAAGATCTTTCTAAAAAATAAGTAAACCTGTTTTTTTTTTAATGCAGTTTCACCCTATAAAATGGATTTCCTTTGGCTCACTGATCATCCCTCACTAAGTCAAAAAGAAGTAAAATGCTTGCCAAGCCAGTAAGCATTATCTTTAAGAAATGCTTGTCAAGTAGGCTAGAGAAAAATGCTTCCAAATTATATTTTATATCATCTTGCTGGTAAACTGGGCTTTATAAAGAAAGTGTTCTTTCCTGGAAAACAGTTTATACCTATGGTCTATGGCTGCTTGTTGATTATATGACTTCCCTCATAAGCCTGTGAACTCATCCAGGGCTGGGACCTCAGCTCTCTTGTTCATGCCTGGCACATGGAAGACCCTGAATAAATAAATATTTGCTGAATGAAAGAATATGAGAGAATTTCATGGAAAGATGCAGAGTGTAAAACCACTGGCAAGAACATGATCTAGGAAAGCTCTCTGTTTTGTTATTTTGAACCATTAGTCAAATCTTTATTTAACTTTTCATGGTTTTTAACTTATCTTCCATTTAGAGCATAAACTCTTTGAGGGCAGGGGCTGGATAACCCCCCCTCTGACCCCAAAGTGCTCTTTAAATACATTTTTAAATTAGAATTGCCATCTAATACCAACTTCCTGGCTTGATCTGCACCAGGAAACTGCTGCTTTCTCCAGGCCATTAAGTATTCAATCTATTAATGACAGTCTGTATGGGCATTAAATTTGGTTTAGCCATGTCCTCTGTCTTCATTGACTAAGACAAGAGTAAAACCAGCTTTCAAAAGCCACACACTGAAGAGTGTACACACACACACACACACACACACACAGATACAGATACAGTTTTTTTTAACTAACACACAAAAAAGGAGAGAATATGTAAACACTACAGGCTCTCGTGAGCTAAGAGCACAGCAGAGCTAAAAGATGTGTGGGCACATGCAATTTGTAGTAAAACCAGGATTCTCATTCCTATGTAGGAATTTATAATGTGTTATTCTGCTATAGAATATTGCATGCTGATGTGCATGTGTTTTTAAATGCCGTTCCCTTATAAATGCAGCAACACCAGGTGGTGTGTTTCAGTACACTAGTGTTAGCTAGACATCTTTGCCCACAAGTGACACTTTACAAATTGGGACCAAAGTGTGATGATGCAGTCTTTCTAGTGGCATTTTACAGCCTGACCTTTTTAGTAAAAGATGCCATTCTGGTCAGAGACTTTCACCTCTTTCTGTTCTAGGTGAAAGCTGAAGAGAATGATTTCGAGTTGGCAGTTGTTGTGTTACAGGTTATAAGTTGTAAGCGCCAGAATCCTCCACGTTCTGTTCTGTAATTACGTGCTCAGATATTGCAGAAACAAACTGCACATACCCACTCAGCCATGAGAAGGAAGCTTTAGAAGACTTCTAAGTTAAGTACCACTAAATACATGTTTGGCTGTGGTCACCCTTAGAATTTAGCTTCTGGAATTTCAGAATTCAGGTCCAAATAAAATAAATTTTCTTAAAAGAAACCCAAACCATACATAGAACCTACACCCTCACACAGAACAGAATGAGAAAATCAAGGACAGAAAACATCTCCCCGGTCTGTATTTTGAGGATCTTCTCCAACCTAAACTTTTCAGTTTTTTTCCAGGAATATTTTAACAAGCTACTTTAACTCTTTGAGAACTTAATTTCACACCCTGGCTCTGATTATCTTTTCCTTAAAACACATACAGTCACAAATTGTCTTGCCCATAAACACTTAAGGCCCATGCTTCCTGAATGGCACAGGACAGTTGTTATAAGGCCTAACTAAACTTGATTCTTCATTAATGAAGGTGAGAACTGGTGCTACACAGGCACACCTCAGGCTCTTACTGAATAATAATTTCAATTCTGTCAATGGCGATGAGCAAGAGAGTAGCATAATCCAAAGCCATTTGTTTATGTAATATGCTTCCATGTTCATATCCCACTAAAAGTATATCTAATAATTTGGTAACTCTAAATAATTCAAAATTGGCCATAATGCAATTTCCTGAGTTAGAAGAAAATAGAAAAGTTGCTTAGTTTCTCTAATCTCTGCTTTAAACTGGTGATTAGCAACCCTGTTTGGGAATTAGAACTAACTAGTAACTTTTAAACTTTAACTGCAAGCCCTGTCCTAGACCCATTGAAACAGGATCTCTGTAAACTGTTAAAAGCTCTACTGATTTGAGTTTCATCCACTACACTAAAGAACTCATTCCTTCCAGAAGGATATAAGGCACAGACCTAAGACAGCTTCTCCTTGATTCAGTCTAAGACCCATACTGTCCCTCGAGAAAATAGATGTCTTAGGATAGCTGTATGCTGTCTGTGAATGTATAAAAAATGGTGAATGGTTTCAACCTGAACTTGAAAATGAGCTTTGCTGAGATAACCAGTTGATTCAAGAGGCTAAAATGATATTGTCATAAAGTTCAGTGACAACGGTGCTGTGGTTTCAAGTGTTCCTGCGGCAGTCCTGTTTTTGGAATATTTTCTGGTCACTTTATAATAGCTATTATTGTCTTATTGTTGGAAACTTTCTTTGAAGTTATGAGATTCTTAAGCACAATTGCTTATGTTGGTTTCTCATTTTGCCTTGTGCTTCCTGAGTGAACAGTATTCCTCTTCAGTTCACAAACAGGGAAAACGTTTATATGTTTGCAATGACTAAATCAGCATTCCACCAGAATGACATTTAGTCATAGAATGATAAGGTGAGAAACCGACCTCTTCAAGGGCTGCACATCTGGTCAACCCAGCTTGAGGTAACCTCTGGTCTAGAGGCTGTAGCCCATGCATAAATTATTAGAATTCTCATAATTTCTGTAAGCATTTAGGGCAAAAGTGGAGCAAGAATCATCTTCCCGGGTGTTATCTCTCTAAACTAAAGAACGTGCATAAAGGGAGGACGGAACCTGGGGTGGGCAAAGAGGCATGAAAATCCTGAGTCACACGTAAGGGAGGCAATCCAGAGGTTGAGGTGGTGCAGGCTGTGTAACTTGGTCTTGAAAGGACATCTGCCTATTACCCTCTTCTTCCAGGAAACTGCTCCAAGTGGGTGGTGGAGTTCAAGGAGAAATGTGCTTGAGGCTAGTAGAAAGGCCCCTATGCAGGGCTTCGAGTAAGCTGGTGTTGCAGAGACCTGTACCCTGTCTCACTCACACAGGCCAGAGCTTCAGAAAAAACAAAACAAAAAAGCCCAAAGTCCTTACCTTCCTGGGCCTCATTTTCTTTCCTTTTTTCCCCCATATCTTTTAAATTTTATTTTTTATTGTATTTTTTTCCATTACTACTTGCCCCCCTTACACCTCCCCCGCCCATCACCACACGGTTGTCCAGGTCCATGAGTCCTTTTTCGTTTTTGCTAGGGACCTCACTTTCCTCTTTGTCAAAGTAAGATCAAGGGTTTTTCACAGAGCATCCTTGGCTTTGGGGACAGGTCTGTGAACTGCTTAACCATGTAAGTTTGTGCCTCTGCCTTATTGGGCATCAGTTGCTAAAAGGTCCCCCTAAACCAAAAAGGTCAAGAACCAGTGATTCCACTCAACCCAACTTCCTCTTAGAGGAGCACCATTTACCACCGAGATCACTTTTCATGGTTAGCTTCCTCCCAGCCACTGCGGCTAGAGGATGGCCTCTCGCTGAGACCCACCCCCCACCAACCTCCGACCTCGGCAGCCAGCCGGGAGCTCTAAACTGCAATTTGACTCCAGGGTCTTGCCCGCAACACTTCAGTTATAGGAACTGTTAAAAATCCTAAAAGGGCTCTAAACACAATCAGAAACTTTTTCCGGTCTTCGTACTGGCGGGTACTGGGGACTCCTGCTTTGCAGCCCCCAGGTGACAGCTCCAGGGTTTTCCCGAGCCCTGGGCAGAGGAAAGTAGGTGGTCACGGTCCGCACTGTGCCCCTGGCCCACAGATGCGAGGATCCCCGTGCTGGCGCCAGACCTGTCCCCCAAGGGCGAGACCCGTGCCACGGTCGGCAGCCTGCACTCACCAGGCTGCGCGCGCGAGCCGCAGGGCGAGGAGCGGCACAGCCAGCACCAGCCGGAGTCGGGGTCGGGTGTTCCTACTTCCTCTGTGGCTGCCGGCTCCTCGCTGGCACCCGGGGGCGTGTCGTCTGTCAGCGGCAGACCGGGGTCTTGCAGCTCCTTGGCCCCAGCGCTGTCCAGGGGCCGCATCGTGCAGCCGGCAACCTCCCCGCAGCCGCGCGGAGTCTGGCACCAGCAGCCGCGGCTCCGCTGCCAGGCTCTTCCGGCGGCGGCAGTGCGCTTGCGCCCGCGGTCCTCCTCCCCCTCCCGAGGGATTGGGCTTGTCCTCAGCGGCCCTCACCTTCAGGCTCCCCAGCCTCCTACTCAGCAGAAGGTCATCACCTCCCTGGTGAGGCTGCGGTGGCCACAGCTGGCCCGAAAGCGAGCTCCCCTCAGCTGTGGTCCGGCTAGCCTGGCCAGAGCTTTGGAGTCACCCTTTGCAAGACACACTGCACTTCTTTCTGTCGTTGCAGAAAGGTCCTGCGGCCTATTCTTGGGGCAGGCCTTCCCGAGAGTAGGAGAGTGTACCTTTATTTATAGGTATGGCCATATATTTAGCACATCTGGGATACCCTGGAGACCTTGCCAAGCACGATGTTTATCTTTGAAGGATCAAGGGTTTTTTCCCTTGTCTCGTTGCCACTCTTAGAAGGAAGGTAGAGTTTCACTGGTTTTAGGTTTAAAAAAGGTGGGGTGGGGTGGGGGGATTAGCACAAAACCATTAGGAAAATGTATCTAAAAGACTGGAGCAGAACCCATTTATATGTTCTTTGTAACACTAGACATTTATTATTGGTTCTTCCTTCCTTCCCTTCTCCCCACCCTCCCTCCCTTTCTTCCTCCTCTCCTTCCTTTTTGTTTTTAATGGAAACATCCCAATCTGATGAAATGTAAGATTCCAATATTCTGATGTCATCACACTGGTAAAAATCAAAGATATATGTCATTTGCCCCCACGATTCACTAATAGCCTCTTCATATAATGCTTTAATCTCTTTGCTTGCTTTAAATGTGAAAGGACAGTGTCTGAGCCCTGGCCCTGTGGTTAAGTTGATAGGAGTGTTGTCCCATACACCAAAGCATTGCAGGTTTGATCCCAGGTCAGGGCACATACCTAGGTTGTATGTTCAATCTGTTCTGGTAGAATGAGCGGCCAGAGGGGAAACAAAGGCAAAAAAGGAGCAGGGATACATGTCCCACCCACTGACTCAACAGTCCTTGAAATTCTATGTATCTTTTCCATTATCTGGGAAAGAAAGCCTTTGAAACCACTTTCATCCTAAGGCCTGAAAGGACGGAAAGGGCTCACAGTGCCCAAAGGAAGAAGCCCATTAACACCTTTGGGTATTCACTCCCCTCCCCATAGCTGGCACCACCTTTACCAGTCAATCAATATGTAAGTTCTTCACCCCATCCTGCCAACTATGTAAGTCCTCAGAACAAAGGACTCTCCGGGCTTGGTGCTCTTGGCTCTCTGGGTGCCCGGTCACCTGGCCTCTGGCCATGCCTGTGCTTGCCACCTTGGCCTTTGGCCACCCTTACTTTTGCCGCCCTTACCTTGCTTTGCCCTGAACCTATGTCTTTCACCTCCCCCCACCACCCCTACCTCAACAAGGCTCATTCTCTTCCATGAGAACATATCACTAGTAAACCCTGCTTGCACAGTAATAGACTTGCTGATCTGTAATTCTTTACAGCATTAGCAAGAAGAACCAGGTCTCTCCCAGTAGCAAATCCCCAACTGGGCACAAATGGGAGGCAACCAATTGATGTTTCTCTTTCATATGGATGTTTCTGTCTCTCTCTTTCTCAGAAATCAATAAACATATAAAAAAAAACGATAGTGTCTGGGTAAGGATGAACCTATCTAAACTGTCCTAGGTCCAAGCACAAGCAGATTATCAAACAGGAGAGTAAGGCCTTTCTCCAGATATTTGCACAAAGTGGTTCACCAATAACAGTATTGGACTTGAAGTCAGAAGCCTTGGGCTCTTGTCCTGATTATGTCACTTAGTGTGTGACTTTGGACAGTCACTGCTTTACTACTTGAAGCCTTAGTTACTTTATTTGATTAATAGAGGTAAAATGTTTCTCATTCTACTTTGCAGAGTTTTTATGCAGGTGAAGTGCATTGGTGTGGGCAAAAGCCATCACCTGGAAAGCACTTTATTGGAAATGAAGGTGTATTTTTAACTAGGGGAACATAAAGTTTATCCTCCAAACTTGAACCTTTCTTTTTTAAGAATAAAAAGGGGAGCTCTTTTAAAAATTATTCAGAGCTAACATAAACTGGGACTGCTCTAGGCAAACTGACACAAACGGTCACCTGAATTCGAATTTGATTAACATAATACATTTGCCTTGTCTTAAAAAGAGTTTAAAGCTGCCAAAAATACATGCTACTGATTTGTTGTTGGTGGTGGTAGGATGGTGTTTTAGTGGGGAAATTATAGGGAGGGGTAGTGAGGGTATCATGATTATGAAGCAAGAACCAAGAAGCTTCTCCAAACATCTAGAAATCAAGTGCAGTTTCACAACTACATTCTGAGATTTGGATGTGCAGAAAGTTTGAAGGATCACCCTCTTTGAATAGTGATGATGGTGGCTAGGAAGTGGAAGTAAGAAAGACTCAGGATGATTTGAGCAAGGAGTACCTTGACCACTTTACTTCCAACACCATCCTCAAAGAGGCAAGAGAGAGAGAAAAGAAAATGTGTACCACACCACTGTTGACTAAGGTGACTAAAGGGTGATGGGATGATTTTAGTCTTGCCATTTATGTCACTTTAACTTTCCTCCCCTCTGCTGCTGACCTTGATATATAAATGGTATGAATTATATCATTCTTCCATCTTAGTTAACAAACAGGAGCCATGAAAACATAAAAAGCAACTGGTAAGGAAAGCATGGACCATGCTAGAAATGGCTGTTTGGGCTCTACCTAACCAGGGGTATGTCATGGTTAAGTTCTTCTTTGGGCATTGTTATTTTAAGGCTCTGATACCAATGACATTGAGCTGGTGAGAAGTGGGTTTCTCCCATAGTGTGAAGGATGGGACAGAAATCCTGACTGTGGGGGAGACCTGCTCAGAGCCCACTGCAGTGCTCTGGGTGACATTCTGACTCAAGCAAGGCAGAGGAGACAGGGAAGAAAGATTAATTTTGAGGGAGCAAGGAGATGGAATGGTTAGGATTTCTGGACCAGGTGTGAAAGAGTGTTGCTTCTGTATGCAAAATCATACAGTGTTCCAACTGAAACTCTTCTGCTTCTGAAGAAATTCAGTCCTTCAGTGAGAAACAAGCAGCCCTCACTATGATACCAAATTACCACAGTGGGGGTGGACTCCCATTGTTCTGGTGCCAGGAAGCAAGAAGGAAGATGAAAGTGGAGGACAAGTGGGTTCTGGTGACCTCATTAACAAGTAAAAGTCCAAGCAAGATCCTCACCATCCTGGTGGTGGCAGATGGAGACTATTGGGTACCTGGAGACCTCCAGGTACCGCAAGAGGAGTTAGATTCCTGATTTGTACTACTGTTTGCACATCCAGTATGCTCCTACATAAGTGTAGTGGAAACGTTGACAGTGGTTTTCTTTTTTGAATTGCAACTCCCTGATTTGAACTTTGATTGCTAAACCATCCACTTCAAACACGTGTCCACTCCAAAAACTGCTATCTGGAATAAACACGTGGCCAGTCCTGGGACTAGATAAAGAGCTAGGCTACCTCCCCTACTGAAGCTCCTTTGTTTTAGAGATCTTGGTTGCTTTCAGTAGCTAAAATCATTTGGGCCACTTCCCCACCCCCCTTCTGGGGGCTTTAAATTCACCAATAAAGAGTGAGTCCAGAGACCCTAGGCCCCCACTCTTGACTCCAATGAAAGCAGAACTGACTGTAGGCCCATGCACATGTATGTGTTCTCTACCGAAGACCTCGCTATATGGCCTCAGATATAATTTCCAGGCCCTGTGAGTAATTAACCTTTATTTTTTCAAAGTTTCCTGGTTGTTACTCCTGAAGGGTGTCTTGCAATCATAATTAAAACCATAATGGTGGAACCAGCTACATTATTTGTTGATAGGCTGAGACCAACACAAAACAGTATTCATTTGTAAATCAGGAACTCTCTTTTTCTAGTGTGTCTATCTGATTCATACTAAACTGGTATCTTGGTACTGGTTTGAAAAACTGCACCCCCCGCCCCGCCAAAAAAAATTTCTTACCTTTATAGCTAACACAACTTATGACTTGGAAAATGGTAGTTTGTTCCAAGAAGTAAGGTCTAACATTTGTGTTTTGGGCAAAATCAGCACTGTAGAACATAAGATCGTAATTCTAAATAACCTTGGCAAATGAAAGAGGTAAGAAGCAAGAGAGGTGGATTAGCCTAAGTGTACATCGGTACATTGGCAGGCAAAATAAACTGAGATGAAAAGAACTGACTCTAGAATTATAACAACAGCAACAAAATGCCAGGGTTAGTTCCTTTAAAAAATTAAATATAGAATTACCATATGACTCAGCAATCCCGCTTCTGGATATATACCTAGAAGAATACAAAGCAGGGACTCAAACAAATATTTGTACACCCATGTGCAGCATTATTCACAATAGCCAAAAGATGGAAACAACCCAAATGTTTACCAACAGATGAATGGATAAATAAAATGTGGTATATACATACAGTGAAATACTATTGGGCCTTTAAAAAGGAATGAAATTCTGATACATGCTATAACATGGATAGACCTTGAAAACATTCTAAGTAGAATAAACCAAACATAAAAGAACAAATATTACATAATTCCACTTATATAAAGGACCTAGAATAGTCTAATTTGTAGAGACAGAAAGTACAATGGTGGTTGCCAGGGGCTAGCAGGAAGGAGGGAAAGGGGAAGTTATTTTTTAATGGGTACAGAGTGTCACTTTGGGATGATGAAAAAGCTTTGTGGATGGATAGTGGTGATGGTTGTACAGCAATGTGAATTCCCTTAATACCACTGAACTTTTCTTTAAAATGGTTAAAATGGCCCTGGCTGGTGTGGCTCAGAGGATTGGGTGCTGGTGTGCGAGCCGAAAGATTGCTGGTTCATTTCCCAGTCAGGGCACATACCTGGGTTGCAGGCCAGGTCCCCAGCTGGGGGCGTGCGAGAGGCAACTGATCGATGTATCTCCCACACATTGACTTTTCTCTCTCTTTCTCCCTCCCTTCCCGTCTCTCTAAAAGTTAATAAATAAAACCTTTTTCTAAAATCCAAGGGAAATTTTTTTAAATGGTTAAAATGAATAAATGTTGTGTTGTATGTATTTTACCATAACAAAGAGAAGGGTTTTTAAAAATACCAAGGAAAACCCTTCTGAGAATATGCTACAGGCAGCTAATAAACCAGCAAGGCAGATCCAAAGTTGAAGTAAACCGGAGTCAGTATACAAACTGCGACATGCAAAATATTTCCCCTAGGCCATGCTCTCTTGCCAGTTCTGGCAGATAATGATAGAGGGAGGACGTCAAGCATAAAGTAAGAAAATAATAGAAGTGCAAGTGGCATAGTGTGTTCCAAACTTCTGAAACTTTTCCATCCAAGTATCCCTCATAGTTAAAAAGTGTGAACTTTGAACTCTAAACATTAATTTCTGGAAACAGAAGTTAGCCCTTTTCAGAAATGGGAACTTTTTTTGAAGTCCTGTGTCTTATCTGGAAAATTTATGTCAATTTTCCATTCCATTCCCTAATATATTCATCTCAATACCATTTTTCATGTGACTCATTCAACTAATGTTGTTTGCATGCCTACACTGATCCATTTACAATTCTTAGCAGAGGCAGAATGGGGAACAAAGGGGACTGTGCTGCCTGCAGTCCTCACAGTGATGGGGGGTTGGGGATGATGGAGGAAGGAAAAATGATGCTAACGTTACCTAGCTTTGTGCAAAGCCCATGCCCAGTGGGCTGTGTCCTTAGCTTCCTGTTCCCTCCTAGTTTGATGTGCTGGCCTAGGACTCAGGACCCTGGCTTCTGTATGGTTGCACGGATCTGGACAAATCTCCTTAGCCTTCTCAACCTCCGTTTTCTCAGCCTGGAAGTCATGGAGCTGAATCCCCAAGCAACACTGTTGGGTGGAGATTGTCTCTAGTGATTCCTTGCTTTCCTACACTCACCTGTTCCCACATTGTCAAAGGTGGCTCCCATGTAAATGATTTCTAGCACCCTGCAGAACCTGTATCCTCCTGTGGGAACTTGCTTTCTGTTTATAGATTCTCTGGGAATGAGAGTGCCTGAACTTGAAACTTGGCCCTAGATGATGAAAGTGCAATATAATGCACTTTAATCCTGAATTTGTTATAATTCAGGATCTGGATTCTACCTAGTGCACATTTTAAAATAATTACCACTTACTAAATGTTCAAAATATGCCAAGTACTATTAAATGCATCATTTCATTTAATTGTCAAGTGAGTTTTTTCAGGCAATTTAGTGTAGGGATTAAAAAGCAGGGCTCGGGGTCAGACTACCTGGCTGCCTTACCAGCTTTGTGACTTCAGAAAAGTGACTTAGCCTCTCTCTGAACCTCTATTTTCACATCTATAATGGAATCTACCTGCTGTGAGAATGAAATAAGAGGATAATGTAAAACACCAGATAATAAGTACTCTTTTTAAAAAAAGAGGTGTGTTGACAGTGCCCTCAGCGGTCCCCGGGATCAGTCTCTTGCTTTAACAGGGTTTGGATGGAACAGACCCAGGGATGCCCCTTCTTCCAGCCTCCGACCACTCTCCGACCACCCTCCAACCTCTTTTCCAGTCACCACCTTCGGAACCACCTCAGCCATCCTCAGCCTCCAGCACTGTTTCTTGACCTTAACTCCTCATTGCCAAACAACCATGAGCTCCCACATTCATCAGTATTCCATTGAGGTGGCTGCTGTCAGCTGGGCTTTCTACACCTACCTCTCTTGGGGCTTCTATTTCAACCGTGACAATGTGGCTCAGGAGGACATGGGCCACTTCTTCTGAGAATTGGCTGAGAAGAAGCGGGAGGCTGCTAAGCATCTCTTAAAGCTGCAAAACCGGCAGGGTGTCCACATTCTCTTCCAGGATGTGCTAAAACCTATCCAAGATGACTGGGGTAAAACTCAGGTTGCCATGGAAGCTGCCCTGACCTTGGAGAAGAACCAGAGTCAGGACTTTTTGGATCTGCATGACCTGGATTCCACCTGCACAGATCCTCATCTCTGTGACTTCCCGGAGAACCACTTCCTGGATAAGGAGGTGAAACTCATCAAGAAGATGGCTGACCATCTAGCTAACATCCTCACGCCAGCCATCCCCCCCGCTGGGCTGGGCAAATATCTCTTTGAAAGACTCACTTCAAGCATGACTAGGAGCCTTTGGAGCCCAGAGGCCTTTGAGGGGCTCTTCTGTATTTCCCTGGTATCTGGCTTTTCCCTGAGGCTCTCCCTGAAACCAGTAGGTATCCTTGTAACCACCCCGGAGCCCTCTTCCATGTATTGGACCAAATAGAAACAGTAAAACTTTTTGCAGGGGAAAAAAAAAAGAGGTGTACATTCTCTTATCCTCACTTTAAAGATGAGAAAATTGAGGCTCAGAGATGCTAAACAACTTGGCAAAGTCACACTGACTAGTTAGGGCAGAGATAGGATTGGAATCCAGGAATGTCAGAAGTCAAAGTCATGGCCCATGTGGCTCTTCTCATCCAGGGGACTTGATTACCAGGCCTGTTGGTTTCTGAGAGGAACCTCCTTAGAGCATAGTTTTTTTCGCATCACATCCTGTCTTGGACTTTAAGGCCATTGCTATGGTAACATTCTATGACCACTTGCTACATTATAATGATGCTGTAGTTTTCATTCAGTTTACGCATATGTTGTAGCATCTTAACTTATGTTGTAGCACCTTAACTTTCTTAGAGTAAAATGCCATAAAATGAGGAAGAGAAACAATTTTTATAATGCTATTAACAGAAGTCAGCCTGTTTCCTTATCTGCCATGAGAACAGTCATGCTCCAGTGTCCATGCTCTGATTTTTGTTTACCTCACTTCTATTGTCTAAAACTGGGGATCTTCGCCAGGACCCACTAGGGTAGAGGGAGTTCATAGGCAATTTGCTGAGTGAATAGGTACCCTCCAATAACACAGGGCCTGATTTTAGTCCCTTCCTGGATTTTCTGCCTGTCTGAACCATTCTGTTTTCCCTCCACTCTCTTGCTGTCTGCTCCATTTCTCTTTTTCCATTACCAAAGCTGATCTTTTTCCAACTTTTCATGCTGTCATACAAAAACGGGGAAATATCAATTTTTAATAATAAGAGACCTCAAAGAGGAAGAAGACTCAGGCAAAGGGTCAGTGAGTAGAGAATTCCAATGTTAAACCATGAAGCATTATTCACTTAGGAGGCAAACAGCTGTACACACACACACACAGTTCTCGGCGACCACAGCCAAATCAGAGCCATCATTAGTCTTCTTTTTTGTAAATATATTTTTTAAAAATTACAGCTGACGTGCAATATTATATTAGTTTCAGGTGTACAGCCCATGACTAGACATTTATATAACTTACGAAGTGATCACCCTGATGTGTCTAGTACCAATCTTGCACCATATATAGTTATTACAGTATTATTGACTTTATTCCCTATGCTGTACTTTATACTCCCTTGACTATTCTGTAATTGCCAATGTGTACTTATAAATCCCTTCACCTTTTTCACCTATTCCCCCAACCCCCATCCCATCTGGCAACCCTCAAAATTTTCTCAGTATCTATGAGTCTGTTTCTGTTCTGCTTATTCATTTGTTTGTTTGTTTGTTTGTTTGTTTGTTTATTAGATTCTACATACAAGTGAAATCACCTGGCATCTGTCTTTCTCTATGTGGGCCCTTTAAAAGGAACACCTGGGACTCTAGAAGCCCTGTCTCTCAGCCGCAATCCCTGCTGGCTTTTACAGCCAGAAGTTATGAGGACTTCTCTTCCTGGCACTGGAAACCTGGGCTGGGGACCTGGTGTGGGGTTGACACCCCTGAATCCTCAGGGAAGACCTCCACAGCTGAGATATCCCTCCTGATTTTTATCCACCACATGTGGGTGTGGTACCAGTCCGTTCCACATCTCTGCTCCTACCAATCTCGATGTGGCTTCTTCTTTAATTCTCCATTTGAAGGACTTTCATCCAGCCAGATTTCAGGTGGTTCTGAATGATGATTGTTCTGTAGTTTAGTTGTAGTTTTGATGTGGTTGCGGGAGCTTCCAAGTACTGCATTTACCTATACCTCCACCTTGACCAGAGGCACCAGTACTCGTCTTCTAAAGCAGCAGCAGTTTGACCTTCAGTGGTGGTAAGGACAGAAAGTATTCAAGAAGTTCCATTTTTATATAAATCCAAGTATACTCCTTAACCTTTCTACTTGCTCAATATATTCTTTTTAAGTTATAGGACTAGGTTTTGAAGTTTTATGCACTATTTAATGCATGATAAATATTTTAACAGTACAAAGGGTATACTATGAATAATGAAATCTTTTTCCCCCTTGCCCAATCCCACTTCATAGAGGCAGTCACTGTAAACAGTTTCTGTTTTGAACTCTTCTGGTGGTTGCCTTCATACTCTTACATACTCTTTTGTCTCTAGTTAATGATTTATCAGCTTTAGATTTCTTTTATTCTGCTTTGGAAGATGAAGAATTTTAATGCTCTTTACCACCTCCTACTTTTCCTTGTTCCTGTCATGTCTTCTTGGTCAACTGTTTTCTGGACAAGATAGAAACATGTTTGACTTTAGGATAATAATGGTTACCTTTTGCCGGGTCCTTATTCTCGCTAGAAAGGTAACATGCTAACATATGATATACGATTATTTCTTTAATCTTCATATCCATGCTAGTAAATAGGCACTACCCCCATTTTACAGGTAAGGAAATTGAGGTTTTGGCTAATCATGTAACTTACTCAAAGTCCTATAGTTAATAACTGGGACAGCTAGATTTAACCTGGCCTTTCTAACACTCAAGCTCACATTATTATTATTAATTTTTTAAGTGCTCACCCAAGGACATATTTTTCATTTCTTTTAGAGAGAGAGGAAGGGAGAAAAAGAAACACTGATGTGAGAATGAAGCATCAATTGGTTGCGTCCTATACACGCCCAGACCAGGGATTGAACCAGCAACCTAGGTATGTGCCCTGACCAGAATTGAACCTGAAACCTTTTGGTCACGGGACAACACTCCAACCAACTGAACCACACCAGCCAGGGCCAAACCCACATTCTTAATCATTACTGCCCTAGAACAAGTGCCTTAAGGCCAGTCTAGTCCTGCCAAAGTGAATATTTCCTTTTTTCTGAAAGTTGTGTGTGTATCTACATTTATAATATTTAGAAATAAAACAGGTGAGAGTTATGACAATGATATCTTAAAGAATGGGAGAGGGGAAATGGAAAGTTACACAGTTCATCATAGATACATCTGTTATTTTGTTCAAGACAGTCAATTATCCCTAAAGAGATTAAAAACTGGGGAAAAATATTTTTATATGTACTCAAATATCTACTGTCTCACTTACTAAAATCTCTCCTCAACTGAGCAAGACTGTTATGCTTTGCTTGGGTTCATCCTCCCTGTGCCAGAATTTAAGTGCCTTTTATATCTAAAGCCAGAGTGATTGTAGAATCTACCACATTTGTTTCACTTCTCTCAGAGATTACAGTCTTGTAAAGATTGTTGTTCAGTGTCTGTAACTAGATGTTTTCAGTATTTTGTCCGTATTTATCTATATTTTATTTATGCCGGGGGGACTAGGTTAATACAAGTTACTCAACTACAGCCTGAAGTGAATGAACGTCCTCTATCTTCCAAGTTTTGATCTCATGAAATGAAGATCCCTTTGGTGACAGTTGTACTGCAAACTCAGAAGTTGATATGCTCTTATCAAATGGCAAGGCCACTTCGGGTTTTGATTCCAGGCAGATACATACAGTTACCAGCAACGTCTTTAGTCTTCAGCCAATAAACCAATTAAGTACGTTCTTGGACCCTGTGGGTCTCTCAAACGAGCTCTCCTGTGAGACTGGCCATTTTTCCCACCGCTGCAACCCCCACAGGTTTTTACCGGTAGAGGTTCTGAGGCTTTCTTTTCCTGTGCCAGAACCCTGGGCTGCACATCTCTCTCACCCCTCAGTTGTTCCTCCTGGTTTTTCCACACGTAAATGTGGAACTTCCTGGTCTGCCAGCCACTACCTTGCCTTTTCATCTCCACTGTGGCTGCCCATCTCCGCCCCTCCTACCAGTTTGAGTGAATGTTTCTTCTTTAACTCCCTGGTTGTTGGACTTCCATACAGTTCCATTTTCTGGCAGCTCTGGTCATTCTGTTTTTAAATTTGTTGTTGTCCTTCTTTTGGTTGTGCGAGGAGGCATAGTGTATCTACCTATGCCTCCACCTTGGCTGGAACTTCTGGATATTTAATTTAAATGGAATCATACACTATGTGTCCTTTTGCATATGGTTTCTTTCACTTAGCATAATATTTTCAAGTTTGATCTATGTTGTAGCATGTATCACTACTTCCTTCTTATTTATGGCTCAGTAGCATCCCAGTAAGTGTGTATACTACCTTCTGTTTATCCATTCATCAGTTGGTGGACATTTGGGTTGTTTCCACTTTTGGCAATTGTGAGTAGAGAGAGCTGCTATGAACATTCATGTTACAAGTATTGTTTAAACACTTGTTTTCAATTCTCTTGAGTATATAGCTAGTAGAAGATTGCTGGGTCATACAGTAATTCTATGTTCAATTTATTGGGAAACAACCAAGCTGTTTTCCACAGCAGCTACACAACTTTACATTTCTTCCAGCAATATATGTGTTCCAATTTCTCCACGTTTTCATTAAGATGTTATTTTTCTATCACCTTTATTATTCTTGCCTTATATTCTCTTAATACATTCACATCACTCTACTCAAATTTTATATGCCAAAGCAAGTCACATGACCATGCCTAGCTTCAAGGAGGTTGGGAGGTGCAGTCCTACCATATACCAGAATCAGGAGTACCAAGATATTTGTGAGCAACCCTGATGACTATCACTCAGTTAATATCAAGGGAAACGAGAGATTATGTCAAAACAGACCCATCATCTCTCTGCAAGATCATATGTGCACATCAAACTATTATCTTTTATTTAAGTATGGTAAAGTTTCTAGAAGGAAAATGAACAGAGAATCACTGAGACTAGATAGATGTGAGCTTAAAAAAGAGGAGGGAATAAAGTCCAGAGGAAGAATAGAAACAAATGAAAAATTTCTAAAGTAGAACATCTTATTTTGTTAATTATAAATTTTTTAGAAAGCATACAAAAGCATGTCACATGAAAAAAATTTTTGATTTTTTTTTTTTTTAAGTACAAAATATAGGGTAGCCAAATACCACCCAAACTCTGGTAATTAAACTTTTGTACTGCAGGTGATTCATCTCTAACGGCTTCACCAGTAACAGCTCTGGTACATTTTGTTAAATAAAATAACCAAATCATTTTCTAATGAAGCCACAAAACCAATCTGAAAAATGTGGAAATGAAAATCTGCATGGAAGGATTTCCCTGGAAAGGAGCACTTCATGTCAACAAGCTCCTCTTGTCACCCAGCAACCGCTCCTCTGGAGTTCCCTTTACTGGGGGTAATTTCAGTTGGCAGCTGGTGCAACCTTGAAATGATCCTGCTTGTTTTCCTGCTCCCTGATGTGTAGAGGTCACTGCTGATAATAATGTGGTTGCTATTCATTATTATCTAGAGTGTGATAACATGGCAGAATTGCCTCGAAATGCTTTTTTGAAAATCTTAACATTGGCCCTGAATATACAGTTGGGTCACACTAGATGCACATTTCAAAGCCTGAAGGTATTTACAGTTTAGAAATAAAAATGACCAAATGGGTGGTGCTGGTGGTGGTGAATCAACATTGTTGTACTTTGTCCAGTTTGTAGTTATCCAATCAATCACTAAACATTCATTATTCAGACTGCCTGTGTTTTAATCTCAGCTCTGCCACAACTAATGTTGTGTTCTTAGACATGCTTATTAATCTCTCTATGATGCACTTGAATCATCTATAAAACGGAACTAATAACACTATTTACCACCTAGGCTTGTGAGGATTAAATGAGCTCATACATGTAAGCGCACAGAATGATGTCTGGCACACAGTAGTAGCTCTGTGTAATCGATGACTTTGATTGTTTCAGGATCATGTTTCCTCGTGGTAAATCACTCTTCTCCCACCTTCGCTGACTGGATTAGGCAGCCTCTGCCTTGTGTCTCTCTGGTATGCTGTACTTTCCATGGCTAAACAACACTTAAATGGAATTATAATTGTTTGTTTAATTATCTACACCACCCTGGGCTAGAAGCTCTGCTCCATCTCATTTACCACCACAGCCCTATGTGTTGGCTGACTTACCTATTGTGCCCCAGCAAGATAGTGCACAGCTGCAGAAGCAGCCAACCTAACCTACTGGAGAACAAGCAGTAGGCCGCGGTTTACCAGGTTGCATGTGCTCAGAGGAGAAAACTGCTGAGTCACAGGCATGCATTTTGAGCAAGAAATAATCTGAACTTGAGGTCTTGCAACCTTGCTGCTCAAGCATGCAGATACTCACCCACCAGAAAACAAAGGCATACAAATAATCACTATCTTATCTTTGAACTCTTACATGCACTTGAGCTAGCTTCAAAAAGGACAGGTGGGAGTGAGGGGAATGTATGTAAGGATATACAGGGTGTGCCGTAGAACTCAAGGGCAGGAGTGCAGCTGCGTCTCCTATGGAACTGCCTTTGGGGGCTAAGGCACCCATCAGATTCCTCTCTTTCTCTCTGGAGCCAGATGGTTCCTTGATGCTAGGCCTCCCTGCCCATCTGCTTCTTTCTTCTCTTCCTTCACTTCTCTGTTCAGTGGGAAAAAAGACTCTCAGGTCCTGGGGTTATGTGTCCCTTGGTTCCATCTGCATCCTGAAAACAAACAGCCATTGCTTAGCTGCCAAACTTCATTTCCGGGGAGAATCTGATTGGTTCAAACAAAGCCAGCTGTCTCCCTTGATCTAATTTATAACTGCCAGGGATTATCTGTTATAAACAAGGTTGCCAGGAGTCTGTTCTCATGGGTGAGCAGTTCTCTGTGAATGAGGTCACTGAGGAATGGGCAGACACTCCAGTAGATTTCTGCTAAAACAATGAAGTTCAAAGTGGTCACCAATGGTTATGCAAGGTGGGGTGAGGGAAATGACAGCATGGCATATAGAGCACATCTTAGCAATCCAAAAACCACTGAGTTTCAATAGCTTTTGATAGTTTTCGTCCCCTTAATGGCATTAAAAACATGCAAACAAACAAAATCTCTGGAAACAAGAGGACACGTGCTCTTCCCTTTGCCTGGAACTCTCTTCCTCCTTTTCTACATTGGATAAATCCCTATTCCCTACTCACCTTTCAAGTACACATGCCCTAGGTGGAGAATGAATATATATATATATCATTCACTTGGGCAGACCTGGGGATGGGAAGGGCCCTGCATCTAAAAGAAGGTGTTGGACTCTTGGTGGTGAAGCGTGGCTTATGCTGGCAAGTCAGGACCTGGTGGAGTAGCAGGAACTTCATCTTGGAGTTGTGGAACTGCTTGACCACCAGTGGGTGACACTTTGCTGGCTGTAATCTCCTTGATCCAGCATCCATGTAAACTGGGTAACAGCACCTGCCATGGTCAGGTCCAAATACACCCAGTATATCTGCAAATTATTTTATCAAAATCCAGGTAGCGAATATATTTCATGCACAAACTCAGGTATGCAAAATATGAAGCACTCAGTTTTCTGTAAATCAACTTAATTTGTTATTAGTCCCCATTCTGATTTGAGTGGTAGCCATTTAATCTTAGTCAATCAGGAATACCCCCCTTCCCTAGCATTGCATCAGAGCTCTGGGATCTAGTGCTAAAGTATAGGAGAGGGTCCCAGGGAGGGGCAAGCAAAATGCCAGGCCTCTGTTTGCTGGCATCATCTAGGACGTCCTCATTCTCACTTTGTCTTTAGTTATTAATCCACACAGGTGCCAGTGGTGTCGTACCCCCTGAGATCTTGACCTTCCAGCTCACAGGGTACCTTCTCAGGACCGTGGGGCTCCTGGCGTTGCACATTATGCCAGGCCCACAAGAAAACCAGGGGATGGTTGCTGCCCTTCACTGTGCCTGGAATGCATTCAGAGGAATCATCTTCTGTCCCCATGCTGTAGGGGTGTAGGGGACTCCAGTGAACATCTCTCGGGCCCATTTGCCCAGGCCACCATAACCGTTTCTATTCTGAGATCTTGCCCCCAGTATCCTCCTCCACATCTTAGAACTTCAGACCTAGTTAAAGTTCCTGCTGTTTGCCCCTCCTGGGCTCTACTGGAGAGAAGCAGCTTAGGTCTCCTCTGCATTTAGAACTTCAAACCTGTCTAGGATTTCTCTTCTTCCCCTCCTCCATGCCCAGACAGCCAAGGGACAAAACAAGGTGACGTATTGCTCCCTTTGAAGAAAGTAAAACCAATGAAATCACTAGTCAATGTCAGAGAAACTTTATCTGCTCTGGGGATGGCATTTAGAGAAGGAGGTGGGATGGGGGAAAGGAGGGGACAGGAATACACAAGAAACAAATGCAGACAGGAACAACATGAAGTTTTAAATGACTTTCTACACCTTTATCTATTGCAAAATTCTAGAAAGATCTGTTCAATGAATTTTTTTACCCACTTGGGAAAGCAGTGGTCTCTGTGGTTCAGCAAGAGTTAATCTTACCTTGTTTGTGTGTGTGTGATTCACAAAGCTGGAGGATCAAGGCAAAGCTGAAGGTAGTGTTACTGGATTTCAGCAAGGCAGGTGGGAAAAGAGTGGCTATCAAGAGTCAGCAAGAATCATTAGCAGTATTAGGTAATTATACATATATTATTTCATTTAATCCTAAAAATAACCCAGTGAGTGGAAGAGAATTAAATGTGTACTGAATGTCAATTATAGCCTTTATATAGCTGAAGAAACTAAATTGTAGGGAGAGATTACAATTTCTCTAAGGTTATAAGGCTGGTATTTAGCTAATATTGCTATATAATGTAGTACTTCATAACTTAGTGGCTTAAAACAGCAACCACTTTATTAATTTCAATGTAGAAAGGGCTCAGCGGGGAAAACTTATCAACTAAGGCTGGAGCATCCACTTCCAAGATGCTCACTTCCATAGCGGGGAAAAGTTTCACAGCTATCAAGTTTGTGCTGGCTTTTAGCTGGGAGCCTTAGTTCTTGCTTCTTCATTAAATTTATATGTTAGCAGGACTAGTCTAAGTGATGCCTAGAAAACTGATAAAACGTTTTTTCTGGGTGTGTCTGTGAAGGTGTTTCTGGAAGAGATTAGCAACTGAATCTGTAAAGAAGATCACTCTCATCAATGTGGATGGGTATCACCCAATGCACTGAGAACCCGAATAGAACCAAAAGGTGCAGGAAGGGCAGATTTGCTCTCTCTACTTCAGCTGGAACAGACATCTTCTCCTGCCCTTCGATATCAGCACTCCTGGTTCTTGGGTTGTCAGATTCAGACTGGAGCTTACACCATTGGCTCCTTTAGTTTTCAGTCCTTCAGGTTTAGACTGGAACCGCACCACCAACTTTCCTGGACTTCCAGCTTCCAGACAACAGATCATAGGACTGCTCAGCCTCCGTAATTACGTATGTCAATCCCTTTCTGTATATTTCTATACCTCCTGTTGGCTCTGTTTCTCTGGAGAACCCTGAGTAATACAGCTGGGTCCTTTGGTTCTCTCCCATGTGGCTCTTTTTTTATTTTCTCACAGCACAATACTCTCAGGGTAGTTGGATTTCTTTGTAGCAGTTGATTTACAAGAGTACAATAGCTGAAATCTAAAAGCCTAAGCCCGGACCTTGCACGATGTCATTTTCACCACAGTTTATTGTTTAAAGTAAGGCAGAGAGCCAACCCTGATTCAAGGAGAGAGACTACAAAAGAGATGATTACTGGGAGGCACAGTTCACCAGAAGTTACTTAAAAAATAGTATAACCACACTGGAGATGGAATTTTATTGGTTCCCATTACTGGCCAGTCCACGAAATATAGCTGACTTAGGCATGTCAGTAACAAGGCACCCAAGTGAGGTCAGCAGCAGTATACCTTTTACCTCTCATCACTGCTTCGTCTCTGTTGACCCCATGCCTAAGCAGATTCCTTGCTAATTGTGACAAGATGGCCATGGTATTTCTAACTTACAAGGAGCCATGTAAGAATATGTATCCATCTATCTATGCACCTATTCTGTGACTGGGAGGATGGAATATGCTAACTGGCTAGTCTGGATCATGTTCTCACCTATTATGTGCACATGCTACCTACTCAATAATGTTTTCCAGCTTTCTTCTACATTGAGTAAGAGTCTGAAAAAGCTAAATGCGGTCATCTGCACTAAATGTTGTTGATAGGTTGTTGGAAACTGGGACTTTAAGTGAAACAACGTGTAATGAAACTAACTTTACCATAGGCTAAATGATATAAACGAAAGTTATATAAAGGTAAATAAAACAGATGGAAAAATTCTACCCCTGGCAAATTTATATTCTGGTAGAATAGAGACAAAAAAATAAGTTATCATGAGCAATTATATTTAAAAATATAAGAATATTTGTTAAACTGTGATGAATAATTATATATAACATATATAAATAAATATAATGAATAACTAAAGCCATGCAGTATGTTAAATAGTGATAAGCGCTATGGAAAAACAGAGCAGGGATTGGATTGGGCGTGTTGGGGAGTATGACAAGTGCGCAATGAATGTGTAGTGATGACCTTTTCCCCTCAGATACTGATTTATTCCTTTATTTACTTATTTATTTATTAAGTTTATTTACTTATTTTTATTGATTTTTTTTTTTAGAGGGAGTGGGAGAGAATCATCGATTTATTGTTCCACTTATTTATGCACTTGTTGGTTGATTCTTGTTTGTGTCCTGACTGGGGATAAAATCCTCAACCTCGGTGTATTGGGATGATGCTCTAACCAACTGAGTTACCCAGCCAGGGCCCTCAGATATTGATTTAAATTAGTTTACCAACCTTGTAAATTTATTTGATTATGTTTAACCTCCCTTTTCATAACACAAGTATAATCTATTCATTTCAAAAATACTTCCTTTATTTATTTAAAACTTATATTTAAAATGAAATAATAATTTCTTTGACATTTTATTAAATATATCCTTAAGGATGGCCCTAAAATCCCAAAAAGCAGGCCTTGCTAATATGAATGCTCCGGGCCAGACTTTATGAGAAAGAGGAGTGGGAAGCCTTATTTTGCTACCAGGCAGGATTCTAGGCCCAGCGTTGCCAAATTTTTCTGGTGGAACTGTTGACAGAGAGATGGCCCCAGGCGTTAGATTGGTGAAGTCAGACCAAACTTGGGTTCAGCAACCTCTGTACTTGAGTTCCAGCTAAGAAAGAATCCAGAGCCAAGACTTAAACTAAAAGAGGAAGTTTATTTAGAAAGTCACAGAGGTAGAAGTGAGCTGTGGAAGAAATGGCCTCAGGAAACAAGTTACAGAGGCGAATGAAGGGCCCTTGGAGTTTAGGAGAGTGAAGGGTAAGGTAACATGCCTGGGAGGAGCAGCGGGGAGACGGGAAAGGCTCTGGGTTGGGCATGCTCCCAAGAGGGAGAGTGCTGGATCCTTTGTCCTATGGACTTTTAAGGGTGGGTGTTTTAGGGAGGTCCCAGGAGGCAGATCTCAAGAGAACATTCATCAGCTTTCCAGGTGTGTCCTTTCAGGATCATCATGGTCTCCACTGATTGGCCGGCACCAAGGTAAAGCATCATTAGTCAGTGCTACTGGTCCTGCTGTCAGGCTTGTCTGGTTTTGTTGCTTTTCTGGCCTTGGAACTGAAATACAACTAAGGCCTCCGTGTTATCCCTAGGGGTTAACGCTTAAGGGAATGGTTGTGCAAGGGCCCGCATGGGAGCATGGGAGTTGCCTGAAGTCATTCTTCTGTCCCTTGTTCCTCCTCCAAAGGGGTCTGCTGCATGACTAGTGACACCCCAGGGGAGGAAAGGTCAGGGGGGTCCGAACCACATGACCAGCGACATGAAAGGCCAGGGGGGTCTAAACCACCTGACCAGTGATAAGCTAGGGGAAGAAAGGCTCTCCTGGGGTTGAGGTACTCGTTTTCTACATTAAGGCCATTTGCCTTAATCAAAAGTTTAGATTTTGTCAGTATTATTATGTATGAATCTGACATTAACTATCAGTAACTCATGTGGGTAATAACCAAATTGTGTTTTCTATTAACGCATTTCATATTTCTCAGTCTAAGTTTTTCTTTTTTTTCTTCATGGAATTAAAGAGTCATAAGGGAGTTTGCAGGGGTGGGGCTGGAGGGGTAAGTGGAGACTATCCAGCACAGCATTAATATAACATGGTATTGTGGACCAAAAAAAGGGCCACATACTTAACGTGACAAGCTCAGGGAGGCCTGCATGGTGGGCCTTACAAAACTCGTAAAGTAACCACATAGGATGGTCTGAAATTGACACTTCCTAAGTAAAGGTGAGCCGTGGCAGGCGGCCATGTCCTAGACTAGTATCTTCCTTGGTACTTGAACCGAGCTAGTCTTCTGTCTTCTTGTATCTAGGATAACATAGCTTTGGAATGTCAGGGTAATTTCTTTTTCCAGACCCCTGAAGGGCACAATCTCCCACCAGAGCAGGAGACCACAGAACCCTCATTGTCACTGTGTTAATTGTTAACTATCCCATAACCACTCATGTAAAAGAAGTATGTGTCTGTTTGTTTTACTTTTTATCCATTTCCAGGTTTTGCTTTCTGTGGCCTCCCTATCACCAGTGGATTTCATGTAACCCCCTTACATCTTCTCCTTTGATTCCAATGTACAAAACAAGGTGGAAAACTACGATTCTCAGGAGTATTTTCTCAGTTCATTTAGATTTTGTTTCCTGTCAGTTGTCATCAGTTTAGCTTGAAAAAACTCATAAAAAGTCTTACAGGTTTGGGCCTTTCTTGTGTTGACAGCATTTAAGACACCGAAAGCCAGGCCGTCTGTGTTTAGATGCTGGCACCAGCACTTGGTAGCGATATGACCTCATCAAGTGATTTATCTTCTCTAAAATGTGGTAGATACAGATTGCTGGCTGATTCACCAGTCATTTCTGTCATCGTAAGAAATGTCGAAATCTAAGAATTTTTATAAAACTTTTTTTGAGCCAAACCGATGACAGTTTTCAGGAAGCAATATCTAAAATGCTCCGGAGAATAACAGCAGCTTCTTTTATGCATTTGACAATAAAGAGGGAACTAAGGAAGATTACAGGAAGGTGGGAGAGAACAAGGTAGGGATTAGATTACAGGATAGTTAACAAGACTATGTGCTCCCTTGAGGGTCTGAAAAAGAGGATTACTTTGGCATTTCAAAGGTATGTTAACCTAGATGCACAAGGACAATGGGCAGGGATTGCTTACGGCAAAGATAGACCTTTTACTAAAAAAGTTATATGCCTGAGATGTGACTACCCACCATGACCTGCCCACATAGGAATTTATGATCAGATCACCCTGTTCGGTTACATTCTGTCACTGGACTTGTAAACTTATTACAGAACCCTTTTTTCATTCACATTCCCAACTCCCTTCTACCTTGCTGCCTTCTATAGAGTCTAGAAAAGCTAAAAAACCCCTTTCCCATGTTTCCTTCCGGCCAGGAGTGGCCAAGTTGAAGCCGGAAAAGCTGGCATTTGTGCTGCCTGTCACCTACCAGACTGAATAAGCAGAGACAGGGACTGAATTTTTATGGGTGCTTTATTCAGATGGCAGGGAATCTGAGAAGACAGCAGGTTTGTACCCTAACAGACCATTCTAGATTCCATTTTAAACTGACCCTTTTTATAAGGAGAAGAAAAGTGTAGGTAAGGGGTTTGGAATTCAGGGAAAAATTTAATCAGATAAAAGCTGCAGCATTCTTTCATCCATGTCCGGGTCACGGTCTTTATCTATGGTCTTTATCTGTATCCTGCCCTGGGCATCTCATCCTGGAGCACAGTGGCTCAGACACCATCTTGATTGTTTGCAGTCCTCCTGAGGCCAAAGGTGGAACTGCTTGTGGTCCCCTGGAGTCGAGGCGGGTCATACCTTAAGTTCCTGAAACAACAGCTTTTTACATACATTGATTACCAAGCTTATTAGCTATTACCTGAAATTAAATTTTTCCAACAATTGAGTCCCCCATCACAGTGACAGTTCTGGCCAGTGGGTTATAAATAAAAGTTAAGGAGTTTCTGGAATGGTTTTTGCTTTTCTGATAAAAGGACAGATGAAGCCAGTGGCCCCCTCTTCCTTGACTATCCCCATTCTTCTTGCTGAACAGATATGATGCCTAGACCTTAGGCAATTACTTGTGACCAAGAGGGAAAGATCTAAATAATTTCCAGGATACTGGCTCGGGCAACATTGAGTCATGAGCCTTGAGCCAGCAGCCACTTATCTCTGGACTGCTTGTTATAAGAGAGAGAGAGGGCTAGGGGCTGGGTAGGGGGCAGATTGTTAGCCATTGTTAGTCAGGTTTTCTGCTCTATGAAGCGGAAAGCGTTTCCAACTCATACATTCCGTTTCCTGATTTTAAAAATAACTATATCAGAGTTGTAAAGGTAAAGTACGGTAACAAATAATATTTGTATAGTACTTAGGACGTACCAGGTATTTTTTTTAGCACTTTACATATATAAACTCTTTAAAACCTCACAAGAACTCTGTGGTTGACATTATTGTTATATCCATTTTAGAGGTAAGAAGAGATTAAGTACTTTGCAAAGTCACAGAACTTGTAAATGCCAGAGCCAGTATTGGAACAAAGGTAGTCTAACTCCAGGGTCTGTTCACTTAAAAAGCACTTAACCCAGTAGCATAGAGTAAGCATCCAAAACATGTCAGCAATAATAATGTCGATGATCAGGTACCATAGAGATGCCCAGAAAATAATACAGGAACACTTATGTTTGGTGGCTGAGAGGGTGGTTCTGTTACTGGACAGGGCCCAGGGCCCAGGGCAGGTCTGCCTTGGTCTGACCTGTAGTGGGTGGGCTCTTGACTTTGTGCAGGAAAGATTTCACAACAGGAGTCCAGGCGATTCTGAAATTACACTTATTAAAGGTAGAGACAGTGAAACAAGGAAAGGATTGGGGTAGAAGAAGCAATAGGAGAGAGAGTAAGTGGGACTGCTTTGGCTGTCTAAAAAGTCAGAGACAAGAGGGTTTTGGGGACAGGTTCAGCGGATTAGTTTGGAACGAGCTGCTTTTGCCCATTGCTCCCTTGGATGCAAGTCTCATGAGGCCCCTTAGAGTTTAGGAGATACATGCCAGTGGGGGGCAAACAAGAGGGAAAGGAAAGGCACTGGCAGGCTCCCAGGAGGGAGAGCATGCACTGGGTCCTTTGTCTTGAGGGTTTTAAAGCCTGGGCATTAAAAGGGGAAATCTTAAGGAAAGATCTCAATAAAATGTTCATCACCTTTTCCAGGTGCATCTTTTAAGGGTCATGGTCTCCACTGACTGGTCAGTGCCAAGGCAGAGGTCATTAGTCATTGCAGCTGGTCCTGGTATCACTAGCCTTATTTTGCTGCTTTTCTGGGCCTGGAGGAGAAATATAACAGGCCTAGAGCTTGTCTCCAGGGAGGAAAGGTCAGGGGTGTCTAAACTGCATGACCAGCAATATGAAAGGTCAGGGGGGCAGTCTAAACCGAATGGCCAGTGATATGCCAGGGTGGAAAGGCCACCCTGGGAGGCAAGGTCCTGTGCCAGTTTGCCCATTGCTAGGCTTTCTGCCCTGGTGACTTTCTGTATCTGGCTATAAATTGTTTGGCTAGTTTGTTCAGCTCTCTGTCTCAGTTTCCCCATTCCACTTGCCAAGGAATTTTCCTAGCTTCTTACTCTACTGCCTCAGTTCTTTTCCAAAGTCTGCCTTGAAAATGGAATTGTGCACTTGGAATAAAATTTCTTAGAACACCAAATGAAAATCTCAAGGAGAGGAAAGGTTTACATGGGCAAATCAGGAGTTTTGGAGTTGACTAACTGCTAACATCTCAGAAGCTAGCCCATGATTCTTTTCCTTAGGTCTTTTCTAATCCTTGGGTCTCAATTTCCCAATGGCTCCACTCCCACACTCTGGAACCAGTATTTCTCCGCGCTTCCCCCTCCAAACATCAGCCTCTAAGAACTGGGAACATTTCTTTGGCGAAAACTTATCAAGCATTAAATATCAAGTATGGCCAGCAGGTGGCAGCATCTATCACAAAATGAGAGATTGCATAAACCACTTTCACTTTTAAACTCAGATTCAAATTATGTAAAGCAAATTAGTTTCCTACTTCATTAATGCTTAGAAGGCAATAATCCTTTCCAAACTTCCATTGTGCTGGGTATATATACAGAAATTATATTTTAAAATTTCAAAAATATAGGGAAAAGTTTGAGAATAGAAGCTACCTGCTTGATAAAAAGATGAAGAAAAACAATTTTTATTTAAAATCATTTATTCATTGCTCCATCAGTCATTAATTTATGACCTTACTCAGTGGGTACAAAAATAATGAAGAAGCTAGGAGTCTTTAGGATAGGATCCCAGCTGCTATAGGATACTGAAGTTTAAAATGGTGTATTAAGAAAAAAAAAAGAAGAAAGGTAATATGATGTATTTTGGCTACTGGTGCCCATTTTGTTAGATGTTTGCCATAATTCTGGGTTCCCCCACCCCCAATCTATAGGTATTCTGCACCACATACAAATGCATCCCCAGTTTAAGAAAACGGAGCATGTAAAAGTCTGGATATATTAAATAGCTCAGTGTCATTCAACTAATACCCATGGAACACCTATTTTCTGTTCCTTAGTGACATTTTGAAAACTCCCAAAGCTTCCTGGTCTAGCGTAGAGCAGTCTGATGAGAAGTTTCAATTTCATACCCAGCTCGACGCTCTGTCCCTCCTCTCCAGCTTGAGTATACACAAGGGGCCTGCACTTGGAAGGGGACACAGTCTGCTCTCGCTCCTTCCCGCTCTCCTTTTGCATCCACTAGGAATGGAGAAGGCAGAGGAAGGACTAATGAGGGAAAACAAAAAGCTCGTTCTTGACTTCGTGCAAGAAAGATTTGAAGACACAGGTCTAGGTGATTTTGAGAATACATTTATTAAAGCTTGGGACAGTGAGACAAAGGAAGGGCTTAGGATAGAAAAAGCAAGATTACAGCAACAGGAGTGAGCCAAGGCGGGACTGCTGCAACTCACAAAGTTTAGGCAAGAGGAGGGCCCTCAGAGCTCAGGAGAAGGAAAGTAAGAGTAGGCACCTGAGGCAAAGAGAGGCAAACGAGGAGTGTTCAAGGGAGAGCACATACTGGTTCTCTGTCTTGAGGGTTTTTATCTGCTTTTTTGCAGGCAGAAATTTTAGGGGAGGTTTCAATCAGAATATTCATCAGCTTTCCAGGTGTGCACTATAATATTCTGATGCATCAAAATGAGGATATAGTGGGGTTTGAAATCATTGTCTGGTCAACTTCATCTCTATCTTGGATTTGTCCAGCTCTAATTGGGGTTTTTGTTATTTATTCACGTGCCATGATCCATTTTTGGGTTTGTCTGGCACTGATTCAGTTGCTCTTATCTCTCTCCCTAACTAGGGTAATTTAAGCTACTCAGCCTGGCGGGGAGGAGAGATGTAAACCATTTGCTCCTAAGTATCTTTAGTTTTGGAAGATAAGATCTTGTGATTTACTAGCTGGCTGCTAATTACTTGGCCACTTGTTTAACTATCTGTCTCAGTTTCCCTATTCCACTTGCCAAGGAATTTTCCTAGCTTCTCACTATCCTGTCTCAAAGTAACTTTTCACAGTCACAAAGCTGCTAAGGAGCCAAGTGCTGTGGTCACCATGTGTTCTGATTTCTCTACATTTGTCTCAGTTTGTCCCATTACCCATTAGCACCTCCTTTTATTTATTTATTTATTGTTTGACTAATAAATCATTTGATCATCTTATCTTACATAGCAGGGACTTGAACCTTTACCTTCTGACAACTGCTTTATTTACCCCAGCTTTATTAATCCTAACCTCCCCCATCCCTGTGTCGCTGTCCCTCCCACCTCCCTGCCTTTGCCAAGGCTCACCACTGAGTGGACTTGAGCCCAATGATTTGTTTAAAGAAAAGTTCCCTTTGAAATTTGCCCCATGGCTAAGGAAAGTCCATTAAGAAAGTTTCTGATAAGAGGTAATTAGCAAAATGAAAATAGAAATGTAAAATAAGACCTGGCGTTTAATAGTTTAATGCCTCTTAAGGAACCATCAGCAGCTGCTTGAATGTTTGTAAGAAACACTGGAGGAGGAGGAGGAGCATTTGTGTTGATGTTTAACATTTCACCCAGGGCATTTTTACTAAACTGAGGCCCCCAGACTTTAAAACTCACTTAAACCTTTAAAATAATAAAAATTGCGTAAATGAACCAGTTGCAAACCCATTCAGGATTATTTCACTTCAAAAGTACTTGGAGCAGAAGGCCCGTTTATTTTCTGCCACCAATTAATTCTGCCTTTCTAAAGCAGAATGTCTGGTTGCCTTAAGCAGCCCTGCAGAGCAGCTTTTTTCCTAGAACAAAAAGCCGGCTGCAAAGTTTATGTTAGTACGAACCTGCAGGTGGCAAATGACTGCCCTTTGGAAAGAAAGCAAATGGTTACTCCGATACTGTTGAGGTGAAATAGGGCTCTTGATTTGAGAAAAAGGTAACATGGCAGCAAGAAATAAATTGGTCACGCATGGTCCCTTTGTGAACCTTGGGTCCAAACACACAGCCAGCCTTCGCCACGTACCCTACTCCCCATTCTCCTCTATGCTGTGATCCTTGAATTAATAAATTCCTCTGGGAAAGAAGACCCTTTGAGTCACCCCCCACTCCCAAAACTTTTCATAAATCATTCATTGCAAGAATTCTTCACAGCAGGAAATAAACCTCTTAGAGCTCAGCTTTAATTTTACATCATGGTTGGAACTGCCAGAGGCAACTGGGTCCATTCTCCTAATTTCTGGCAAGGAAGATATTAAGGGTGTTAAGTCCATTTTGTTGGTGAGTTTTCTGAGTCTCCATGGATAAATGAATGAGTGGCAGAGTTGGGACTAGAACCCTAGTCTCCGAAGACAGTGTTTACTTCACTGCACCCCATTTGCCACTAGCTAGAGGCTGCTTGGTTTGCAAACAGCTTTATATTCTGAAAGTTCTTTTGTATGTGTAGGTGAAAGCAGAAAAGCCAGCGTTAGTGCTGCCTGTCATTACCACAACCAGTAAGCAGAGACAGGGATTAAATCCTAATGGGTGCTTTATTCAGTTGGTCCATGATCTGAGAAGATGGTGGGCCTGTACCCTAACAGACCATCTTAAATTCCATTTTAAACTGACGCTTTTTATAAGAAAAAGAAAACTGTAGGTAAGGGGTTTGGAATTCAGGAAAAAAATTAATCAGATAAAAGCTGCAGCATTCTTTCATCTTTGTCCTAGGCAGTGGTCTTCATCTGTGTCCTGGGCGACGGGCATCTTACCCTGGAGTACAGTGGCTCAGATACCGTCTTGATTGTTGCAGTCCTTCTGAGACACAAAGACGGAACTGCTTATGGTCTCCTGGAGTCAAGGTGGGTCATACCTTCAGTTCCTGGAACAATAGCTTTTTACATGCACTGATTACCAAGCTTATTAGCTACTACCTAAACTAAAATTTTCCAACTCTTGAGTCCCCCATCATAAGGGCAGAAAACTCCTCCCTTCTTCCTCTCTAGGTTCTTTGGCTGGTCTAATAATTAAATTAACATAATACAGATTAGCAGGAGAAAACAAATTTTGTAACTACAGGAGCCTCATCAATATAGGAGACTTTCAGGTAGTCATACAATTTAGGTTATATACCATCTTGAGCTAAGGAGAAGGTGGTAGGGGAGAAAGACAATTCACAGGAAGATGAGAAGAGCAAACATTTGGTAAATAAAAGTTTCATTTCATGCAACTGTGTCTTTCTGTTATAAATGTTATTTCTGTTAATAGTTATCCTCCTAGTACAGGCCCTCTACCTCAATTCTTGTAAGCATTTAAACTGTTACTGAGTTTGCTGGACCCTGATTATCTTCAGCTCAAAATAATGCACATGCCAAAGTGGCACATTGTGGGGTGATGTATTGTGAAGCTCCTCATATGTCATTGTTTGGAACTTGGGACACATTTTCTCTTAGAAATATGCTTGTTCAAATAGTGGCTGTGTTCTCTAGCCAGTTCAAAAGCAGCCCAAGCCCCCACTAAAACTCAGGTGCTGGGCCGGACACTGGTTCCTAAGCATTTCTGAAAGCTAAGCTTTGAGGCTTGGGGAAACCCCAAAAGGGGCAGAGAGCAGTGGAAAGAGAATGAGGCTGATGGAGGAATCATTATTGGGGCATCTTTTGGAGGCTTTGGGAAAGACTAGGAGAGAAGGGGTCAGTTTGGGAGCGTTGGCCACTGTTGGTAGGAGATGGGGAGAGGAGTTTTCAGGGATGAGTAGTTGAATAATGAGTCCATGGGAGGCTAGTCATGGGGAAGGAACAAAATTTATTGTTTACAAGCTGTTCTTTCACAAATTGGATGTTCTATTAAGCTGTAAAATGCCTCTGTGGAATTAGGGTAGATTTGGGGAGATGGTTCTGTCTTAATAGCAAAAGAAGTGCCAGTAACTCCCATAAAATACTCCCTTAGTGCAATAAATCACTGGATTAGTGTACATCAGAAGGTAACGTCCTCACAAGACATGGATCTCAGCGTAACTGATGCCAGACCTAAGCCTCCACCCCAGGAGGTGTACTTGCCCTCAGGAGCTGCCTGGACATACGGACTAAGAGTGCTGGGCATCTGCCCTCTTGGGAGCCCACGTGCCTATGTGGCATTCTTGACTGAGCTGGGATCTGCCCCCAGGATTTGCTGCAATCTTCGTTGAGATCTGGAACATATTCACATCATGGAAGTGGGGCACTGGCATGGCCTCTGGGACCGATAAAACCTGTTTTCAACACCAATTTCCTCAGCAACAAGAAGCTAGAGCCTGCTGGATTCATCAGACCATGGCAGGGTTTTACATTGTAAATTTTATCATCATTCAGGAATAGTGGAGCCACCAAATCCGGAGAGGATTACCAGTGAAAAGAAAAGATAGTTACTCACAGTTCCCGATTGGAGGGGGTACTCACACTACAGTGGAGGAAGGGCACAAAGGGAAGGTCTGGTCAGAGGTAAAGGGAACTGGATGGGGTGGGGCGGGGAACCAGGGCAAAAGGATTTATTGTGGTTTCTGTGGGAAGAAACATGTGAGGCAGGGAAGGCAGGCTGAGGGATGTAGTGACTATCTCTAGTTGTCTGGTTCCTGGCCTTGGGGGTTCAGTGCAGGGGAATAGTGGCCCCGAGTGTGAGGACCTGACAGAGAAGGGGGCTGGGTGTGGCTCTGGGTTGGTTGGTGTGCGTATGAAAGGAACACTCTGAGCAAGTCCTTACTATCTCTAAGCTGGCCCTGGGAGGGGCAGTCTCTCAGAGTCAAGGCTCAAGGATGTTAAAGGATTAGAAATGTAGAAAATAAAAAGGCATGATTGACACAGGTACTCCCTCCCTGCTACAGGCAGAATGTGGAAGCTGGAATGATTTCCGCTTTGGCCGAAGCAAGGTAGATGCCCTCAATCCTACTTACCACTCTCCCCCAGTTGTTCTTCAATAATTCAAGGAAGGAGATAAACATGATTCCTGCTAGTAAGGCAGATAAAGCCTCAAGCAAATAATTAGAAAATTGGCAGAAATGTGATCATTTTGATATTTGAATTTGTATAGCATTCCATGCCATTTGCAATAGTGAGAACCCAAGTGGTCAAACTCAAATATGCAAAAAGAATTTTAAAGTACTTCTATTTCAGAACTTCTGTCATATCTCATTATCCTAATAAAATGAAAGCCAAAGGAAAATGGATAAATATTTCTATTTAAAATATGATTTTAAAACATTTTTCAAGTGGGCAGAACATATGGGACTTTGGGATATGGGATCATTCTTCAGGCACTGCACACTTTCAGAGAATAACAATTTGGTGGGGATCAAACCTCATAATAAACATGAAGGTTACCAGAGTATGCTATCCCAAAATAAGTCTCTTGGGCATATGGATTATTTTTTGTTTAAGGCCATTGAGAACCACCAGACACAGGAAGAACTCTTTACTTCCCCCTAATTGCCTAAAATAGAGTGTAAATTTCCCTTTTTGTAAAGGAAATATACATTTATAAAGGAAATTTCCATATAAAGCCTCCATACCAGAAAAGAGCTACTTCTAGGGTCAACTCTTACCACCTGAGAGATTCTTGTCTGTATAGCAAAACAACACTTGCTTGCCATAGGTTTCTTCCCTCTCCTTCCCTCTCCTTCCCATATGTTACCTCCCCTGACCAGAAGCCCAAAACCCCTTTTACTTTGTTTAGCCTATGATGGTATATAAGCCCCAATCATTTGGGTCTTTCTTTGAGCCACATTTTTTTTTTGTATATTTTATTGATTATGCTAGTACAGTTGACTCATTTTTTTCTCCCCTTTGTCCCCTCCACCTTGTACCCTATCCCATCATCCACAAGTCAACATTTTCCCAAGCCACATTTTTGTGTGTGTATGTGAACTCTCATGCTTATCTATGTAATTAAAATGGTTTGGGGTTTTTTTTTGGTCAGTTTGAAACATGGACCCCAGATTTTGATTCTATAAGAGTAAACAAAAGCAGGTTTTTCCTCCCCTATGCATATATGACCAAATACTGGGGAAATTAGATTTTATTTATTTTTTGAGAGAACAGAAGGGAGGGAGAAAAAGAGGAAGAGAAACATTGATGCAAGAGAGAAACATGGATTGCTTGCCTCTTATACATACCCTGATCCAGGACTGAACCTGCAACCCAGACATGTGCCCTGACCAGGAATCAAACAGGCAACCTTTCTGTTTTCAGGACAATGCCCAACCCGCTGAGCTATACCAGCCAGGGCAGGGGAAATTAAAAAATATATATTCTACCTCCAAGTTTCTTCTGGCAGGTCTAATAATCAAATAGACTTGAGACAGTTTAGCAAGAGAATATAACCAAATAATATATGTATGGGAACATACATACATTCATATGTATTGGAACCCCACATACATGAGAGAGTCAGAGACCCCATATACAGAATATTACGGTAGCTGACGATGTGGGCTGTGAATGAATTCACAAAGAAAACGCAAAGAGCAAAGTTTGTTTTACTTTCCAAGTGTGGAAAGGGGCTAGTTGCGGAGAAATGCACTAGCGGTGAAATGTAGGGGCTTTGAGTTTTTGTAGGATTATAACTAAATTATAAAAGGGGTGGAAGTTGCTGTTGTATGGTACCTGGTCTATTAGGGATGTTGCAACACAGGAGGTTTTGGTTGGTTTTGCATAAGCTGCAGTTTGCTCCAGTGTTATCTTTTACCTGTGGCTGTGGGGACAGGTTAGTAACATTCTGTTCTTGTTTTCTAGTAATTTCCAGTCCTGGGGACATAAGCTCAGAAGAATAAAATGGCAGTCATGTTTAACAAGGCCATAGGCCTGCTTGGCAAATGGCACCGCAATAGCAAATGGCTCTGGCTTTATCCTTCACAGAAGTTCGGAGACAGAAAGGGGGACTGAGGTGCGTTAAGACATCCTGAGCTAGGGATGAGGCAAAGCACCTTGGAGGCTTCAAAGGGTCAGGAAGTAAAAATAAGTTTTCCCTGACACAGAGATAGGTCAACAGAACTTATCTCTGATAATGGCTTATTATGAGCAAGGTCCCTAATTCAAATTATTCTAGGCAGTTGGGGGAAGAGGCAAAAATTTCTCTTGAGCCTGCTGCCAAAGTTGCCTTTAGCTCAAAGTAATCTGCATGCTACTGAGACACATCTTGGGGTGACTCATTCTGGACCCTCCAGAATGTACTCATATATGAGAGGGAACCCCCCAAAAAACCAGAATTATCTTCTAGAGGGCAGGCCCCTTGTAGTATAGGCTGCCTCCACTAGGTGAGTGTTCTTGGAACCTATCTGTATCAGTCTACCAGCTGGCGTTGTTGTGAGAGGCTGCATTCGGCTTCAGTGATTTTTTTTTTTTTTGAAGATTCTTTCAATGCATTTGCCCATTTTGTGATTGGTGATTTACGAGCCCACCCGCCCACCCTGCTCTGAGTGTTCAGCAGTTTTTGCCCAAAACCGGCATGGCCCCAGTGCCCCATCCTCCCTATTCACCTGATCTTGTCCTGAGTGACTTCCTTTTGTTTCCCCAGATGAAAAAAGCCCTCAAAAGGAAATGTTCTGCTGATATGAAAGATGTGAAACAAAAAACGGTAGAAGCACTAAAAGGCATCAAAATCAATGTTTTGAGCAGTGGAAAACTCTTTTGAGTAGTGGAAAAAATGTCTCAATAGGTATATGGCATCAGATGAAGAGTACTTTGAAGGTGACCGAAGTTTAAACTGTAGGAATAAATACACATTTTTAAATAAATAAATTCAGTTTGGGGGAAGTCTGCCCTCGTATATCCTTTTTCTGGGTATGTGAAGCTGCTATCTTATTTCTTAACCTAATTCTTATTTATTTTCCTCAAAGAATTTCTGGGAAGTGCCTCCTGAGATGCTGTCATCCAGTCACCAGTTGACCATTGCATACATGTTGTATTATTAAATCACTAGAGGTTAGCACAGAGGTCACAACAATAGATAGGCCATAAGCTTTCTTCCTGAGCTGCTCCTGGACTAAGGATAAATGATTTTTTAAAAGATTTTATTTATTATTTTTAGAGAAAGGGGAAGGGAGGGAGAAAGAGGCGCAGAGAAACATTGATACCTTGCCTCTCACACACCCCCAACTCAGGACCTGGCCCACAACCGAGGCATGTGCCCTGACTGGGAATTGAACCAGCGACCTTTCAGTTCACAGGCCAGTGCTCAGTCTTACTGAGCCACACCAGCCAGGGCAACATAAATGATTTTTAATATTTACTTAGTCATGGATCCCCGATCATCCCTGTAAAAGTCCCTGGATTACAGATTAAGAACTAGGTGTAGCAGGAAAGGCAGACAAGTAAATTATACTAGAAGGTGTTGATACAATAGAAGTCTGTACAACAATGATTCTGTGGATGAAAAGGGGGTTATGTACAAGTTTAGGGACAGACTAAAACTAACCTCACCCCCGGTCTTGCTCAGACAGGCGCGCAGATATGCAGGGAGTAAGAGAGAGGCCCGTTCCACTCCTGAAAAGCTCATCAGACCATCCTACCAGCTAACTGGGAGGCAGCTAGGCTGCTTCACATCAATGAGGCATCATTCTGATGGACTCATTACGCAAGTTCAAGGACCTTTATTGCTTTATTGACTGAAGGGTAAAATGAAAATGAGTTTTTTACACTAGTGAAGCTTAATAATTAAAAGGCAGAGAGGTTGTTCTGTGCTTTGTAACTCGTGGGGCCTCAGATACAGTTTTAGGTTGCTAGTGCCAATATCCTCTTATTAGTAAATACTTACTGAGCTCCCACAGTGTGCTAGCTATTGACAAGGCTGTTCAGTGAATAAAATAGATGAATATCCTTTTTGCCCTGAAGCTTACAATCTAGTAAAGAGGCAATAAACACAATAACTAAGCAATTACAGAGAATGATAGAATATGATAGGTGCTTTGGGGAAAAGTAGAGCAAGATAATAGACCTTGGAAGTGCAAGGGACAGGGTTTACATTTTAAAAAGGGTGGTCAGTGTGCAAAGACTTGGCAGTGAGAGAGTAAACCTTGCAGATACCTGGGGAAGGGTGCTTTGGAAGAGGGAGGAGCCAGCGCAAAGGCCCTGAGATGGTAGTGTGCTTGACGTGTTCGATGAACAGAGAAGAGAACTAGCTGGAGCCAAGTAAGGAAGGAGGAGCATGACAGGAGAGGGTGGAGGAATGATGGGGGCCAGACAGTGTAGGGCCTTAGTGACCTTGATAAGGGCTTTTGCTTTTACTCTGAAGGCAGTGGGGACTAGAACATTTATTACCATGATATTATTATGGCCATTGTTGTTCATATTTGCCTACTCTTGGGGGAAGAGGTGTGGGTCTTTTTAGAGCCACAGAGACTCTAGGACACCAACCACCAATTAGGATGCCAGAGTCTAGGGCATCAGTCAGGGAAGTTGGGATCAGAAACAAAGCATCAGTGTGTTGGTGAAACTGAGGGGAAAAAACGGAAGAGACCAGTATTATGGAACTTGGTTTTGGGAAGTCTTCACTGACTCATCTCCCAGTGAGAGCTGGAGACCCTTTCTTTGGGTTCCCATAAGCACCTTGGGCTTGTCCCATCATAACACCGGTCCATTTTGTTGTATTTGTTACATAGCCTATCAATCTTCATTGGCATGTGGGAGCTTTAAAAATACTATATTTCTTTTTTTTTTAAAGATTTTATTTATTTGTTTTTAGAGAGGGGAAGGGAGAGAGAGAGGGAGAGAAACATCAGTGTGTGGCTGCCTCTCACGCACCCCTCACTGGGGACCTGGCCTGCAACCCAGGCATGTGCCCTGACTAGGGAATCAACCCGGTGACCCTTTGGTTTGCAGGCCGGTGCTCAATCCACTGAGCTACACCAACCAGAGAAAAATATACTGTATTTCACTTCTTTTGTCCTTGACTGAGTTCTTAGTGATTAATTGAATTGATCCCTTCTCCACCTAAATATTACTTTATTTTTAAAAAGATTTTATTTTTTAGAGAGAGAAGAAAGAGAAAACATCGAAGTGAGAGAGAAACATTAATCAGCTGCGCCTCCCCTCCCTCCCCCCAGCCTCTCCAACCATACAACCCCCTCCTCACACTTTTTGACTAGAGACAGAACCTACAAACCAGGCATGTACCCTGACCAGGAATTGAACCAGTTGCCTTTCACGTTGTGGAATGATGCTCAAACAACTGAGCCACACCAGTCAGGGCTCTCACCTAAATTTTAATAAAACACTTCATTAGACAAGCAGATTGAGGCAAGTTTTATTTAATTTTCAAAATAAGTTTTTATTCATTAGGAAGGCTTAGTTAACTTTGTTCTGAGATAAACATACCTGTCTAAAGTTTTTTTTTTCATGCTAATGGCTTTAAAATGCAAAGTTCATGAATACTTATTACCTGCCACCTCTTGGATTTATGTTGGATAAAGACTGACGTGCTGATTTCCCTGCAAATGTCAAATCAGAAAACCCTGAGAAACAGCTTAATCAAAGCTCTGCAGATACTCAACTTTTGTCTTTCTCTCCACTGAACTTGTCACTGGCTTTCCAAACGTAGTTCAGGATTCATAAAAATGTCCCCATGGATTCTGGGGACCAGAGCAAGCTATGGGCCCCTGTAGCATTGGCACTTCCATCATCATAGTACTTATGCTTGTGTTTTTGGTATGCATTAACAATTATTTGTGATGTTTAATGGAAAAATGTAAGCTCACTTATTTATTCAGCAATTATTTTATGGAGTACTTACTGAATGCCAGGTATAATGCTGGGCAAGGGTTTATAGCTATGAACAAAATTGACATAGACCCAATTCTCATGCAATTTATATTCCAGTGAGATCAAAGATAACAAGCAGATAAATCTTAACATAATTTTAAATGTATGACTAGTACTCTAAACCAAATCAAATAGTGTAATGTGGCGGAAAGTGACAGACAGGGTTGGAATGGAGTGATTTTAGAATGGGTGTTTAGAGATGGCCTTTCTAAGGAAGTGATATGTGAGCTGAGACCTGAATGACAAGAATAAAGTTAGTCTAGAACAATGGGGTGAGAAGATGGACTGTAGTTCTCAGCATTCTGTGTTGGCAAATTGCTATCAATTATCCAACCTTATTTTTCACTCCTCCCCACATGTACCTGCTGCTCTAGCCAGGGGCATGCCAAGAGTGACAACTTTAACCTCCCACTCCAGGAGGTGACATAGTCCTTATAAGCCCCAAATCACTTTTCACAAACCCCAAATACCTATATTTTATCACAAATCCTATTGTTCCTTAAATGATTAAATAAAAGGGAATAGGTCTTTGCTGAGGGTCACACTGAGCTGCGAGCTGCTTCGGGGCATCTTCAGGAGTCAGCAACATGGCAGAAGACATCAAGACCAAAATCAAGAACTTCCAGACTGCCTCATTGACAGCCATTTCCCCGACCAGAACCAGAGCAGGAACTGCTGGCAGAACTACCTGCACCTCCACCAAAGTGAGAAGGCAATGCCCGCTGTAGGGGGTGATGTCTCCATGTGCCAATGGTGTGTCTACAGGGTCTCTGTGTCATATCCTGGTGTCAGCCTGGGATGACCACTGGGCAGAAGGCGCATTTCCTGGGAAGATCTGAACTGGCTGCACCCCACCTGTCCTCTGTCCTCCATCTCCATCCTTCTCCCAGGGAGGTGAAGGGGGACCTAGGTACATCTTACCCTGGGATCGTGAATCATGGCTTAACTAGTAACAAATACCTGTTGTAAAAGTGAAAAAAACTTAAATAAATACATGGGGAGAGGCAAATTTCATGGCATTGCTTGGCATCTAGGAGATCCACTCACCCATTCCATGCACCTTCATCCTGCGGGGAAGAGAGTAGAGCGGTATAGAGGAAGACTTCGCCCATGGTATAAAACATGAATTTGAGCTTTTGGACCTCAGTGTCCAGACAACTGGGACACAATCTATAATCTCCTGACAGGCAGATCATCATTTAGTACATTGAGTTGATACATTAGAGATTTGATTAAACCCTGTAGGACAATTCTTATGCTTATTTCCAGAAAGACATCTGGCAGTAGAAACTTGAAACTGTATGTTAGAGCTGGAAATGAATGTTCCTGAACTTACCACCTGGATTCAGAAATAACAGTCACTGAGTTTCAGGAGCCTTCTAACAGTAACTGTCCCCCCATGCCATGCTTCTCTTGCCCGTAGACTCTATCATTCTAGAACACCCAAACCTTTCCAGTCTTTCCAAACATTGCTCATCGTTCAAAGCCATCTCTTCCCTAATGCCTTTCCCATGACTGTGGTTTCTCTGAGGGCCTGCCATGCTCAGCATTTTACTGTCTGACTCTCTGCTTTACTAGATCTGTATTTTTTGTAAACTCTTTTCCAAGAAAGTATGATGATTAACCTGGTCCAAAAACTTTGCATTCAAAAGAGAGTCAAGAGGAAAGGAAAAGAGACTGAACAAGCAGAGAAGAAGCAGAACTGGTTCCCTATTCCTTGCAGTTCTTTGGTGACTCTAGGGAAACCTTCTCTATTTGGATAAAAGTGGTCTTTCCAGGTCGAGTTCCTAATTTACAAAGGCCTCAAACTTCAGGGGGCAGAAGACTCACCCTGGTAGCTTGTTACAAATGCAGATTTCTAGGGATCAGCCCCGGAGTTCCTTGTTCCATGAGTCTGGTGAGGCCCAGGACTATGCATTTGTAACAAGCTCCTTCAGGTCATTGGGATGGTGCTTATCTGTGGACATTTTGAAAAACACTAGCATAATAGAAAGTAGGGGACCATCACCCACCTTCGCCTTCTTCCTTGTGTAACAGAGCACTTTATTTCATTCTCTTTCATCCAACAAACATTTAGTTAGACCAAACATCATATTAGGCATAGGGAGTGGAGCCATAACAATATTTGGGAAATAATTACACTAAAAAGCTACCCATTATTTATCCAAAATTCATACTTCCTGGGCTTTCTGTAATTTATCTGACAGTACTGGGTGGCAGGGAGTGGGAAGAGCTGTTGTAGGCTGGGTCCTCTGGCAAGCGGACTCTGAGACTGGAGTTCAGCGTTTAGAAAGTGCCCTTGAGATCAACACAGGAGGAAGGGAAGAGAAGGAAACTGGACTGGACTGAGAAAGAGGGTGAACTGAGATGTAAATCCAACAGCAGCAACTGACCCTACAGGCTGCTGTAGACCCAAAAGCATCAGAGTTGTCCCATATTGAGCTGAAATATTGCTGGGACTTTATACTTCTGCTTGCATCCATCATCGATTATAAGCTGCCCCAGGAAAGGATATGACCTTAAGCAAGGTAGCTCATTGTAGCCAAGGCTGACACCTGAAGGTTCCACTCTGACAGCACTCCCAGCAGCCTGGAAAGTCCTTTCCTGAGGGGGAAGTGGGGATTCACCATCCCTGTGTCCACTACAAAAGCCTGAGATCTAGCAATGAGCCCAGTAGTTCCAGCCATTCAAATGTGGACATGAAAAATTAATGTGATCTTACTTGACACTTGAGAGTGTGCAGTACCTGAATATAGTGGCTACATTTGTTTGATGGAATACCTCTGGCCTACACAACATTGCCATTGGCTTCTCTGAGCTGGTTTACAGCGTGATATTTTTGTAGATACCAATTTTCAAACCCCTGTGGTCCAGCAAACAGAATTCTAAGATGTGAATGAGTAATTCATAGTGAAATCTCTGACGGTTTAAGGAACAGAGCTGATGAAAAGCTGGGATCAGTGGCTAATGAGAGGGGAATGAACCCCTTTCATCTCTATAACTCATATGAGTAGTAAAGCATGACCAGTTTACCTAACACTGTCTCAGCGTTACCCTGTCTCCCATTCTCCATGCATTCATTCATTCATTCAGCCAAGTACTATGACTTGTCCATAGAAATAAGGGCTTATACTCCTCACATAGAATTTCTGAGAGCTTCCCATTAGTACAATTTGAGTGAAGACAGAAAGGCTGTTCTTATTACTTACTATGTTTAGGGGTTTGTTTGTTTGTTTTTTCACTTTTTTGTATCTTCCAGTGCCTCGTTTGCTTTTCCTTGAGACAGGCATCAAGCCTCACTTTCCTTTACATCAATAGCTTATTCGAAAAAAAGAAAAAAAACATGGTTCCCATTACAACTTCAGAGGTTAACAACTCATCTAAGCAGAGGAATCTTTAGGAAACTATTTATGATAGAATTACCAAGTCTTCCAAGAAAAAAGAAAAGATGCTTAAACCATTTAAAAACTTAACACTGTGAGAGACTATAAACACACACACACACAGACACACACACACACACAAATTTGGCTGATGGTGTAATGTGGGGTTTTCTGCATTCTGGCATCTCATTACGGTGTAGGAATGGGGCAGAATTCCCTGAGAGAGGTACAGACCATCACACCGTACTAGGGAATGTGGGACTACAGAAAAACAGAGGGCCCCAGAAACAGTGAGAATAACATTTTTCTGCTGTGAAGTTTCAAGGGGGCCTCTTGGGTCACAGAGCTTGAGTTCCTCATCTTTGTCAGACAAAAGAATTACTTTGGTTACCGGATCTCTTATTTTATAGAGGAGTATAGGCTTAGAGAAAAATGATACTTGAGAGAGCAAAGGCCAGAAACATATATGTAAATTAGAGAAAGAGGATGGGTGGCCATGAAAATATACCACTCAGGTTTCCTCCTGTGAAAGCAAAATTGCCTGATGGGCCCCCAACTCCTGCTCGTCTAGATCCACTGTCACCATTGTGTTGATCTCTGTTTCCCAGGGCAGCTTTCTCCAGTAATTGAGCACGGCAAGCCCATTTCATCAAGAGGAGTGTGACTTTGGCTTGAGGCCTTCATACGAACTTATCTGAGGCTTTTCCTCCCCAATCTGCCTTCCTCTCCAATTTTTAAAATTCGGTCGTCTTGTCTTTTTGTTATTAGGTCATAAGAACTCTTCACATATTTTAGATACAAGTCCTTGGTCTTCTGGATGTATCATGTATATCTTTTTCCCATTACAGGGCTATTCCTTGTTTTAAAATTTATTTATTTATTTATTTTAGAGAGGGGGGAAGGAAGGAGAAGGAGAGGGAGAGAAACATTGATGTAAGAGAGAAACATCAATCAGTTGCCTCTTGTACACACCTAACCAGGGATGTGGCAAGCAACCCAGGCATGTGCCCTGACTGGGAATTGAACCCATGACCTTTTGCTTTGCTGGATGACGTCTAACCAACTGAGCCACACCGACCAGGGCTATTCATTTTTTAAAATGATTTATTGAAAAAGCAGAAGTTTATAATTTTGATAAAGTCCAATTTATGTTTTATGCTTTTGGTGCCCAATCTAGGATATCTTTGCCTACCCCTAGGGTCACAAATATTTTCTGCTGTATTTTTTCTACAAATTTTATATCTTTTCTTTTTTAATTCTCACCTGAGGACATGTTTATTGATTTTTAGAGAGAGAGGAAGGGAGGGAAGGGGAGAGAGAGAGAGACAGAGAGACAGAAAGACAGAGAGACAGAAAGAAAAACATTGATGTGAGAGGGAAACATCAATTGGTTGTTTCCTGTACATTCCCTAACCAGGAATCAAACCCACAACCTAGGTATGTGCCCTGACTGGGGATTGAACCCTCAACCTTTTGGTGCATGGGATGATGCTCCAACCAAGTGAGCCACTCAGCCAGGGCAAATTTTATGTCTTTAAATACAGCAGGTCCTAGAATAGTTATTTCATTTTACATTGTTTCATTCTAATGTTGATGAGATGCCATGGAAACTTGACTCTTGTTTATATCAATTAGCCTATGGTAAGATTGGTTTCATTATATATCATTTTGCTTAAAGGACCCAGTGTGTGCTCTCTCTTGAGCACACCCATGCCCCCCCCCCCGCCCCACCTTTTTGCCTCAGGTGTGTCTCTTTGTTTTCTTTCTTCTAATCTCTAAAGATCCCAATGAGACTTGTAACCAGGGGAGCAGCAGTCAACAGCGGCTCGTCCAGGGCTAACCCCCTGAACCTGTCTCCAGGGGCCTCCTTTTGCCTCTGTAACTTGTTTCCCGAGTCCACACAACCCAACTTCTTCAGCCTCTGTGAGTTTCTAAAAGACCAAGGCTGCATCGCCTAGGCCAACTCTTCCTTATGTTTGTTTACAGAGGGCCAAGACAGCTCCACCTATGCTCACTCCTGTTGCGTTAATAAATGTATTCTCAGAATCATCTGAACTCATATCATAAAATCTTGCGTGCATGAAGTCAAGAACCCACACATTCCAGACCATGCTTGGGCAGACCTGTCTTGGTCCCAGTCCCTTTCTGGTGGCAGTGGGAACTTTGATTTGTAACAGTTTGGTCAGAAGTACTGGGGCAACCTGGGACTTGAAAGTGGCATCTGCAGTGGGGAGAGTCTTGTGGGACTGAGCCCTTAACTTGTGGCATCTGATGCTGACTCCAGACAGATAGTGTCAGAACTGAATTGAACTGTAGGATATACAGCTGGTGTTGGGAATTGGTCGGCATGGGAACAAACCCACACTTGGAATGTGAGAAGTATTGTGAGTGTGAGAGTAAAGGAGAAACAAGGAGATTCTCCTAGACAAGTCTATAGGCTGCTCTGAGGAGAGCTGACATCTACACAATATTGAATATCATATATCTCTCCATTTTCACTTACAGGTTTAACTATGTTTATTTTGTTGTTTCATGTCTTGTTCAGGAGTTCCAATGATTTGTATCCATAATTTTCTTTGTCTTCCATTGCAACCATTTTTTTCTCTGAATCTTTTTACTTCTTTATTTCATTTCTACTTGTTTTTTGTTTATTTTCCTGCTTTTCCTGAATTCCCTCTAAAAATTTCATGGAGGTCTGTTCTCTGTTGGGTACTTATAATTTTGCCTTAATTCCTAGGATGATTTTGTTTTTCCCTTCCTGAGTACTATCAATGGCTGATCAGTTTATCAATTATCTCTCTGTTTGTCTGCCTATCTATTTCTTTGTTCACTTGTGTTCTTGAATTTTGAATTTCCAACTTAAGGTGTTTTTTCATATTTCCAAATGCTTGTTTTAAGATGTAACCCCATTTGGAATTTTGTGTTTTGTGGTTGCTTGTAGTTCTTTTTTGATAAGAATTTTCTCCAGCGAAGATGCTTTGATTCTCATTTTTTTCTCCCTTAAGTAGCTTTGTGTGGCTTTATGATGTTTCTTCTCATTTCATGATTAATTTACCATTCCTAGTTCAAGATCGCCCTCTTCTGTCAGTAGAGTGAAGTACAATTTCTTTAAAGGATGGTTTCATTTGTCTTTTAAGTTAGGAGATGGATAACTTTTTTATGTGTTTTTTTTTTTACCTATTCCAGTTTCATAACTGATGTTATCTTCTTTTATTTCCTTGAAGATTTCAGGCAGAACTTTATTTTAAAGTTCTTTTCAGATTCTTTTTGTATTTCTGTCACCTCAGGATAAAAATCTCTCTTTGGTGACTAAGTATGGTTTCTAACTTTTCCTGGAAAGTTCATATTAGATGGGAATTTTCTCCACACTTCTAATATGTATATAGCAGTTTCTTAGCTGTCTTAGCCTTGATTTCATGGGTTGACCACACTCAACCCATGCCATATGTTTGCAGCTCAGCTCAGAGCTCTCCGTTTCTGAATGACAGTTCTCCACAATTCACCTAGCACAGACCAGAAGGGGACTCTGCTGTGGAGACTGGACCTGAGCAAGTAGTGTATTTCTGCCACAATTCTAGATGCGTGGATGGAGTTATTTCACCTACTGTTCCTGGGTGGGAATCCAGCTCTGGTTCCTCTTATAGAAGGTCTTTAACTCCAGCCCCCCTTGCCCATCTCCAGTCCCACTTTTTGTCCCTGTGGCTTTATACTTCGCTTATTGTTTAAGCTCTCAGTTTGAGCTGCTCAGATTTCCTTCTTACATTTTGAAAGAAGCCTATCAACATGTATTTTAATATCATATCTCATTCTTACGGGTTTGGAACACAGGAAAGAGGAGTATGAATGTATTTACCTTGAGGCCTATATTCAGAGGTTTTCTATGCCTTTTAAAAAGTGAGAATGACAATATGTATATGAAATCAAAGAAAATATCCTTTGATCCAGTAACTTTGCTTTTGGAAGTCTTACTTAAGGAAGTAATACAAAAGGCAGGGGAAAAGCTCTCTGCATAAAGATGCTCACGATTATTTTTGGTTATAAAAATCTACATATATTAGAAATGTTTCCATATTTTTGGGAAATACACACAAATATTCACCAACAATAAGGAAATATTTTATAAATATATCTACTCAATGTAATATTGTGCAGCTACTAAAAATAATAATTTACAAAGATGTATAATATAAAAAATGCTTATTACAATGCCAGAGAAAAAATTGTCCTTAACTGTTTTTTGTTGTTTTATACAAGTGTGCTTAAAAAAAAAGAAAGCATAGCAAGATAGAAAGAAGAATGAAAATAAACTGCACTGAAAAGCTAAAAATGGTTTTCTTCATTATTTTTCCTTTTATTTTCTATATTTTCAAAATTTTAGGTTAGGTATATAAGTCATATTTGTAACTGAAAAAAATGTGAATAAATGTGTTGTCAAGAAGCTAAATGATACTACTTCTCAGCCTTTTGACTAAGATCAAGTGAAAAGACTGAACGACAGAGATGAAATTTTAATAGGTGTCCATCCTGTGATTACAGAGAATAGGTTGGCATGCCATAAAATGTTTGATTATAAAATATGGTCTGATAGGCCACAAACCCCGGAGAAAACTGGTGTTATGGAATTACTCATTGCAATCAGATTGCTTTTCAGCATCAGGGCATAAGTAGCACCAGTTGGAGACGCAGAGCAAGGAGGCAGGACTAGGAGGGGATGGCAGATGGCAAGACCCTACGGTCTGTGGGCAGCTGGCCAGGAGTCAGACTTCGATGAGGAATAGGGCAGACTAAGAGATGGCACTGGGAGTGATTGGCTGGAGGCATAATGAGGAGCCAACATTTATTGAGGGGTTGCTCAGTTTGTGCCAGGCACTGTTTGGACCCTGAAAATACAGGACACTCGACGTAGTTCTTGTGTTCATGAGACTTATAGACTAAGGCACGGGTTGTCAAACCTTCCTTTGGACCGGGGCAGCTAGCAGATATTTTTGGCCATGTGGGGCTATGCAATCTCTGTCACAACTACTAGCTGTGCCACTGTAGTGCAAAAGCAACCGTAGACAAGAGTAAACAAATGGGTATGGCTGAGTTCCAATAGACCTTAATTTACAAAAACTGATGGGGACTGGATTTGGCCTGTGGGCCATCGTTTGTCACGTTTTGATCTAGGGGGAAGGCAGATAGTGACCCAGCAAACAAATCAACATGAATATTAAGTTGTGATCATTGTCAGGAAAAAAACAAAAAGGGTGATGTGGTGGTGACCTACTGTAAGTGGCCCACTTTATATTTGATCTTTTCCTGAGGTGTGACAGCCATACAGTAAAGAACACAAATCTCAAGCTATAAAATATCCTAGTACCCCAGAATGGAGCCCTGGAGGACCAGAGGGATTTTTGCACCCAAAGAACCGGGCCAGGGAAGCGCTCCAGGAGAAGGGGAAGCGAGCGCCAGGCCCTGAGGCGGGAGAAGCCGGCTCCCCCGGAGCAGAAAGGCGCTCCACGCGGCTGGGTCTCAGGGAGGGAGGAACAGAGTGAGCTGCATGGGCCGAGGAAAATCCTGCAGAACTTACAGGCCATCGTGAGCGTTTTGTATTTTATTTTAAATGTAACAGGAGAGCAAAGGCAGGTTTTAAACAGAATGTCATGATCTGATTAAAGCTTTAAGGAGCTCTGCGAACCAATTTCTTGTCTTGCTCCTAGTCCTGTCTGTCGTGATGTTTGATTATGGCTGGAGGCAGGAGCTGGGGGCTGGGAGCATTCAACTTCAGCTGGATCTGAGGTGGGATATGTGAGAAAAACCCATGAAAAAACAAACACCATTACCATCCACCAGGTGCTGAACTATAGACATTGATTCATTTTATAAAATGCGTCTTTGACATGCTACTGTGACAGGACTTATTAACACCTGTCACTTAATTAGTGGACACTTTAAGAATTGTGCATTAATCATAGATAAGAGCCTTAAGAAGTGCCAGCAGAGACCTCAGAGGTGGGGTGAACTGGCAGGTGTAGATTTGGCAGCAGCAAGAACAGTAAGTATTGGGGTCAGTGTGGAGGCTCACAGGTGAGGCTGGAAGGGGTGACATATGAAGGGGGACTGAAAAAACCAGAATTATCTTCTGGAGGACAGGTCCCTTGTAGAACAGGCTTCCCCAGCTAGGTGAGTGTTCTAGGAACCAGTCTGTATCGGTGTACCAGCTGGTGTTGTTGTAAGAGGCTGTGTTTGGCTTCAATGAGTTGTTTGGTTTTTTTTTGTTCTTGTTTTTTTTTTTGAAGATTCTTTCAATGTGCTTGCCCATTTCATGATGGGTGATTTATAAGTACACCTACCCATACTGCACTGAGTGTTCAGCATTTTTTGACCGAAAATGGCATGACTCCTATGCCCAACCCTCATTGTTTAACCAATCTCACCAGGAGCAACTGTCTTTTGTTTCCCTAGATGAAAAAAGCCCTCAAAGGGAAATGTTTTGCCAATGCAGAAGAGATGAAACAAAAAACTGGCAGAAGCACTAAAAGGCATCAAAATCAACAAGCTCAAAAACTGTTTTGAGCAGAGAGTACTTTGAAGGTCACCTTCAAAGTTTAAACATGTAAGAATAAATACACAGTATTTTATAAATAAATTCTGGGTTTTTTGGGGTCCCCCTACATAATTCACAGTTAGTGTCCAGGAAAAGACTGTCTGAGATTGAAGGAACCAGAGGGGTTTGGCTTGATTCTGTGTGGTTTCTTGAAGACATATTGTAGGGAATAGTTAGGGAATGTCCCGTGATGCTGAAGAGAGAGAGGAGCAAGAAGGATGGAGTGTGGATAGGTAATTAGAGAGGAACTAACCGTCTGGGGTTCAGATTTCCTTCCCTCCCACCCTCTCCTTCCTTCCTTCCTTCCTTCCTTCCTTCCTTCCTTCCTTCCTTCCTTCCTCCCTTCCTTCCTCCCTTCCTTTTCCTTCTTTCTATTTTAAATATATAGGGGATGAGAGAAAAACAAGATATTTAACCCATGACTGCCTTATTAGAGTTGTCATGGAACAGACATACTAAAATATCATTCGCTGTTTATCGGACATTCAGAATTAACTGGTTGTCCTGTATTTTTATTTGCTGCATGTGTCCATCCTGCCCCTGTGGCTCTGGTTTTGCCACTCCACCTTCAGCCAGAGCCTCCAGTAAGACAGCGGCCGCCAGGAGGCAGCCGGGTGCTGTGCTGCCTCAAGGTGAAGGCAGCCTCAGGGCGTCTGGGCTGCTCTGCGTCTGTCTCCCCTCCTCTCCAACCCTCCCCGCACCCGCCCCTAACTAAACCACAGCTCTCCACTGCTCACTTCTAATCTTGCTTCGCTAAAATAGCTGAACTCTAAAGAAGCGTTTAAAACCCTTTCTCAATGTAAAAAGAGTAGGTAGCATATGCTTCCTATCTTTCTGATTACTTACAGTCATAAAGTAATTTTCTTCCTTTAAAAACCTGAATTTGTCTTAAAAGACTCAGCTCCTGTCACTCACCCCCTTGACCTAGGGGCCCCTTCCCCGCGTTCCCTCTGGCCCTCTCTGCTCCCTCTCTCCCACCCCTTCTTTCCTCAGCTCATCACCATGGTTACACCTGTTTCTGTGGTGCCTTCCTCTATAGCCTGTTTCTGAGTAATTTTCCCAGTAAATCCCAGCTCTTCTCAGTTATCTCTGCCCTTATCCTCCTTCAATGAAGGAAAAAAACGAGAGAGAGAGAGAGAGAGAGAAAGAGAGAGAAGAGTACAACCCAGCAGCTCAGAAATCAAATTTTTTTCTATCTGCAACCAGAAGACTTTCTCCAGCTAACGCCACCTCTTCTTTTCACTCTTATTTAGGGAAGCCATTCCTGACTCCATGCCTCCCACTCTAGGGTCAACCTAAACCCACATTCAACACTTAACAAGATGCCCTTTGGCCTTGTGGCTATAATGAAACTGAGCAATTGTTTTCTTCTTTAAATGCCTCCAGTTCTGGGATTGAAAAGGGTCCCCTTGGAACTGTAGAAACAGCTGAACCAAGAACAGTAGCTCTGCCACATGGGGAGACACCATCTTAGAAAACATCAACCTGATGAGTTCAAGCCACAGTGAGAAATTTCGAGGACAATGTGGGCGGGGGCTGGAAATAATTTTCCTTTCACTATTCTGAGTTCTTCTGGCTGGGCTAATAGTCCAATTAATAGAGACAGATTAACAAGAGAGAATGTCCAAAATTATGTACATGCCATAAGATATGACCCAAAGACACATTGGGCACTTTATGTGCCATTCCGGAGCTAAGGAGAACGGGGCTTGTGGTTTGGGATTTCAGAGGGCAGGAAGGCAATTCACAGGGAGACAGGAAAGCAATTGCTTGATAAATAAATGTTTGCCCAGCCATCTTTAACAATGGGACACAGAGAGGACTTAGACCAAAGGGCCTTTCTGGGTTTCTCCCTGTCACTCACTAGTTTATATTAAACTATAGTTACCTGTGATGATATCTTCCTTCCTGGAGCAGGTCGTCTATCTAAATTCCTTTTAGGCAGTGAGGAGGGAGGTCAAAGTTCTTTCTCTGAGTATTTCTTTTCCTAAAAATAACCATCTTAAAAATCAGTATCCCAAAGAGGCACATTTTGGTGTGGCAAACTCTTCTCCTTTCAGTAGGCTAGAGCCATGTAATGAGATATTAAAACCAAAGACCCCAGAAGAAAGAAACTTTCCAAGAGAGGTGGAGTGGAAAGGACTCCAACAATTTTAAAGCAGCAAAAATGATTTTAGAAAACTTTAGGTACAATAGCATGAACCAAAGTTCAGAACAGCAGAGTTTTGATAAATATTTGGTTTGTGGTTTGCTCGGTTTTTGGTAACTCAAGGTTCTGTGAGTTACATAATTTTCTGTGCTCCACACGAGCTACAGGATAACCTTCTCAAATTATGCAAATGCTCATCCAAAGGAAGAGGCGGAATTATGTTAGTCTCCCCTATAATTCTATTGAAACTATAATTCACCCATTCTCAAAGGAGACATGCATCAAATGAATACAGTCAAGCAAGATTTTTTTAAATGTCATGGACTGTAACCCTCAGAACCACCTCTTAGAGTCCCCATGTCCTCGCCCACTCACTTTCCTTCCACAGCTGCTTCCGGGCCTCTCTCTTCAAAAACACAGACTCGGACAGCTTTCATCAACCTAACTCTCTGAGTTTCTTTGTATTACCTTCCCCCCAATTTTGCGTCATGAGAGTACCCCAAACAGGACACTGCTGGGAGGACAGTGGGAAAGGAAGAGACTGAGCAAGATAAAAACAGAACCTTCTTTAGCTTAAGAGCCAGGGGAAGGGCTGGAAATACACTAGCAGCAACAATTTTGCCTGCTTACACCTACATATTTTTATAACAAAGTTTGATAACCTTGAGCGTCTGAGCAGTTGCCCAGACCGGTTAGGACAGTTGCTAGTCATATCAACTAGCAATAACTCTGAGTGGTACTTGTTACTCTACCCTACACACATAGCTCAATGAGTCTTGCTGTTTTCAAGGGCAGTAAAATTCTACTAAAACCATCTCTTGTTTAACCAAAGAAGAAAGGCAGGCAATTTGTGTTGGTGTGAAGCAGACCCTCTCTTTGTGTGTACCACCCTTTCCATGCTCGCCACCACCTGAATGAGAGTACTGATCTTGCAGAGGAGGCGGCAGAGGGCAGGAGATCTACTGGAAAGATGAGAACAAAGTGTTTCTATTACCCCTCCTTTGTTGTGGGGGTGGCAGACATAGGTGACACGGGCGACCCAATGGTAAATCTGCTGGGGCATGCAGGGAAGAGTGGACAGTAGTTTCAGGCTGGATTTAATCAGTTGTGTGTATCTTGGTTGAGTCATTAGGAGTCTGTGTTCTAGTGTTCAGCTTTGTGTAATTCAAATTGCTATTCTGTTTGCCGCTTTTAGGATGATCAGGCCTTGAAGGATTAATCCAATCTCTCAGGAGTTAGGCCAGTGGGCTGATTTCAGGGAAGAGCACAACCTTCAGGAGGGATAGTTTTTGAGTACTGCTTTCCCACTGAGAAAGTCTACTTAGAATACCAAAGCAGGCTGCTATTACTAAATATTTTCCTCAGATTCACACACTTCCTCTGGCCGCTGCTGTCTTCCTCATCTGGTGGAAGCAGGACTTTGGTAAAGCTTATTCAGCAAAACCTTAATCACTGTTACAGTTCTTGAACTTCGGTACCCTTGGACTCTATTCTTGGAATGCCCAGAGCAGCCTCACTGGGCACTTTCCGGGAAGAGCATCTCTCTCCCCAAACCTCCTTTTTCACTTTAGCCATACCATTTCTAGGACCGACAGTTTGGATTCCCGGTCTCCTGCAACATGGATGTTCATAGCCCCTGCCACTTTGTCAGTCACTGGGGCCCCCTGCAGAGTCAGCATGGTTCTGCTGCCCTCTGCTGGCCACAGTGGGCTTGTTTGGCCTGTTACCCTTTGGGTTATGTCTCCCTCCCCAAAAGGCTACAGTTCTCATCGCCCAACCATCATTTAAGGACAGGGGATGAGGCCATGATGCAGCTTCTAGATAGAGTTTAATCTAACATGCTCAGGTGAATGATTCTGGCACCCATCATGATAAATAATGGGCTATTTCTGGGAAGGGCCCTGAAATATCACTAGAAAATGTCTGAGCTCATCAACTATGTCCTGGCTCTCATTTGATTTGTTGTCAGATAATGATATCTATTGACCTTGCCTCCACATATTGTGATAGTCCTATCTGGGGGCCTCTGAACACAAAGCCACTAGCTATAGCATACTAATAATTATTGTTTTGATTCACCAGCTATAGCATCCTTGAGGTGGTAGCTGAGCATTGCAGAAATCTCAAATATCAGCATCAGGTTGACCCTTCAAACTGAAAGCAAAGGAGAGATTTGGAAAGAAGCTGATGGAAGTGAAATCAGATATCCTGTAGATACAAGAGACTAGGTTTACATACCCCAACGTGCTGGGCTATTAGGAACCAGTAATATATGCCAAACTTTATTTTATAACATAGGCCTCCTCAGAGTTGGGCTGGCCTCTCTGTCCCTTCAAAGCACAGATACAGGCTGGCAGTGCAGCTTCTGAGGTGTACTTTTGGGAAAGTCCACCGCCTATGTAACCTTTCTTCTTTGCCATGGAAGTGCCCTTTAGCAGATGTATATGTTTAAAGGTGGCCTGCACTTTGCCCACCAACAGTATAAGTATCGAAAACATGACCACACCTCGCTCACATCATTGGTGACTACAGGGCATATTGGCCTCAGATTAGGAGGATGAGACAGCGGAATCCTCATCAAACCGACAGTGACATCTCGAAGATGAATGGGGTGGTGTAGTAGGAGCTTAGTCCCTTTTCATCTCCATTTTGCAGAAAACTTTCCATTAAACAGTTATCCGAGTTAAAAAATCAAGTAAAGGAATTCTAATAAAAACAGTAGCAGAAACCAGTGTATGCTTTGTCCTGGCTCTTTTCCCTCTGATAGAGTTACTTAGTAAAGTCCCATATAGTGGCTAGTCCATCAGTGCAGACATAAACGTCTGGAGATTATGACAACTTTGGAACAGGGCTTCCAGTAGCATGAATAAGAAATAATAAGTCTTTGTTCTTTTTCTTTCTTTGTTTCTTTTTTTTTAAGTCTTTGTTCTCTTAAACCAGTAATATTTGAACACTACCAGAGGGTTACTAAATAACCTAGCCTATCTTGACTGATACAATCAATGTAAATATAGTAGTCCATTTCTATGGCACTGATTTCAGACAGACCTGTGTTTGAATCCTGTCCTGCTATTTATTAACAAACATGCCATGGGTAGACTTCTGAATCTCTCTGAGCTTCAGTTCTTTCTTTGGAATATATTGGTAATAATAGTATCATTGCAAGGGTTGAAGGACTAAATACATGTAAAATATTTAGCACATATCCTGCACGTAGTAAGTGCTCAATAAACAGTAGCTGTTATTATTACTTTCAGTCATTAACAGTGTTTTTGGTTTATTAAAACATAAGTATGCAGGCCGTGTAAAGACAGGCCATGTGTGTGAGCCAGTAGAGTTATGAAAGTAGACAGAATGCTGTCTTTTAGAAGATACAGAAAGGGATTAAGTTCTTTAAGCTTTGTGATGAAAATAAGTACACATCTGACTATTTTGTGATAGTGGAGGTGAAGAAGTTTTTATGTTTGGTCTTTAAAATAGCATCTCTGCTGCTCACACTCCATTCAGAGAATAAGCCCTCTTTACTGAACCCTGGTGGATTCTGTGCTAAAAATATTTTATTTCCATTTGGTGTATGAAATGTCATATCCACTAAACACCAACATACCAAATGCTGCTGGTAGATCCTCAACCCAGCAAACCCAAGTCAATAGGAAATTGTGACCATCCTCAGCTTATTCAGACTTTACATCTCAAGGGATTCTTCTGATGTAGATTAGATAAGGCTTAATTGTTATCTTAGAGCTATTTTAGGATTATAAAAATAAAGAACTCGTGCACTCCAACCTACCCATTTTTAAAGAAAGGAAATTTTGGTCCAAGGAGTGAAAGGGCCTTTTCAAGGTCACAAAACTATAGAGGTGGTTGTACTAGGCCATGATCTCCAAAATTCCAAGCTAATTTGTTCCTATTATAACAGAAAGTTACACAATTTTAAGAACTGAAAGGGCCTTTAAGACAACTAGTTCCAATATCTTACAGAGAAAACTGAGGCCAAAAAACCTCAACTGTCTTGCCCAGGGTAATACTTAATGCTTGCATGTTTCAGAGCTTTGGGCCAACTTTTGTTACCACAGGCTTGGTGCTCTTGACATTCTGCTGGTCAGCCAGGTGTAGTTATTTAGAGCAGGAGCCCCCAAATCCCTGTCAGTGGACTGGTGATAGGCTATCAACACCAGAATCACCTAAGGAGTGTTTAAAAATAAAACTTCCTGTGTCCCATTCTTTGAAGATTCAGTTTCAGTAGGTCTGAGGTGGGGGTTCCAGGAATCTGTAGAGTTCGTTTGCTCTCTAAGTGATGCTGGGGGCACCAGGATTGGGGGACCATTAGTAACAGAAGTCAGTGTTTCACGTTCCATCCTTTTCTGCTGAGATTGGCCTACGATAATTTTCAGCTAATGGGAAGATACTTGCTGGAAAGCTAAATCAGGAAAAGTCCTGGACAGCTAAGAAGCTTCTAAGATTTTAATCTGCAAAGCCAACCTCAAGGTGATTAGAGCAAGGAGAGAGCTGCCTGTGCCAGATGGAGATTGATCTGAAAGGGAAGCACATCCAGGGAAACAGAAAGTTATCTAGGAGCCCCTGGTCTCACCTCCCACGCATGGGTCACCACTAACTCAGAATTTGCAACTTGACTTCACTTGCGAGAACATCATTTTGAAATAAAGGCTATCAATTTAAATATTTTAAAACAATATTTGAGAGAACACCATTAAAAAATGTATGTAGAAATTGTAACAGTGAATCATCATAAATAATAGACAAAGATGGGAAATTATATTTTGTCAAGTTTTGCAAAATAAGAGCTGGAAGGGCTTTTTAAAACCTTTTAGTGAAAGGATTCTAGACACATCTGAGGGTGTGGCCTCTCCCTTGGTAACTCTGACTCAGGAGAGGTTCTCAGTAGAGACCACACCTTTTGCTGATGACTGCTATTGTTTTTCTGTACAACAGCCTTTTCTTTTTTTAAATAGCACTCCAATTTTACTTTAGGGAATCACCCTTACTTACTCTCATTCCGTGTGGTTCTCGTCTGTGGGTTTCAGGGGTGGGCACATGACCCAAACTTGGCAGATCAGAGCCTTCTGTCCTTTGCCAGAACAATTGCCTCAGGGTCAGGCACTGGGCCAAGAGCATCAGCCCTTACTTTTTGCTAGAACTACTGGAAAGGAGGTACTGTGTTTCTAAACTGGCAAGATGTACTTACTATGGGAGCTGCTGGTGGGTATCTCTCCACTGTGAAAGGAGAGGCCGACTTGCAAAGAAGTCATTCTAGAGGAAAATAGAGCTAAGACTCAGAGAAAGATTAAGAAAACATCACCTGACTGACTGGCCCAGGTATTTCTGAAGTTTGGTGCATTTTTGTGTTTAATTTAGTTAAATTTCAGCAACTTACACCAAAAATGTCTCCTCACTTAATATGACTTTGCTGACAGTGTTGGTGAAATTGCTTCATTTTTCCATTCAGGGATAATTGGCTTTTAGTGACACCAAAGCCAGACAGAACTTGGAATGCTTTTCACACAATGTTCCCACCACTGATATAAACACTGACATTTTAATAAGAGCAAGTTTTATGAAGCATAGGTAATTTCCTGGGGGCCGGAGTCCCTCAGTGTTCCTCAGTAAGAATGCGTGACTCCTGCTATCTCCCATGCTGGGCTCAGGATGCTGCTGGGCTGATCTGCTCCCTGTACCGTGGCCATCTGTCTGCCACTCTCTTAGTGGGCTCAGCTGCCTCTGAGGGCAGGATCAACTGGATTTTTGTCTCACCTCTTCTAGAAGTCTGCAGGCAACCTCAGTTCTCACAGAGAAGGATGTGATGGTGCATAGGAGTCCTCTGCCTGACTCAATCAATGATTACAGCTCCTACACAACAATATACCACTTTTGCAATATTCTCCAATTTAGCAAAATGGCATTGTGAAATACAGGCTCCCAGGTCAGACTTGCTGGCTGTGAGTACGTTGGCAAGTTACTAACATCATCAGTAAAATGCGGGTATAAGTAACCTCCTCCTGGGATAGTTGGAAGGCTTATATTAAATCTATGAACCTACTCTATGATGATCATTATTCATATTTTACAGATGAATTAATTAACTTGCCCAGAGTCATGGATCTAGTAGGTAGCCACATTGAGATGCAAATCCAGGTCTGCCTGAGCCTAAAACACATGCTTTTAAGCACTGTGTCCACTGCCCCAAAGAGAGAAATATTGTAGGTACCAACACAATAGACCTAAAAATCAGGAAAACATAGATCATGTTTCACTTCTCTTTCAGATCCCTGTAGAACTTACTTTGCCTCTTTTATTTATTTATTTATGCATGCATGCATGCTGCAAATAAGAAATTTGGAAGTAAGACTTATTGGTATTTAAATCCTTTAAGGGTAGGGACTACTTCTTGCTCATTTTTGTTTTCTTTGTATCATCTACCATAATGCTTTGAACATAGTAAGTGTTTAATAAACATCTTCAATGAAATTGAGCTCATTGTGTCCATAGACGTAAACACCAATCAATAGCCTTAGACTACTGGGGACACTCCAGGCTCCTGAGTGGGGTGTCCACCTGACGGTTTATAGAGTTCTGAATTATTAATATATACTTGGTCTTTAAACACTTCATAGCATGATACCACTGCTGGATATTTTCTGAATCTTGACTTTGCTTCTTAACTAACTATTTAACTGTTTACAAGATACTTAGCTTTTCTAAGATTCAGCTTTCTCATTTGTAAAACAATGCTGTTATAAAATTACAGAGGATAGAATGATAATATAGATAAAGCACTTAATATAGTGCCTGACCCACAGTAAGTGCTTAAATAAATGCTACCTATTATTATAATGAAATTAAAATATTAAAGAATATTTCCATATTAAAATGGGGGGGTTGGATTTTGTGGGGTTTTTTTTTTTTTTTAAGAGTTTTAAATTGTGTGTGGGTATACAGGATTAAGAGACTGAAGTATAAAGAACAGCTGTCCTGGGATCTTGCACCGTTCAGAGGACTCATTTCTGGGACACAGTTTTGCTGGGAATTATTGTTAAAAGCTTCAGCTAAGGAAGATGCTCCCTCCAGGGGCATCTCTGAGTAGTGTTGACCATGGATATAAATCCCTTTCTAGGGATAAAAATTTCAAGGGCATAGACTTTCAGAAAGTGTTAGTATCAAGCTTCTTACCCTTTAGGTCTCCATGGATTAATTAAGTTCATTCCCATTCTTCAGTTCTGTGGACCAGGTTTTAGGTAGATTTACAATCTGTTTTATTTTATTATTTTATTTTATTTTTTTATTTTTATTTTTTAAGAGAGAAGGGGGGAGGCAGAGAGAGAGAGATTGATTGATTTGTTGTTCTGCTTATTGTTGCATTCATTGGTTGACTCTTGTATGTGCCCTGACCTGGGATGGAACTTGCAACTTTGGTGTATTGGTATGATGCTCTAACTAACTGAACTACCTGGCTTCATTACCTACAGTTTTAATGAAGATTTATTCAGGAAATAAATTTTGTCTTTTTTTTCTTCCAGCCCACCCGATTACCCCTGGGAAGCAGGTAGACATGGGCAGGGCTATTCTTTTGAGGTAACCAGTAGCCAGGGTTCTTTGTAGGGCTGGGAATTCACAGTAGGGGATGTGGCTGCTTCTCAGATATGCAAACAGGTTGCTGAAACTGCTTAAAGCTATTTCATTTCTATCAACTTTATGGATTTTCTACAAAGTAGGACTGTTCTAGGGGATGGAGGGTGGAGAGGGATAGAAGAAAGAATGCCAGGTGCCTAAGACACAGTCCTGACCTGGTGGAAGAGAAGTATGTAATAACAGTAACCCATAATGCAAGGCAGAATGAATTATGAGCATAAAAGCAGTGGTTTGAGAAAGCCAGAGAAAGGAGAAATCCATCTGACTGACTGGAGGAGAAGGACTGAGATTTTTATAAGTAGAAGAGTGGGGAAAGAGCATTGCAGGTGGCCGGAGCAGCCTGGGCACAGAACCATGTGCTTCGATAAATAGGGCTCATCAAGTTGTATGGGTCACTGGAGTGAGAGGAGAAGCTGGGCTAGGTTGTGAATTCCACCTTCAAGACTTTCTAGGCCTGTTATAGGTCTTCCTGGGCTTGTGGTATCCCTAGATCCCCCATGCTCTTGATAGTAATCACATTAAAATGCACATATATCCCACTTTAAGACTGATGTAAAACTGTAAGAGCTGAGATGAATGAGTTGAACTCTCATTGAGTAGTTCAGTGTATGAATAGATGTGGTACTAGGACCAGTGCCAGTCTAGGGAAAGTTTAGAATCAGTTTGGCATGAGATTTATATAGAATTTGGGAGGAAACATTTAGAAATTTTTAGAGTAGTTTGACATGACCACAATAACCAAGCATGTGATCATTTTCCTAGTAATTCATTTTTGTCCTAACTTGCAAAAATATTGGTCCACAATACAAGCGGAAATGCACTGGAGATTTTTAAATCTTTATGGTCCAAACTCTGTTAAACACTGGAAAATTTTTAAAGTTGAGAAACACTGATCTAGTTGAAATAATACTACTTTTACAAGAAATTTGAAGTTGGAGATGACAGAGGAAAGAACTGATGAACTTGAGCATAGATTACTAGAAGTTATACAGCCTGAATAGCAGAGGGGAAAGAGATGGAAATATCTGGCACATTGTGCCTAAACATTCTGACTTAGTTGAAGACAATTTTGTGGGAAATCCACAAATCCACTCAAACTAACCTAAAATAAAATAAAATGTGCGATGGAGAGGGAAGAGGTTTTTTTTAAGAAGACTACAGAAGCACCTCAAGGAGTTCAAGTCAGGGACTGCCATTGGATCCAATGAGGGATGGAGCAGGAAACAGAATCAGAGCTGCTTCTCTTCCCCTTTCTCTCTCCCACCCTTCTTTCTCTCTCTTTCCCTCTGCAATGGACGCTGTGTTGTACTACCCAGATCCTCATTCAGGAATAAAGGGCTTATTGTCCAGCCATGGCCAGAAAATGAGCCTCTGCTGTCTGCCCTCTTTGGGGATTGTCTTGGCTAAAAAACCAGCCTCACCTAAGGCCATACTTTCTTTCAAGGACAGCCCACATCCAATGACTTACCAGCATGGAGGTATAAAAGCCTGGCCCCTTGCTCCAACTTGGGACAACTGGGAAGAGACATCTCAGCTCCAGAGCTTCCTACAGGGTTGCTTTTTTGGGAACTGCATTACAGCTTAGCTTATTTCTGCCAGATTCTTCTTTCTCCTCCCTTCCAGGTGTCGCTCTCAAGGGTTCTACCTAATACAGGTTTGTACATTCACTTCCCAGAAGCTAGTTTTCAGGTGACCCAGCCTGGAACACCATACCTGCCAATCTTCCTCCACTCTCCCTCCCTGACTTCCTTTGCCTCTCCCCTTTTCCCCTTGCTCCTTCTCCGTTTTCTTACCTCTTTTATCCCCTCTCCTCTCTCACTTTTGTTCCCTCCCTCAGACTTCTTTCTGAGCTTCTACTTCATTCTCTTCTCACTTTTGAGACCAACTTTCTCTGCTCTTTTGGTACATGGACCATCATGGCTGCCTCACAATGGCATCTTCAGCTCCTCAGTCACTGTCACTGTGGCTTTTCCTGTTGGTGTCCCACCCACATGCCTTTTGCTGGGCTGATGCACCCATCCTGCAGCTGACATGGGTGCTCATAAATAACAGCCCACATGTGCACCCTTCTGTGGAGCATTGCCCTTAGCCAGCCAGAACCTTATCTGCTGGAGATGCCTGAGAGGTTATGCCTCACACTTTCTGGACACTGACTATTAGATAGGGGGCTGCAAGAGTCCATCTTTCTTGCCTTGAAACAGAGTATGCTCTGTGGTACAATTCATGCTCTAGAGCTCCCCATGGGGTCAGACTGAAGCCACACTTCCAAACAGCATTTCGGCGTAGCATCTTCCCCTGCCCTTTGCTCCTCTCACTACCTTTCAGGTGTAAAGACAGCACTCCCTCAGTAGATCCTGTTGTTTTGAGAGAACCTGATTTAAGATCATCATCTTACAAATCTGGTGCCTATGGCTAATGACACAGCTTATGCTATTCTAATGCTAAATATCCAAGAGGGAGAACTGAATTGGTACAGGCTGAGTCCAGCCCAGCTTCTGGGTTGAACACCTGGATCAGGAGTTCACTCCAGACCCAATCATCTATGGCCGGTGAGGAGACAGAGTGATACAGTATAGGGTAGATGAGGGATACAGGGAAGGAGGGCAGCTCACAGAAAAGACTGGTCAATTTCTGCCAAAGTGGACCCTACTGTCTGTCCTTCTCTTTAGTCTTTTTAAAATTCATTTTCTCAACCCACCTCCTCACTCCTCACTTCTCTCCCCATCCACAATCCCAGGTTTGAAACGAAGAGGGAGGTTTCGAAGGGTAGCACCATGTTATGGCCCAAGGACTGGACCAAGTGGCAGGACACTCAGATTGTAGCCTACCTCACCCCACTTGCTTCACATCTCTGGTTCTCAGATTTAAGGTAAATTAGAGAGTAGGTTCGCTAACTGGAGGAGTCAGCACTCCTATGAAAACAAACAGGGCAGAGTCTAAGTCTTTCATCTCTGCATCCCTGAACTCAGCATAGTGCCTGGCACAGAGTAAGAATGCTAATAACATATTGAAAACAGGAAAGAGTCTTTAAAAAGAAAATGACAGTGAATTACATTAAAACAATAAAGGTAGAGTATGACCCAAAAGCATGGAGTATTATGGGTGTGGAACTCATTAGCACCTGCCGAGTGCTAATTTGTGCCCGTTCTTTGTTAAGCATTTCAAGCACTATTCCCAGTACTCTACAGTGTGACAAAGCACCCCAAAACTCAGTGGTTTAAGACAACCATTTTATTATGCATATAGATTATGTGGGTCAGGAATTTGGGCAGGGGTTCATGGGGTTGGCTTGTCTCTGCTGCATAATGTCCAGGGCCTCAGTTGGGAAGATTTGATGGCTGGTGGGTGACTTGACAGCTGGGAGCTGGAATCCTGCAAGACACCACTCACATGACTGGTGGTTGGTGCTGGCTCTTGGCTGGGATCTCAGCTGAGATTGTCAACCAGAGGCTGGGCTTTCTCACAGAATAGTGGCTTCAGCCTACTAGGACTTCTTCAGTGGCAGTTCAGAGTTCAGGTTCACAAGGCAAAAGCTTCATTGTTTTATAACCCAGACTCAAGTCAAATTGCATCATTTCCTCCATATTCTGTTGGTTACAAGCTCATCCTGATTTAAGAACAGGGGAATTAGGCACCACCGCTTGATGGGATGGGGACAAGGTTCTCATAGTACATGTGGGATGGGAGATATTGTTACACCGTATTTAAAAAGTTCAATTGGCTATGTGTGTGTTACCTCACTTAATTCTTCCACTGTCCTTGGTGTAGGCCTTATTGTCCCTTTACAGATGAAGGAACTGAAGCTTAGAGGGGTTAAGTAACTTGTCTGTGGACAAAGCCAGTGCACAGCAATGCAGGATTTAAACCCCGTCTCTACAAAGCAGTTGTTCTCCAACAGCATATATACTGCTTATAGGAAATGGGAACTGGAAAATAACACATTCAAAGGCCAGTTTTCCCTATGTGCAGGATTGGGGGGTGGGTAAGCCTTCTCCTCCCACCAAACCCTGATGTCAGCATCAATATCTGCACCATGTCATAAAGGCATCTGGTTCCTGTGCATAACTCCCCAAGGTGTTGCTTCCAGGAGTCTGTATAATTACCTTTGATGCCTCAAGTTGGCAGATAGGTGCTGGCAGAGGGGTGCTGTCCTCCCTCCCCCCACCTTCCCACAGGCATTTGGTCAAAGCCTCTGGGGTATAATGGGCGGGAGGAAGCTCTGATCCCTTCCATGAAGGCAGCACACAGAACCAAGAGCCAGGGACAGCATCTCTGCCAGGATCCCCTTCTGAAATCATATCTTCCCTTAAGTTCAAACAAGGACCACTTTTCCAGGAAGACATCTCTGATACTGTCATGATGCTTATAACTGGAATGTTCAGATGATACCTGGCACTTAACTGCTTGCTCTGTTATGTCCTAAGCCCCCAACAATTCTTCTAAGGCCCCAGAGGGCAAGGACCATACCTTACTGTTCCTCAGTTCTACCCCCACCACAGGAATAATACCTTGTTCTTATTAGGCACTCAATAAATACTGACTGATTAGATCAGAGGGACTCATAAAGTTTATTAGTATAACAGGAGGACACGCGCATACCCTCGGAAGCATCTTTGAGAGCCTCCATAGTACACAGGCATTGTGCTAGGGTCTAATGACCTTCCTGGTCCAGGGGCAGGGATTTAGGAAATCAAATATGAGCCTCCTGGGCACTCTGCAGCATGTCAGCAACGTACCAAAACGCGGCACTAGAGGCGAAGCCTCCTTGGTCGGATTAAGAGGCCTTCATTTCAGGTAGATTTGCAGCAAATGATACAAGGTTACAATCTCTATCACCTGTCAGATGATTCTAGAGTCAGACATTTAGAAAGTTCCTGAATAGGGTTTTTAAAATTCAAAATCTTGACTTTAGCTTCTCTTATAAGCTGTTAGAATGACTGCTGTACCTGGAACTATTGGACAGGAAAGGATGAGTCTTACTGTTCTTTATTTCAAATTAGCCTTCTGGTAATAAGCAAATTTCTCTGCCTTTCTTTTAATTTGTCACTACTTTACCTCAAAGTGTTCCTAAAGCCACAAACTTTGGAAACACCTTTGAATGTTCAAAATAAGCCAAGAAACCTGTTTATAAATTATAGATAATCAATATCAGTGTTTCACTTTCACTCATTATTCACAACATAAACTCTTGATTCAGATATAACCCTATTGTATAAAACTATTTCCTCAATACACTATCACCAAGAAAAAAAACTCCTGTAAATAATTGCCTTTGGGATATGAAAGAAAATGTAAACATTTTATTTGGCAGTTGTTTCTGAACACATGAATAAATAAGTGGAAAAGTACATATTAATATTTCTTTTTTGGAGTAACAGATACCATTAAATGCTTATTTACACATCTTCACTGCAAAAAACAGTTACACAATTCAATTTTCTCTTATAAAAGGTAACTTCCCACGCCACTGGACTGTACAGTTAAGGATGGAGATACTGGTAGTGCTGGGCTCTAGCAGTCTCAATGTTTGAAAGGCATTCATTTGCGAGTGTGATAAGAAGAGTCATCATGCATTGAGTTCATCCGGACCATGTACTATAGAAAGTTTCTGGTGGCAGCCACAGAATTTGTGTGTCATGCGCTTAAGTCAACTATGACATGTTTGTAAATCTGTGTATTCCCCTTAAAACTGGAAGCAAAAAGAAAATTACGTTTATTAATGGACACGTGTGTGAATGACCTTGGTGCCTGAACATTTAATTCCTGAAATTTCACAAATTTGGCTTTCTCTGCATCCCAGTTATACACTTGAGTAAAAGAATAATCACTTCCAAGAATTGCATATTGATAGTTATTTATCTGAAGAGGCTGGAACACCATAGATCCTCGTGATGGCATCCTCTGAATATCCTGAAATGAGGACCCTCCCCATTTCATTACTTTGGAATCACCAATGAATCTTGTCAAGCAAATGTACACTTCACCTTTCACTGAGAAGTGCTTTACGGCATACACATCCTCCATGTTAGGGATGTCAGTTTGGTTAATGAATAATTGTGTTGCTTTGTTCCATTGATAAATTACAGGGCGCTGGGAACTACTGGACAGGATTAAATGAGGCGTTCTGAGTGCCTGCGGTGTTCTGGCTATTTCTAGATATTCCACATCAGTGTCCCTGTACCACGCATGTAAGGATTGATGAGAGTAGAATCCATTTCCATTCCATTTGTAAATGGTAGTAAAACCAGCTTTTGAACTGTCAGCAACAACAAAGTACCAGTTGTTTTCAATCTTGAATGTTTCAATGTCATTGGGTTTTCGGATTTTGAGAATTTCGATATCCTGGATTTTTATGAATTTATTTGCAAAGCTGTCTCGCTTATAGATGTGAGAGCCTCCAAACAGCTGGGCCACAATAACATAGAGCTGCGTTTCAATGACTATAGGCTTGCATACTACAGTGGACGTGCCTGGGAAAAGACAAATGAGAGATTAGTTGGACGGTCATCCTCTTTTGGAGTGTGCAAACATTGTCATGTCACATCCAACCTGCACTAGATGTTCAGGACACATGGCTATAGTCTGAGTTTTCTTCTCTCATTTCTTGCAGAAAGAAAGCATTGCTTTCCTTAACGCATCATGAGTTAATCTTTGTATTGTAGCGAAAACAGCCATTTATTGACCACCTGTTATGTGCTTTGCCAAATCATCTCATTAAAATTTTCCAAAAAGCAAAAATTCCTTTTGCAGATGAGCAGGTTGAAGCTCAGAGAGGTTCACTGCTGCTAGGAGAAAGCAAAGTGGGATTCAGATCCAGGCCTTCCAGCAGCATTATGGGGTGGGCCGTTAAGGGTTCCAGGCCTTCCATCTTGGGCTTGGATCCTCCAAGTTTCTAGAAGTTTTGAGTGGTGGTCTGGGCCACCCACAGCTCCACCTGTAATTGGTTTGTTCTAAGTGTGAACTGCTCCCTGCTCTAGAATAACTTTCCCCTGAGAAACGAAAGTGATACCAATTGTCATTTTTCTGAATCTTCAGGTCACTGATGGCAAGAGAGAAGAGAAGGAAAAGGGGTACGTAGGCAATGCTTATGAATGTTATTTTGGGAAATCTCAGAGAACAACATGAGGTCTGTCAGTGGCCTAGCTCAGGATCCTTTTGGTAAGAGTTTAATATTTATTAATAGATTCTGATCTCCTACAGGGAGCTTGGCTCTAAGGAATCTAAAGAGAGGCAGGGTAAACGTAGGCCCTAGGCCTTAGGGGTCTCTGAGGCAGTAAGTTCTGCATCAGCTCTTTCTCCTAATTGGCTCCATTCACAGGCAAAAATTATTCTGTTTGTGACACTTTTGAGGACTCAACTGATTGTGTGACCTTTGGAAAATTACTTAATTTTTCCAAGATTCAGTTTTCTTTTCCGTACAAAAAGGGTTGGAACTCGCTCAGGGATGGCCACTAGATTTCAACTAGGTACCCATATTGATTGACTGATTGATAATAGTGACTGGCTGAAGAACTGTGTTGAGAAGGATTCTGTGGCCATGTCTGCATTCCGCAAGAAAGAGCACAATGGTAGATTAGCAGGATCTGTCTGGGGGTGAGGAAAGGAATGGTGACCTCAAATGTGACATCTATTTGTCATTTTATGCTAGGTGATGCATTCTGAAGTCTGCAAATATATGATTCATTTCTTTTTCAAGTGCTCATCTAAAGATTTATTCAAAGCAATTGGTGAACTGTATCAGGTAAGAAGAACCTGGTTTAGACTACACAAAGCCCAGCTCTAATCCACTGGAAAGCTGAGGTCACTTAGAGAGAGAGGAAAACTTAGAGAGAGAGTCTTCCTTCTTGAGAAAGAAGAAGGACTCTAGAAGTGTCTCAGTTTGGAGGGGATTTCTTCATCTGACCACCTCAGTCTCAAGTAAGCCTCAGACCTGTATTGATCCTTTGAACAATGAGGTTGGATGACTGCCAACAAGATCTGATTTTGACCCTCTCAGACTTGTCTGTGAGCTTTTAGGAGCAAATTTAAAGGTGTTAGAAGTTAAAGCTGATATAAACATTTCAGAGGGTGCCCCATATTCTAATTTATGACTATAAAAACTTTAAGTTGTTGAGATGAGAAAGAAACCCAAGAAATCACCTAAGTAAAAGTTTCATGGAAAAACAAAATTGATTTCCCAAGTCAAATTAAATGCAAAAAATGCTAGAAAGAGGTTTGTCGTTTTCACTGCAGAACTTCTCAGAGCCTCTAATGTGTATTATTATGAATCACCAAGAGAGGAGATATGGCTCACAAATTTATTGGACTACAAAACCTTTTTGTTGTATGCATACATTAACCTTTTGCAGAAGTAATGTTTGTGCAACAAAGTTTGAGACTCATTGATCTAAAATAACCTCCTTATTTTAAAGTTAGGAAAGAAAGGGACCCAGTGAGAGTGAGTGGCTTACCCAGTCAGCTTGTTGCAGAACCTGGATTTGAACTCACTGTCCTGGTGAGTTCAGTACTTTTTGAGTCCTAGTCCAATACTTTTTCTTTGAGGAAAAAATCATCCACTTTTTATTTACTAACATATTTACTAAACTAGATCCTATGCTAAATTTCTTGAATATATGATTGCAATCAATATCTTTAACAACCCTGTGAGTTAGGTGTTATTATTCCAATTTTACAAGTAAGGAAATTAAGGTTTAGGAAGCAATTCTGAGTCACTTAGTAAATGATAGAACTGGGATTCAAATGTCTCTAAGCCTGCCCAATATCACTCATTTTTTCCTTTTGCCCTTGGCCCAAGCAGCGTAACTTTCCACTCAAAATACAATTAGGCTTCTCATACCTGTAATGTTGTCATAATTCCGGAAGGTTTTTTCTACGTGGTCCCATTCGAGGAAAATGCATTTTCCAGTAAAAGGCTGAGCAATGACTACATACTCATCGTTCAAATAAGAAAAAGTGTCTATGGACAGTGATTGATAAGGCAGGTCTTGAGACTTTGCAAATTCTGCAAAAATAGGAAGTGATGATGAGTAACTGTGTGCTAATGCCTAGTTCCTTGGCTAGATCTCAAATACCCATCACAAATGCATTTATTTTAGAGAAATAGTAAAATGGCAATTTTACTTTGCTCTTAAACACATGAAGTTTTAATGGTTCATAATATTTTAAAAATTAAATTGCTTTGTTGGTTTTTTAAGGTATAAAAATATCAGTTCTTGCACATGCAAAAAATGTAGCCCTTTTAATTTTATGAGGTGGAACGAATTGGAATATATTACCTGTAATGATACAATCAAAGTCCTTGGAGGAGAGACTATTGATTTTGCGCTTCTTGTATTCTGGAGGGCCTTCGCAGTAGATGTCTTCGACTGTTGCATTGGTATGGCCTAGCCACTCTACCAGCCACTTCAGTTTACAGTCACAATTAAATGAATTCCCCCTCAGGTCCCTAAAAGACAAACTTCAGCTGCTTTTGCGCTGTGAGGGTCTTACCTTCACAAGTGTGACTTCGGCAATTAACATGTGCAAAATGCCCCATAATCTACCTTGAACCTGACTGTTTCATTCTGGGCTCAGAGTTACCACCGTGCACCCTTGCAGGCCACCCCAAGTCAAAGGAACCTCCTCAATTACTCCCTCGTGGATTCAAAGGTAGCTGGGTCTAGAGTTGTGCTGTCCATAGAAATACACTGTGAACCGCATATGTAATTTAAAATTTTCTATAAGCACATTGGAAAAGTAAAAAGAGACAGGTGAAATTAATTTTAATTGCATATTTTATTTAGCCCAATACATACAAAATATTATCATTTTAATGTGTGGTCATTATAAAACTATTAATAAAATATTTTACATTCTTTTTATATTGTCTTTGAAGTCAAATATATATATTATAATTATAGCATATCTCAATTTGGATGCTAAATTTTCATCATAAATATCTAACCTGCTCTTAGATTTAATAAAATTTCCAGTTAAAAAAATAGATTCATATACCCAAGTTTTTACAGATTTAAACATTTTCCAATAACTGAACTGAGAATCAGCTTTTAAATTTATATTTGGAATTTTACTTAATTTTTAAAAAATTTACAAGTCATATTACACTGGGAACACATTTCAAGTGCTCAGTGACCACCTGTGTGGTGTGGCCACCATATTGGACAGCACAGGTCTAGAGGAGAGCATGTAGTGATTATTGTGTTACATTTAATTAAATCAAGTGAGGTATTTGCTTTTCTTCTTCCTCACAGACATAATTAATCCTGACCTTGTTTCATGGTCTGCAAATTCATTTCTAATGGGAAATGACTTTGACACAGCAGAGTTAACGCAGGCATGCAACAGCTCATGTTCATAACAGACTCTACAACTTGATAGTTTAAATTTCCACATATAATCCCAACTCACCAAGCTCTGTTTATTTGCATTGCTTTTGTTCATAAATTCCATCTCCTTCCTAAAACCATTCTTCATCACACAAAATTCCTAAGACACCTACTGCCTACTTTTTACATAGCACATATATAATTTTTAAATGTTAAAGCTTTAAAATTTTTTTAGGAGACACAGTCAAGAAAACCAAGAAATCCACTAAAAGGTAAGTTGGCATAGATCCTTCTACTTCTTATATAGTTCTTGATTTGGGCATATCAAAGTAGGCCCAAGAGGCCAAACCCATTATGGGACTCCCTGGAGAGACAGAAAAATTTCAAGTGGATTTATTTTATTTTTTTGTTAGTGTGAGGCACAGGCTGATACATGATTAAGTCAAAGATTCCATAAATAAACTGTACCCCCAGGTCAGCCATGGAGTGTCATCTAGCTTCTAAGACAGTCCCAATACTGACCTCATCTCCCAAGAATATTCTGACCCAGAATTATAAGTCAACTTTTCTGGGTTATTGTAAACCAGAGCAGATAACTGTGGCCTGTTCAAGACATTCTTGGAAGTGTCCTGATTCTGGCATTCAGGAATAAGAGTAAGCAGCATGGAGGAGGGGCTGGGGGAATATTATAAGGAACAAAGAAAGTTTTTCATTAGTTTACTGATTTGAAGTTAAATACTGGGTTAGGAGAAAATGCTTGACTTAAGAGGTTTTGTTATTGGAGAAAAGTTGTTTTGAATAGTCTACAGCAAAGTACCTGATAATAAGAAATCTTTTGTTTTCATATATCCTTTCATTTGTTCATTAAATACCTTATGGCATTTAAATACCTTACTGATGTTCTGGAAGGCACTTAAGGAAGCTAAATTGCTTTTGAGAGGGTTAGGCATATATTACTTGCTTTGCTTACAGGAAAATATACAAATTCCTTACAAAGATCTTTCACTTGGAGGCTTAAAAGTCAAAGTTTGAAAGCTCTTTTGTTTGAAAAGGGGTCAAAAATAATTAACTTCATTCCTTTCCTGGGGCTTAAGCCAAATTCCTGGGGATTAAGCCTAGAGTTGTTCAGTCCAATGAGAGAAAAGACAAACGTTCCTCCCTTCCCCCACTTCCTGCTCCATTTCTCTGTTGACTGACCAACCCATGGGTGTAACCTTTCATCTTTACTCTGTCAGTTTCCCAGACTCCTTTATGTTGTTCCTTTGTAGCGCCATTTCCTGGACCTCATGGGAAAAAAAGGCATCCTGAGATTTCTATCTGGGCCTCTTCTGCCCAACCCCTCAAAGCCCCTCATCATCACACCCTCCCATATAGTTACACACTTCATCAAAGGAATGCCTGGGCACTATATTTTCAGAATTTCCAATGGTAAATACCATAGAAGATAAACTTAGTCCAACTAAATTCAAAATTCAAAAGCCAACTTCAATTCTAAAATTCTAATTTAAAGCCAATTAAAAATTTTAATGATCAATAACAGGCTTTTTGTTAACTGCAAATTAGTTAAATAATCCATCAGTGATTTTGTAGGTCCTCTTACACATTTGTTAAAGAATCCAGGCCTTTGAAAATATCTTTTGGGAGTGTCTGGAGGTTGTTGTTTGCAAGGCTCCTGGAAAAAAAAAGAGTGAATTGTAGTTATAAACTAAATAAACATAATTTATGATAAAGCTTAGTTACGAGTCCCTTTTATTCTTCCTCGACTATACTGAATACTTGCAGTGCTCTTCTTCTGCTAAGATACTAATCAGATTGCTGCGATTGTGTTTTCAGTTCCTGGCCTCCTTGCTTCAACACTCACACAGTAGTACTCCAGGTATCATGGTTAAAACAACCCTCCCACCCCCTCAAAAATACCAACAACAAAATGATGCCTGGGAATTGATCTTTCTGTTTAGAACAGATAAGATGTTTACACTCTCAGACAATCAGTCTAAGGGTGTCTCCCAAAGAGCGACGGAATGGGTGACAAGTGTCCATCTCCAAATGCCCTCTCCCCTCACGCCCAGGCCACCTTTCTTTTCCCTCCCTTCTCACTTGCTCCAAAGAACAGCTACACCTCCAACTAATAGTGCAATAGCTGCAGAGTTGGAGGTGGGGGTGGGGGTGGGGGCTGTCTAATCTATACCTTCACCAGCACATCCTTTCTTCTTCGCAAAGTATGCACCCCCTTTTTCTACATTTTTCCCCTTTTAATTCCATGTGTTCCATCTCAGAAAACAGTTTTCTCACAAATATCCATTCATCCATCCTCTTTAATCATCTTCTTTCCCTTTCTTCTAGTTCTTGCCCTATTACCACAGGAATTGTTTCCTCTTTCTCCTATAATCACTAGAGTGATTATAATTAAAGTCAAAGAATAGGAAATAATCCTGACAGTATCAAGGAAATAGAAATGTGTCCATAGTGCAGAAATGTGGACATAACAAAGAGCGGTGCTGTCTGAGGGGAAAGGGTTTTAAGTAATGGTAATTTTCTATTTTTTAACCAGCATTGTACATATTCATGTTTTATATACTTTTAGGAGTGGTTTTTTTCACAATAAAAGTTTAAAAGCTAAAACAAAAAAGGTGTGTGTGTTGGCCTCCAAAATGCTTGAAAATTTCAATTCCTTTTAAAAGTCTCAAAAGTTTTCTATGTCTTCTACCTCCTCTAATTAATATGAGCTTTCTCAAGTGTAAACATTCAAGACTTTTAAAACCTATTTTTAAGTTAATTATGTTGGTTTTTCTGTTTTGGAAATTACAACTAGATTGGAAAACTTTTTTTCAATGAACTCTGGCACATAAGAATGGGAAGTGAATCAGAATGTTCCCATCTCAATGACAGTCTATTTTGTGAAGAGGGGCATGGATTTGGAGTCACTCTGAGCTTTGAATTCTGAGTCTACTATTTGCTGGTTGTGGGATTTTAGTTATGCATCTCCTCCAAGTTTCAGTTGTTTTCATTTTTAACTAGAGGAATAATACTTCATGCCATAAGAGTGTCGGAAAAAGTAAATGAGATAACTCAGGATAGTGCCTGGCTTTTGGACTACTCTCAAATGCAGCTGAGAGGAGGAAGAGGGGAAAAGAAGGAGAAGGGCTTCTGCTTGTCTACTGCTGAAGAAATAGCATTGAAAAACTGAACTGCTATGATTGTCCACCTACATGGTAATAATAAAATGCTGCTAAAGAAAACTAGTCAAGAGCATGTCACCATAATTCATCCTACTACCTAGTGGTGGAATGAAGAGATTTCCTGGTGCCTTGGACCAGTCCAGAGTCATTCACGAGTTATGTCTCTCAATTTCTTATCTGGCACAATGTGTCTTAAAGTTCTCATGCTAACTTCTCCTCAGTGGACATCCATCCCCAGAAACCAGGGCACAAGCTTGGAGGAGGCTAGGTCATAGGTCAGTAGGCTGGGAATGATGAAATAGCAAGTTCTGAATTACTGCTGCCACTATGGCTGCATAGGAGGAGGCACCATGTTTGTGTCGTGCCCAAGGTGGTTCTTTTAAACAATGGGGGAACCTGGGAGTTCCACTTCCTGCCCAAAGAAGTCGAGCTCTCGGCCTCACATACCCCACGTGAAAGCTAACCGCAGAAGTAGCTGGTGAGATGGCCAGAGATAGAAACTTGAAGCTCCGGGATTTCTGGAATAGAGAGATGGTAATTTTCTATGACAAGATAAAGGTCTTACAATCAGTAGATTTGGGGCTGCGGCTGATGAAGGCAGGCTGGCCTGATAGGTTGTAGAATGATGCATGCTTCTTGAGGACATCTTGTGACGGGGAGGCAGTGCCAGAGAGAAAAATGGTGGATGGATTTATTGCACTCAATCATACCTTTTCCATGTTACATCACCAAAATTCAATCAAACATTGACTCACAATGGACTGTTCCTCAAGAAGATAGGATATATAGGTTTCATGAGGGATAGGCATGAGAAGCATGCCTGAAGTCATAAAAGAAGCAGAAACAGGAGGAAGTAAGGCTCAGAAATGAGGAGACTTTCAGATGCCCAATGCATTGGAGTTTAGATAGCTTCCCTATGCCTCTTGGAGGCTTCAGTGACATTGGATTACTTTTGGAAAAGAAGAAAGCAGGCAGCAGAGACTTGGGCAGAGAATGTCTCAGATAAGGAATACTGACAGAGCCTGGGAATTATTCTGAAAAAAAAAAAAAGAAAAAAGCAGCAGGCCATGATATGAAGCAACCTTCTGGTTCAGGCTGATAGGTACAGGGTGAAGGGCACATAGGACACATAGAAGGGGATCATCAGAGCCTGCAAGTTAAGAAAAGAAATGTGAAATGCCCCCAAATATTTTTGCTGTTGTCAGTTAGGAATTTTTACCAGTTCTCAAGGGACTGCAAATATTATGCCCATTATACAAATTGCAAATATTATGCCCATTATACAACAGGGGAAGGATATTTAACCTAGCATTGCCTATAGTAGCAAAAATTGGAAACAACCTAAATGTCCTTCAATAAGGGATTGTGTAAATAAATGGTAGCTCATACTTAACATAAAATATTTTATAGGAGATTTTTTAAAATGAGATTCCTATGATTTGACATGAAATGATGCCTAAGTGAAAAAAAAAAGGAACTTGGAGAATAGTATATAGAATAGCATATATCCTCTAATCCCACTGAGGGGGGAGAATATAGGTCTATAGATGCATCAAGAAAGGTCTAGAAAGAGATATAAAAAGTAGTGATGGAGCTTACACCTTGGAATACCTGAAATCTTTCACTTCTGCTATGTAGATGCCTGGATTGTGAGAATTTTTATCATCGTGCATGTATTATCACTTTAAATTCAGAAGAAACAAAGAATAAAGTTGAATTTTTTAAAGGACCCCCCCTGTATATATAATGGTTCTGGCCAGTGAGAATTCAATCTAAATCAGTCATTTAATGCATTCATAAAGTTCCAACGTTCCAGGCTGGAATTCAAATGACTATCACGGCCAGCGCTTGGTCACCTGGGTGGTCAGCTTCTTTCACAGGGTGGCCTTCAGAATTGAGGTGCCTTCTTTCCCACAAAATTCCCACATGGCTTAAGACCCACATTCTCGGGAAAGTTTAGGACTATAGTCAGACCAGGCTTGGAGCCATCCCTGTGAGTTCCTTGTGCCCCTCCAAAGTCAACTTTCCGAAGGGTCTGGAGCCTCCAAAAACCATTATAGTCATCTGGGGGCTTAAGAGAGATTCTCTGAAGGGGACAGCTGCTGGGGGGCTCTGTGCCAGGGCTACCAGGAAGAAAAAGAGGCAAATCCCATGATGCCCCTGAAGCCTGCTAAATTTGGTACTTGGCGGGGACAGTGGCGGGGAGGGGTGGAGATAAATAGAATAAGATCTGGTGCCTATTAGGTTAACAACAACTAGAGACATTGAGATAGCATTTCTGGGGTTAGGATGAATGTTATTTTAGGAGTCAATGTTAGGATTATTTGATTATTCAGATTTCATCTCTACATTGAGTTTTGCCACTGGAAAGCAAAATGGAAAATCAAATTAGTTAAATTTCCCCAGTTTCCTTTTTCCCTTCCCCTACCCCCCTTCTTCACAGAGTAACAACTTAATATTATTATTCCTTTTTCCTCAATGGAAGCTCTGGTTGAAATATGTCCTGTATCTTATGTAAAACTAGTAGCACCTCTTATTTTTTGCATCATTTAGTGCCATGAAATAGTTGCTTCCCAAATACACAAGGGATTAAATTTGAGCCTCATTGCTCTCAGAAGCATGCCTTTAGCCAACTTAATTTAACCTTTCTAGGTTTCTGTCTTGACATCTGCAAAGCTGAGTAAAGAATACCAATTTCATTTATTGTGGAAATTAACACATGCAGCTACTAATATTTTTATACACATACCTTTGAAAGGAATTCCAGGAAAATTTTGTATCTGCAGGTGAATTTTTAAGCCTTATGTCAAATAACAAAGACCACAAAATTAATCTTTTTCTTTGTTGTTGTCAAAACTAGTGATATTTAATACCTAAGCACTTTTAAATGCTCAATTCAGGAGGCTGAAATCATCTATCCTTTCAGTCATTTTGAGTAGAAAGAACTCTATACCTTGTATTATTTTTTAAAATATTTATTAATAAATATTATTTAAATAATATTTAAATTTAATAAATATTAAAATAAAATTAAATATAATTAATATATAATTATTATAATTAATATAATTAATTTTATTTTAATATAATTAAAATAAAATAAATATTAATTAAATATTTTTAAATAAATATTATTTATTTATTTTAAGGATTTTATTTATTTTTTAGAGAGGGGGAGAGAGGGAGAAAGAGGGAGAGAATCATTGATCGGTTGCATCTCACATGTCCTCAACCAGGGACCTGACCCACAATCCAGGCATATGCCCTGACCGGTAATAGAACTGGCGACCACTTGGTTTGCAGGACGATGCATAACGCACTGAACCACACCAGTCAGGGCTATGCATTATATTTTTTAATGTCCCAGCTTTTATTGATATCTGTTTATATCTGTTGATGTGTATGTGTATGCATCGGTAATATATAAGCATGTTAGCTATGTATTACTGATGTATTCAATATATATACACCACATATATAACATATCATATATATGCATACATATATACATAAACGTATGTAATAACCTCTATTATTATTGCTTCAGTAAAATTTGGGAAGTACAAGAAAAAATATTTTTTACATTATGTTTTTATTGTATATTTTCCATTATCATGTATCACCTGTGTACCCAAAGAAAAAAACTTTGAAGGAGAAAAACAATAGTTATCCTGGCCGAGGCAAACATTGTTAAGATTTCATCATACTTTCTTTTATTCATTAATACAAAGCCCATGTCACGGGGACATTAATGTAGAAAACAAATGTTTCCGGAGAGCCAGTCTACTGGTCTCCAAGCCTTCAGACCTTCTCTCTCCTCCAGTGTAAGCCTGAATAGGAGTGGGAGAGCTCCTTCCTCTACCAAAGTTTTTTTTCTGGGCAAGGGTCAAATAGGTGCTGGATATCAAAATTGAATACAAGTACTATCAGAAATAAGAAGAAGAAAAGTTAAATAAGGGAGAAAGAGGCAAGGACATAGAGGTAGCTACTGGAGTTGTCAGGAAAGACTTATTACATGGTATGATTGAAGGAAACCAGGCTACTGCCCAAGCTGACCCACTGCTTGTCGTCAGCCTGGCTTCGGGGCTCCCTGAACTCAGCAGCAGAGTGTGGTATAAGAGGCATGGGCCAGGAATGGCCTACCTGGGTTTGGGCTCTGGCTGCTTCCCTTTGTGCAAACTGAATGATCACTTGGTCAGGATGATCTCCAAGCTCTACTTTAGCTCTTAAATCACATCTTGATACTTTTTGCTGTGAGAGGCATGTGGCTTCATCTTTAATAATAATAAAATTATCCTAGAAGAAGTAATACTTTAAGCCACATAGGTAAGTGTCAGTTTGACCACAGGTTTTTACAGTGGATAAGAATGCATTAGAATATCTGAAGGATGTGGGTGGGTAGGACTGATTGGGAGAGGAATGAAGACAAGGCAGTAAGAGGTTTGAGAGACATTAACATCCATGTTAATTTTTTAAGGGTGACTCTGTAGTGATACTGAAAGGATGCTTTTCTTACCACTGTATCCCCAGTGTCTGGCACAAAGTAAGCCCTCAATAGATACTTTAAAATGAATGAATGAATGAATGAATGAATGAATGAGGCAGCCTGTAGTGGAGGAGAAGAAGGGCACCAATCTAGACAAAGAAAAGAGCAGAGGATGCTTCTGTTAGACCCTTTGTACCAAGGCACTGAGCTAGGCAGAAAGTGTAGAACCCTGTGAATTACCATAGCCACCCACCCTCATGTCACCTGAACCCAGTGCTTACAAACTGCTCTCCCTCCTCTTAGCCTCGCCGTGGTAGTAATTCCAAAGCAACAGGGAAGCTCTTTAAACGGTGCCTTCAAGTAAGCACCTTGCTCCAGGTCCTAACTCAGAGCCTACCTAAGAAATGTTCTTTAAAACACCAAGAAAACTGTCCGACTGAACATTTAGTGCCTTGAGCCCAGCTGAGAAGATTCGAGCATTCTCTTTGGCAATCTTTCTTTCCCAGCAGAGATGATGACCTTTCCTACACTTTGGTTGGTGTTTTCATGGCTTACCTGAGAAAACCTCTGATTATGACAATGGAAACTACTGGAAAGTCTTCTCTCTAAGGCAGACCAGACTGGCTCAGACAACACGTTTGTTTCAGTTCCACAGGGCTCTGCTGCTAAGAAAGCATTGCCCACGGCCATCTGGAGTGTTCCCAGACTCCCCGCAGTGCAGATCCTCAGTTTGAGTTGGTGTCTCACTGAATTTGTGATGCTGCAAGTGCAGTTATTTTAATTCCATACAAAATGTCTAAAGGGCATAAATACACTGTAGCATTTGGAATATGGATTGAGGACCAATAGAGTTTAGGCAGTGAGTTTACTGTATGCTAGGCTCTGTTCTAAGCACTTTGCAAAAATTAACTCATTTACTCTCATGACAACCTTAGGATAGAGCTACTCCTAACTACATTATTATCCCAGTCCCCATTTGTACAGATGATTATTATCACCCTGATTTTTCACGTAAGAAGTCTGAGGCACACTGAGGCTAAGTGATCTCTGATGTCCTACAGCTGTTCAGATGTAAAGTCAGGCTTGGAACCCAGGCAACCTGGTGGTAGAGATCACCCTCTTAGTCACCGCAGTGCACTGCCTCTTTATAGGCACATCATTGTGAAGGCTGAAATGAAAACATGCTCCCTGACTGGGAACACACAAGCACTGTAGTTTGGGGACTTCTGTTTGTGGGTTTTATACTCCCACAATGCTGAGCAACCAGTAGTGCACCACAGCCTGTGTAGATTGATGACAGTTTTCCTCAAATATTTTTATACACGCATGCAAAAATCCTGCCTCCGTTGAGCCTTAGCCATGGTGACACTTATGGGATGCACAGGGAATCCTTACTAAAAAGCTAATGGGTATTAACAGGAACCAATTAATATTGAGAGATTTGTCATCATTGGCCACCAACTATTTTTTAATTTATTTTTTCCCTGATTCCAAAAGTAATCCATGGTCATCAGAAAAAGTCAAATCTTCCTGAAATACATAAACAATTCAAACATTTAAATTAATCATGCATAACATTAGGACAGTATCCAAAATAAAGTAATTGAGGGAATGTCTCAGGATTCGACCTACTTTGTAAGGATTTAAAGCTGGCAAGATAGTGCCATATCGGAGACTCCGTCAATCTGGCTAACACTGTTGGACCCCACTTGAAGATCCCCAGAGACTCTACCCCACCCAACTTATGGACACACCCAAGCTGCTTTTCCATATGAATGGCTGGTCTTGGCTCATGCTGCACTACTTCCTAAATCTTCTCAAACAAGCAGCAGCTGGCCTCAGTGAGCCCCAGGCCTGGCACTAGCAGCAGCCAGCCTAGATTCACAGCTTGGCTTCGCCTGGGAATCTCCAAGCTCAGCACAAGTGGCAGACATTTCAGACTGCTCTATAGCTCAGTCAGGATGGCCCCAGGCAGAACACAGGCCAGAACCTTGGCCTGCACCATGTGGAAATTCCCAGAGCCTGTATACACAGTTGACAAGTACAGACCGTGTCAGAGCACCACCACCCTGCCCCTGCACAGCTGATCCTCCATGGAAGGTGGAGGTTGGTGATAAGTGGTCACAGCCAGTCCTTGCAGTTGACTACCAACAGCAACCAAGGCTAAACTACAAGAGGAGGGTATACTCAGCCCACATGAAGGGTGTACCTTGAATACCCAGCTTGGGTGATAGGGGAGGCTATGCACTGTATTCTCCAGGACACCTACTACATTAGGCCACACTACCAAGGCACAGGTCAAAGCAGCTCTGCCTAATACACAGAAACAAACACAGGGAGGCTACCAAAACGAAGAGACAAAGGAACATGGCCCAAATGAAAGGACAGACGAAATCAGAAAAAGAGCTAAACAAAAACGAGATAAGCAATCTCTATCAGATGCATAGGTCAAAACACTGGTTATAAGGATGCTCAGGGAACTTAGTGAGGACCTCAACAGCATAAAAAAGATCCAGTAAGAAACAAAGGATACACTAATTGAAATAAAGAATAATTTACAGGGAAACAACAGTAGAGCGGATGAAGCCAAGAATCAAATCAATGATATGGAACATAAAGAAGCAAAAAACAACCAATCAAAACAATAAGAATAAAAAAGAATCCAAAAAAACGAGGGTAGTGTAAGCAGCCTTTGGGACAACTTCATGAGGTCCAACATTCACACCACAGGAGTGCCAGAAGGAGAAGAAAAATAGCAAGAAATTGGAAATCTATTTGAAAAAAATAGTGAAAGAAAACTTCCTTAATTTGGTGAAGAAAATAAACATGCAAGTCCAGGAAACACAGGGAATCCTAAACAAGATGGATGCAAAGAGGCCCACTCTAAGACACATCATAATTAAAATGCCAGAGGTTAAAGATAAAGAATCTTAAAAGCAGCAAGAGAAAATCAGTTACCTTCAGGGGAGTTCCCATAAGACTGTCAACTGATTTCTCAAAAGAAACTTTGCAGGCTAGAAGGGATTGGCAAGAAATATTTGAAGTCATGAAAAGCAGGGACCTACAGCCAAGATTGCTCTACCCAGCAAAGATATTGTTTAGAATTGTAGGGCAGATAAAGAGCTTTACAGACAAGAAAAAATTAAAGGAGTTCATAATCATCAAACTATTATTATATGAAATGCTAAAGGGACTTATTTAAGAAAAAAAAGATCAAAACTGAACAATAAAATGGCAATAAATACATATCTATCAACGATTGAATCTAAAAAACAAATTAAGCAAACCAGAAGGATAGAAACAGAATCATAGACTGGGAGAGTATTCAGATGGTTGCCAAATGGGAGGGGAGTGTGGGGGAATGGGTGAAAAGGTGAGGGGAATCAGAAGTACAAATAGGTAGTTACAGAATAGCCATGAGGATGTAAAGTGCCCTATAGGAAAGGGAGTAGCCAGAGAACTCCTAGGCATGACCCGTGGACGTGAACAATGGTGTGGTATTGCCTGAAGGAGTGGGGCACGCTGGGTGAAGGGGCAGCAAAGGGGGAAAAATCAGGACAACTGTAATAGCATAATCAATAAAATATAATTTTAAAAAAATTTAGAAAATGCAAAACATATATAAGGAGCTCTCTATTGAGGGCTAGCTTGAGGGGCAAGGAATCTTATAATAACTTTTTAAAAAAGATCTTATTTATTCATTTTTAGAGAGAGGAGAAGGAAAGGAGAAAGAAAGGGAGAGAAACATTGATGTGAGAGAGTAACATTGATTAGTTGCCTCTCACATGTGCCCCGAGTGGGGACGGAACCTGCAACACAGGCATGTGCCCTGACTGAGAACTGAACCAGCAATGATGCCCAACTGAGCCACACCAGTCAGGGTCGTATAGTAACTTTTAAGTTGTCTGTAAATGTCTCCTTAGAAGATAAGTTTACCGAGATAGATGTATAAGAAGGTGAGATAAGTTCTTTTTTGTTGTTGGGTTGTTTTTGTTTGTTTGTTTGTTGTTTGTTTTTGTTCATTGCTTCTTTAAGAACTAACAATTTATATAAATGCTCAGGTAGGTACCTTGGAGCAGCTTTAATGTTACAACAGAGTGGGAACTAGTGAGATCTAAAAGTATATGTGTAACCCCAGTTATTTGCATTTGAAACTTAAGAGCAAGGGTAGGCCTCCTGTCTTTAGGATCTTCTCTTTCTTCTGTAGCCATGTTTGCTCCTCAGATCATGTCCCATGGAAAGATCCTGCCAGCTCAATAAAACCTTTCTGGTCCTGCTACAAATGACACAGTGAAGAGGGCTGGCTCAGTAAAGCTCTTGGGAAACTTCTGGCTTTACTGCTTACTCAAGAGGGAGCACCTTAAACTCAGGGTGCATCTTCATGTTCTTACTTGTCCGCAGGGGTTAGTGCTAGTGCTCGTCTTTCTTAAGGTCGTCAGGAGACTATAATCAGGTCAAGAATATGAAAAAACTTTGTAAACTCTTCTGCAGCAGGTGCAGATTAGAGGGTGAGGTGATCATTCCTCACTGCCTGGGTATTTGCCTTTGGGAAGAATTAGTCTGAGGTGGGGAAAAGTGCACTTTGAAAACTAAAATCTTAAAAAGGAAGCTAATGGCTCAAACAAATGTAAGATTTATTTATAAGTGGTAATTAATGGAAAATGAACTTGATGTACTGAGCAGTCAGAGGAACATTTGGGTTTCAAATCCTCCCTACCTCTCTCTCCTTGAAAGGAAAAAAAGAAAGGAAAGAAGGAAAAGAGGAAGGAAGGGCGGGAGGGAGGAGAAAGAAAAGAAGAAAGAAAGAAATTAGAAAAGACTATAAACATAAAGGAAAACATAATTCAGGGACAAAGTCACTTAGTGAGAAAATATTTGTTTGCATAATTCTTCATGTTAGACAAGCTCCTCCAGGTTAAAACTGGATCTTATTCATCTTTGTGTGGCACATCCTAGAGACTATTTAGGATGAATCAAGTGGCATTGCCATTTTTATAGGGAAAAAACAGTCTAATATTGGCAGTGCCATATGAGTCAACCCCTAAACGTTAGATAAAGATACGAGAGACCCAAGGGTCATATTCACCCAGTCATTTTTAACCTGCTCCCATAATACTATTTCCTGTTTCCCACACCTGTTCAGAGAGGTGGGACTTTCCTTTCATTGTCTGCTTGACTCTTAAGATTCATGCCTCTCTTTGAAGGCTACCTTTGGTGTTCTTTTGAACTTAAAAAGTTCTAAATATTAAGTACATGCTGTACTAGTGTCCCTTTCTTAGAGTCTTCATACCTCTAAAGAAGGGGTCTCATTATGACCCAAATTTAAATTCCCATTTCATTTGATAGATATAATAGGCTCTAGTCAAACAAATGGAATTTCTTCATTTAGGGTGGGTGTACATTTTTTCTTTCCTCCCTCTCATTTCCTTCCTCCCTTATCCTCCCCCTCCTCTTACCTTTTTCCTTCCTTTCTCTCTTCCTCCCTTCCTTCCTCCCTCCCTCCCTCCATCCCCCTTCCTTCCTTCCTTCCTGCCAGATAAGGTAGATAGACTTGAGTGAACTAAGGGGCCTGGCAAGGCTTATATCATATTTTCCCAGAGAGGACACCTGTATCTTACATACTTCCTTCAGCCCCTCAGGATGCTGGGCATTGGACAGAGGTTATGTTGAATGGGATTTATGCAAATCAAGTAGATCTCCAAGTGGAGGTCATGAACTTCCATTTCTCCTTCCATATATTTGTTTCTTTTATTTATTTTTGTCTGAAAGATTTGGTTTGGCAGTGTTTGGCTCTTTGACAGAATGGCATAACATTCGCACAATCACAACCATTTTTGCAATATATCATGTCATTGACATGCAGAGCAGCACTGCAAACTTTATTTTTATCATAATGACTGTATACAGAGGCCTTGAAAGGTATAATGATTTTATAAAATAGATAAGGCCATCAGTTCCCTCTTGCTGAAAATCCAAACGGCAGTAGCGATAGGGCCTGGTGGAGGCAGCGTCATGACTACGTGGACGCATGAGAATGCGGGCTCAACAGGCAGGCATTGTTGTTTGGCTTGTTCCCTGCTGCACATGGGGCCTAGAACAGGACTGGCATCGAGGTATTGTGAAGGAACAGGTTAAAGTTGGAAGAATGATGTTTAGATCTCTTACGTCTTTATCTAGCACTAATAAGACACATAGTAGGCACTGAGAAATGGCTGTTGAATGAATGAATGGGCATTGCAGTTCAACTATTGAGTTGATATTGTCATCATTCCATAACTACTCAGTTCACTAGTCATATATCCCCTCCAGGCTTGCTTCCTCATTTCTAAAGTGGTTTGGTAGGCACTTAGTAAGTGTTAGCGCCTTTTCTTCCCTTCTAGTTTTCTTAAGAATACAAGAACACATCTGTTTGTATGTGAGTTCATGTGTGTGTGTGTTTAGGGGGGACAGGGGAGGCTAGGAGAAACAAGTTATTGGTTCATGTTGATCAGGGTTTCTCAAACTCAGCTCAGCACTATGCCATTTTAGGCTCGATAATTGTTTGTTGTGGGGGCTGTTCTGTGCACTATAGGATATTTAGAAGTACTGCTGCCCTCTGCCTACTAGATGCAGTTACATCCCCCAGTCTTGACAACCAGACACGTCTCAAGATATTGCTGATGTTCCCTAGGAAATAAAATTGCCTCCTGTTAAGAGCAACTGATTCTAATCACCCACTAAATAATTAAATATTTCAATTTATAAGTAAGTTGTCAGGTACCATGTACACATTGCCTGTGGTTATAATATATGTATAAATGTACATAAAATCAGGGCATATACAAAAAAAGAAAAATAGCAAATATCAAATTAAGCTATAGAGTCAACCCATAATTATCCATGAAGTGAGTAATGATTTATTGCCCTGCACTAGATTGTTTTCCTAAGTATGATTGGTTTAGACTCATCATATTAATAGCAATCAATTTCCTGGATACACACTGGCTAATAACGCGGAGAGATGGCAAATGCACATGGGCAGAAATCAGTTGGGTTTCTTAAATTATAACGGATACCCACAAAGTGCACACTTTAACCACAGGTTATTAGCAAACTTAAAAAGTAATAGCAACATTCATACTTACAGGTGAATTAAAGACTTTAGTCCCCGGAAAGTATGTCTTGAAATGGACTTGATGTTGTTGTTTTCTATGAATCTGCAATAGGTTATAATATTTTTGTTAGATAGCTGTAGGAATCAGAGCACTTGGCCTGAATCATTACGTTTTAAAAAGTTTTTTTGTTTTGTTTTTTTTTTTACTTACAAATACTCTAAATGTGGAAGACCAATAAAAGCATCATCACTGATCACATCAAAGGAGTTCGATGTGAATAACCTGCCCAGAAAAAGTACACAATGAAAATGGTTAAACTGACAGATTGTCAATTTATGCCGCTTTCTCTCTCAGAGAAACGAGTGGGAGTTGTATACAGAAAAATGTCTGGATGTCTGCCTTCTAAAGTGTTATTTATTCAGGTAATTTTTGTAGCTTTTTAAAGTCCCCAATTATCTCCTCACCAAATGTTCACCCAGAAAGGGGGGCCTTGTGCCCCACTCCCCACAGTGATGGATGTCACATGCCTTGGGCAACGTTTTGAGATACAATTTGGGCAATATGAGAGCCAAATTGACATTTTGCACATTTTCATGAAAAAGACACTAACAGAATCTTTCCCTTTGTGCTAAAAACTTCTGGAACATTCTGACCAGCCTAAACAATGATACTTCAGGGTTTTAAGCCTGGGAAACCTAATAAAATAGCTCCATGCCCCATTGTGCTGTGACATCTCATAGTACACAAGCCATTGACTCAACGAACATCAACTAACCTCCTTCTCTGAAAACAGAACAGGCCGAAGATGTATAATAATGAAGCTTAGGAAGAGTCTTAGTTCCTTTTATTATTAAATAATTGAAAACACTAACTTGGACAAATTTACTTGCACTTTCAAAATCCACAGGGATTTGGTTTCGAAATTACTGATGAAAGGGAACATTAAGCAGCAGTCCCCACACCCTGGTGAACTCTTTGGAGAGCTTGCCAGTTTTCTGAATGGAAGGCTTAAAAGAGGCGATCATAGGCTAAATAATACAAAGGAGGTTTTTGTTTTTGTTTTAGCATAAGCATTAATTTATGGAACTCGTTAGATTAAGGGTTGATGCAAGCTGAAAATGAAGTTTTAAATATACTGAAGAGAAGTTTATAATGGGTTCAAATGATGTTCAGTCTACATGTTAAGGTTCTTGTGTGGGGGAATCTCATATTCTGCCTGTAGCTATTGTCCAGAATATGACCATGATCATGGACCAGGCCAGATGTTAGACATAATTTGACAATTTGTATCACATGCATACGGTTTAATTGCACTATGAAAAATCCAATATTCTCTGTTACAACCTTTTTCATTTTTTATTTTGAAGTTTAGGGATTAAAAATAACTGCTACTAACTAGCTTAGTGACTTCATCTCTCTTAGCTGGTTAACTAAGAAGATTAAAACCAGGAGGTCTCACTTTCTGAATATTTATGAATAACTTATTCGATATCTGGGGTTGCTTTAAAATAATCACGGGAGGAGACAGCAGTGGGTTAGAGATGAATTGAGCACGAAGTGATAATTTTTGAAGCTGAAAGATGGGTATATGGGAGTGAATTTTATTATCTCTGCTTTTTTATATGCTTGAAATCTTCCATAAAGATGAGGGGGAAACACAAACCAAACAAATAAAACTAGATAATCTCTTGCATTTCTTCCTAAGTTATCAATCCTGGAGCAATGTATTCTCTTTTATCCCTCCTCCCACCAATATCATAGCTTTATACTCTAGTAATTCACCAGTCTCTGAAAAGTCAACACCAATGACTGACCAGTCATACATATTAGATGCCCATAGTTATTAAAAACAAATTCAGAAGTTTATGGTTTTAGTCACAACTTTGGCAATTGCTTCTTCTTACTTCATGGTTCTGGAAAACAAGAAGATTGTGCAGCCTTACTCCAATATAAGCTAACATTCAAGGACCCAAAGACTTCCTGAGGCTCCAGATTTTCAGTTCATTCCGTATAGACAGCATCAGGGATGGAGAGAATGGAATAAGGCAGAAATAGATACAGAAAAATACTTCCCATGCTCACTGGTTTGCCAACTGTCCCGTGGGTGGACCAGCAACTCCATAATCATGCACTTCAAGTCACCAGAAGAAATAGCTTCTCTCACTAGTTCCCCTTATGTTGAATCAGATGCAAAACAGAGTGGGAAATGGATATTAGTGGGCAGAACTTGCCCACACATGTCAGGGAAATAAAACAGGATTTCCACTAGAATTTTTATCTGCTTGATCATTGCTTATCCTTAGTACCTGTAATACTGCCTGTCCTATAGTGGACACTGAATAAATATTTGTTAAACAAAGAGGAATTTACTTACATTAAATTCTGGGCATTATGCATTACTAGACTGAATGTTCCTTACAGCAAGAATTTATCCTTATTTGCTTTTGTGTCCCTAGCCCCAAGCACAGTTCTTAGCTGAATGTTTGTTGAACTAGATTTCAATGATTAAAACCTTTGGTTAAAACTTCAACTACATATGAAAATATGGATGACACTCAGAATTTAAGTCAAGGAAAAGAAGCCAGGACACAATAAAGCATCTCCTATTTGATTATACTTATATAAGAAACAAAACCCAGCAAAACTAATTTATGCTGGCAGAAGTCATAACAGTGGTTACGCTAGGAGGCAAGTAATAACTAGGAGACACAAGGGGAGTGTTTGGGGATAGTGATAATGTTTGGTTTCTGGGTGCTGGTTACAAGGATGTTCACTTTATAAAAAATCATGGTGGGGGTGAATAAATAGGCCGAGCACAGAGGATTTTTAGGGCAGTGAAAATACTCTGTATGATACCATAATGATGGATATATTATTTATTTGTTCAAATCCACAAAATGTACAACACCAAGAGTGAGTCCCTAGGTAAAGTATGGACTCTGAGTGATAATGTAGGTTCATCAACTGTCACAAATGTACCACTCTGCTGGGGGACATTGATAATGAGTGAGGCCATGCATGGGTCAGGGTAGTGCGTATGGAGAAAATCTCTGTGATTTCTCAATTTTTCTGTGAACCCAAAACTGCTCTAAAAATAGGAAGTCTTAATTTTTAAAAGTTGAGATGTAGACTTAGGATAGGTGTACTTTTCTTTATGTATGTTACATTTCAATAAAAAGATTTCTAATAAAAGCAAAAAATTTGCCTTTGGCTGAGATAATGAATATCAGTCCTTCACTTCTAAATTCAGTTGTAGTTTTCTGTGGACAAGGATTCTGTCGTCAAGGATGTGTAAAATTATATATACATTTTAAATCAGTTGAGTGAACTATCTATTTTATTCTGTGTAAAGCTAAAAGACTTTAAAACATCGTGTTCTATAAAGTGGGTGAAACTCTGATCCTTAATATTTTAGGGATTCCTCTGAATATGTTTGATTTCAATATTAGGACTCATTTTTGTGCCAGATGTGTTAAAGGATCCCATAATCCTGTGAAGGGAAACTGTGCTCACCCCCCCACACCCATCTTCATAAACAACAGACTGGGGGCAGACTAGGTGGGCCATATTTCATACTGTACAAACTTTGCCTCTTTCCTCAGATTATTAGGTCAAGAAGGACTCAGCTTCTTATACAGGATAGCTAATTCTGAGGTCGGTCTGCATGGCATAGCCCAAGTATCCTGGCTCCAAAAGGGGAGTTAGGCTGAAGATGAGTCCCTTCTTGGGGCTTTGGAATGAGCAGAGATGGAGCCAGCTGGCAGAGGACCTGAAGGAGGGAGGATGCCTTAGGGCTAAATTAAATCCATGGCAGGCAGAAGTATGTGCAAGACACACTTAGGAGAGAGCACCATGGAAGAGATGTGTATGCAAAAGGAAAGCATGTGGAGGGCTGGAGCAGGGAGTCCACTAGAGCTGTGTTAGATCCTACGCCAGTACTTCTCAGTCTCGGTCACACTTGGAGTGACCTGGGCAGTTTTAAAAATACTAATACCTGGTTCTCAACCTCAGGGATCTGTACATTTTATACCTGGATGTGGCCTGGGCATAGGGATATTTAAAAGCTCCCCAGGTGGTTCTTAGATGCAGCCAGGGCTGCATATGGTATAACAGCCTTCCCTTTACCTGTATTGACCATGGGGACCTGTGCTCCTTGCAGCAAGTCTGGCTGGAGCAGCTGCTGTGCTATGGAGCTGCTGTGGGTTGTCCTGTCCCCATAACTACACATAGCCAGAATCTGTGATCCTATAACTCAGATTCACAACACTGCTCCTGATGGCAGCACCACGAGGGGTTGGTGGGGACCAGTGTCCCTCCTGAATGAACTTGTTACCCTGAGCTACACATCAGAGATCTGGACCCCATAGACCTGCCAAGCAGCGATCCTGTGGGTTTGTACAGAGGTGGTATAGAATTTGCCTTCTGTCCCTGATCCTGAGGGAAAATCTGAGGTCTCTACCACGTCCTATGTTCTTAGGGAAGGAAAATCTAAGCATTTTTTCCTAGAATTTTGGTGGAGGTGGACACAGGATGTGTCTTGACCTATCAGTACCTTCCCCACCAAGGGCTGTGCACTATGTCTCTTAGCCATCAGCCCCATGAATTCTGCAAAGAAAAGGGACTGTGGGAGGAATGAAGAGGAGTTTGTTTGTTTTTTTTTCCTGCAAGCAAAAAAGTATATATGTTACCTCTCCCAGAAGGAGATTTAGGAAAACTTACATATCAACTATCACTTCCAGGCAGGCGATAGCTCATTCTTTAAATGACAATTGTCTTCATTGTAGCCTACATTTCATAGACTCCTACTGGATTATCGGATTTGGTCTTTGGAACAATTCTGTGAGTGCCGAGAGAAGGTGTTAATATCTTTTTGATGGATCGAAAGTGAGGCTCAGAGGCTATTAAAAGCTTTGCTCAGGGTCATAAAGCCTAAGACTCCTGGTCCACTGCCTTTTTCACACATCAGGTGGCCTCTCAGTTTAGGACCCAGATCACATAGTGACATAATATCCACATTCGGACAGATAACCATAACACTGCTCAGCTCATAAAGACATAAGAAATCTAATTGAATAATAGTCCCTTTCTTTGAGGAATTGACTAATTGATATTAATTATATAGGATAGTCACATTAAGATCATGTCAACCTGCATTTTTTTCAAGAATTTGAAAAATTTGAATGCAATTTGGTGTATTCTGCTTAGAAATATTATACTCATTGTAGAAATCCCAAAAAACACAGGAAAAACTTAAAGAAAATAAAGGTCACTGTAATCCTACTACACAAAGATATTGGGATGCATATACACAATACATATATATTTATTAAATTAGGATAATTTTTATATTTTATTGTGTCCTTTTCATGCACTTGTTTTATCATGAATAATTTCTCATGATAATAAATTTTCAATAATATAATTTTAACAGATAACTTTTGTGTTACATCAGGATTTATTTTTTTTGTTGATTCCAACTTTATTATTATAAATGGTACCATAATCATCCTCTTATACAAATATATTTCCATATCTCTAATTATTTCCTTAGGAAAGGCTTAGGCTGTATTTCTAAAAATAGCATTATTAGATTATAGATGATTTTTCAAGTCTCTATTTCTTTATTGCTTACTTGTACCAAATTACATGTTCAACTCTGAGTGTAGGAATGCCTATTTTACCACATCTTCACCAACACTTAGCATTATTATTTTTGTTTCTTTTTCTGTGAAATTATGTCCTTTGACCAGTTTTGTTGTTTTCTAAGTATTTTTTAATCTTTTAAGGACATTACCTATTATTTTTCTATCTTATTTGATGCTGTTTTTAACTACTGATTAAAATTTACCTTTTCATTCATAATTTTTAACACATAGAAGTTTTACATCTTTAACAAAATATATCAACTTCCATCGTGAATTTTTTCTTTGCTTTTATTCTTAAAATGTTTGTTCCTACATAGAGGTCAATGAAATATGATCCTCACTTTCCCCCTTTTTAATTTTCTTTTAAAAATTTCACCCTTTAACCCAGTTGGGATTTTTATGTATGATATAAGGTGAGACACTGCCTTGATTCTTTCTTAAATATTTACTCAAATTTATGTGAAGCCTTTTGTTGAACAATTAATGCCTTCCTTATTTGTTAATGTTGCTTCCTTCAAATGTCTGCTATTTTATTGAGTTTTTTCAAGAATCAAATCTTGGATTTATTTATTATTCACATTGCTTCCTAATTTATTATTTTATCTATTTATTTTTTATTTTATTTTGATTTACTTGGGATTTTTATTTAGTTTTGTGCTTGATTCATATATTTTTATTCTTTCTGATTTAAAATGAAAGTATTCAGAAATAGTGACTTCACCTCTGTGTAAAGCACCCTGTAAGTTTGGATAGATAATAATCTGAAAAGGGAATCCTGGGTCTTAATTCCCACATGGCTACGAATCCTCTGTGTGGCCTTGAGCACGTCACTTCTCCTCCTTACATTGTCAAATGAAAGGTCTAGACAAGATACTCGTTTTGGTCACTTCTGACTCGAAAGATGTGTGATTCAATGCTTCATTCATGGAACAGCAGTTATGGGCTCTGCCTGGGGAGTGGGAGTGGGGAGGCAGGTCAGCAGATGGCTACATGGCACTAGTAACCCTGCTGAGAACATCTCTTTTTGTCTCAAACCAGACTGCTCATCTGGTCACACCAGGGGCCGGTGGCTCTAGCGGCATCTATCTCTTCAGACTGTCTAGTCACCTGTGACATCTTGACTACCACCAGAACTGTCACTGGCTCATGGGTGGCCTGCATCCTGTCTTCCAACCCAAAGCAGACTCTCCTGGCTAAGAAAGGGAGGTAGTTTAGGGGGCCTCTCCCATACAATACCTTCCCCCCACCTCAGTGAGGACCATTCTGGGTAAAGAAGAAAAGAGTGAGCACGAGGGTGTCACCTGAAGACTGCATTGATTAGGTATAGAATAAAGAATCTAGTTTCTAAGCTTGTAGCTGCCACTTATTATGCACATGATGCAGGTAAATCAATTTCATTACCTGTTAAAATAAGTATTATAATAACAGAAAGACTTCCTGTAAGATTCTGAGAATTACATGAGATAATGTGTATGAGCATGTCTCCAATGCTTCTGCCAAAGAAAAGCTATGCAAAGACTGACATAAAATGTCAGAGCTTAGAAGAGCCCCTAGATATAGTGAAGGACTTTAGTTTTACTGCCAGGGAAAGAGGTTCAGTGAGACTGTCACCTGCCCAAGAGAGCTGTTATAGGCATCACCAGGGAATTAGGCAGCCACAGCAGTGTGTAAGGACATGAGTGCACACTTCCAGTACACACCTGTGTCTGTATGTTTATATGTGCATGTATATATGTAGATAAGAGCAAGACACACAGGTTACAGCTGTTGGAATATTTAGGGGCACGGCTAGAGGGCTTGCCAATTTCTTTAGAGTTGCCCCTGCTTAAATGATTCAGACTCTGGCTGTTACTAATATTCTCCTTTTTCCAAAAGAATAGGGCTGGTTGAATGATAATTAATAATAGACTGATGACTCACTTTAGTTAAATGCGCACATTCTAAGTTCAGGTGTTATGTGAATAACTTGAATAATTTACATTTGAATATTTTAAAATATGCTCTCAAGATAGCAAAGCATTAAAATGGGAAGCATTACGCAGAAGCACATTATTTCACAGTTCTTTTTGACTCTAATACTTGAAAAACATTTTCAGTGTAACTCAGCTGATCCTTAAGTCAACTACCACCTCTTCAACCTGGGTTGTTGGGGGATCAACTTACTTTAGCTCCGCATAAATATGAGGTGGGGGACACCACAGAGAGATATGCAGTTCAACTCCTCTTTTTAATAGGTGAAGGAAAGGCCTGCAGAAGTTAAGAGATTCACTCTAGGTCACATCTTTTGTCAGCAGCAGGTCCAGGATGAGTAGGTAGGTGTTAGATTTGCAAAGATTCCCTTAGAAGTATTCTTGGCATGCATACCAGCAAAGATTTGAGCATGACCCTACCCCTTGGGTTTTACAGTCTGTTACTTCTCATCCCAGGACAGTCAAACCTTTCCTTTCTGGGAGTTAGCGTAACTCGTAAACAGTCCATCTCCTAGTGTTGTTTACAAGTTCAGTCTGTATCACCCTGGTTCTGAAACACTAAGAATGCGGGACTTAAATTTTATGCAAAATTTATTCTGTACTAAGCCTCATCTTTAGCATCTTGCCATCTATGAACTCATTTTAATCCTCAAATGAACTATAATGTAGGTTTTATATTCTCCACTTAAAAATATAAAGAACACTATGGTGAGAGGGGTAAAAGTAATTTGAAGCTTGTAACTGGCGTAGCTAGGATTCTGTGCTCAGGCGTGCTCTTGCCACAGATGGCTGAAGATGGTCATGGGCAAGATTGGGCTTCCTTTTTTTAGTCCCATCAGATCATCCCAGAATCTGCTGCAAATCTAGAAGAGCTTTGCCCAGTAGTCGCAGGGTGTATTCCCTGGCATACAAGACCTACATAGGGTTGAAAGCTTTTTTTTTTTTTTTGCATGAACAAACATAAATAAAAAATAAATAAATAATTTGGGGTAAGTGGGTAAGTGAAGTTAATCAGATTCTTAATTACACACATCTTTCTATCCTTGAGTATTAATAAAATGAGACTCTTCAAAAGGAAACTAAATATGTCGTTTCCCAATTTATTAATAATGGGACCCTTTTATCTTTGAGCTTTTCACAGAATGAATATTCCATGGAAGGTACTCAGGGAATCCTTGGTTTAGCCATCTGGGAAATAGCTGTGATGGAACCTGCTCCAAACAAAAACTGTGAAATTGTAAATTTAAGCTCTGGGGTCTTTTTCTGTTGAATGGGTTGCTAGTGATAGTCTGCTTCCTCCAAAAGATGGAGTGTCCACTGGGAGGTCCCCAAAGAAATAGTATGTGCCAAGCTGCTTGACCAGATGGTTAGCCTGAACTCCAGATATCACACTTAATGAACCCACACTAGCAGAATTGTCATAGATGGTTTAAAATAGCCTTTAAGATGGGTTTCTTTCTACCTGCCTAAGCTCTGCTATCAAGACTTGCTGGAACAGGTGAGGTATGAATAACTAAGCTAATAAATAAAATGATTACCAAAGGCATAGATTCCCTAAGTAGGATCCACAGAACCAATATTACATGGGATTTTGAGAAGAGTGAAACAACATAAAATACATCCAGAGCCTTTTCTACACCAAGGTGCGTTGTGAATAGCCAAGTAGAGGTAAAATGTGAAGTTTTCCAAATTTATGTGAGCACGGAACTCTTTTCTTTCAGGACAGCTGTTTGATAGGACACAAGTTTAGAAAACATTGGCCTAAGGTGTAACTTTAAAGTAAATAAGTCCTTTCTCTTTTGCTCTTTTCTTCTTCTTCCTCTCTCTCTCTCTCTCTCTCTAGGACCAGAGTTTACACATACAAATGAGAGTTGAATCCTAGCAAAACTACATGTTCTTGCCAGCAACGTTCCCACTCTTTCAAAGGGCTTTTGAAACTCCTTTTCAGTAATTGTCTCCAGGAACCAGGTCATTCTCCTGAATACCCTCGTTAATGGTAGAGGCTGATCCTTTAAAAGGGAAATTGATTTTGGGGACAAAACTATGCAAAGTCAAACCCAGTGATTCATGTTCAGAAGGAAGTAAAACAAAAGTGGTTAAATTGAGGCTATGCCACTTATTGAGGAGGTTACCTAACTCTTCTAAGACCCAATACTTTACCTGCAAAATGGAGGTGATCGTACCCCCTCAGAGGCTTATTGCGATGGAGAAACAAAAAGTGAGATATATAAAGTACTTAGCATCAGGCAATATAAAAATGATAAATGCCCTCTAACAAAACTTCACCTGGTTTTATTTCATGGCTCATAAACTGGCAGTGTGGACAATTCTCAAGGAAGGATCTAGAAACATTTAGCCATGGAAGCACAGGTGGGAAGAATCTATGCCCTCCTACAAGGAGTTCTCTGCAAGTCAAGAGTTCTTTATACATATAAATTCTAACCTCTTTATTTTCTTTAAAGTCTTATTGCTTTTTAGTAACATTTTACACATACAAACACCTGCCATCTTGCCATGTGAATGGGCCCCACTATTCCTTTTCAACCTTGTCCTTCAGAAGGGACACTGAAACATTGTTTTATCATAAGCCACCATGGGTAGGTCCTGGTAAACTCCTAGTGGACCTGCCTGGGAAACTTCATAATAGCCAATTTCATATTATGAAGCTTTGTCAATTAACAATCTAATTTACTGGTTTGTTAGAATTAATACAATAAATTGTGTCCATTTCCTTAACAAGACCATTTTCTATATTATATTAAAGTAACTCTTTGTAAAAGAGAATAGAACAGAATAGAATAGAATTTTAAGCTAGGAAAAGACCTTAGTTAATTAAATGTGAAGCTCTCAGATGCCAACTTATATTTTGTTTGGTCTTTATCTTGTTTCAGATCTGCTTCCAGACTTCTGCCTTCCCCTGAAAATTAGAAAAATTTGGCCCCATGTTCAGTACCACCTTCTCATCAGCAATAGTCTGTTGGGGCTGAGGATGTAATTTTTAGATAAGGTGTGTTTTCCTGGTTTACTGTAGTCACTACCATTCTTCATTGTCTTATACCCAACTGTTTCCTTCATTTACCTTATCACCCCCACCCCCATTAGCATTTGAGTTTGAGAACCATAATTTAATGTAGCTCTGGTATTTTACACATATAACATCTGAGGCCCAGAGATATTTTGTGAGCAACCCAAGATCACACAGCCCATCATTAGCTGAACTGGATTTCAAACTCATGTCTACAGACTTCTAGTTCAGGCCTTTTACCATCCTACCACAGAACCACTCATCTGAAGACTGGTCAATGCTAATTATTTTAAACAAAGTCTGTGTTTTACACAACGTGGTTCCAATTGTTTTTTTCATGAGGAAGAAGTGAGACGGTTCTATTTTCCCTTTTCGCACTACCCCCCAAAAGGTAAATAGTTCATGTTTCCTGTGAGAAGTATTTGAAGGAAAGATTTCTTAGCAGGTTCTGATGGAGATCTATGTCTGGTACAGCAAAAATTTAAAGTTGGGATTGTGGGCAAACCCAGCCTATATGATCAGATGCTAATCTCATGTTATGGTTGTTCAAATTAAAGTGATTTTCAGATATTATAATAAAAGCTAATGTTTATCAAGTTACAGGAATGGTGTCAAGCACTTTACATGTATTGTTTCATTTAATCCTTACTGTAATCTTGTGCAATAGGTACTATGGTTATTCCCCGCATTGTAGATACAGATAATGAGGTTTGATTAAGCTTGCCCAGAATCACAGAGCTAGAGTGGGGATTTGAACCCGAGTTTATCTGACCACAAACACTTTGTGTTCGTTGCTACTTGCCACATTGCCAGATCACTAGGGTTGGTCATTTTGATGTCACAGCTGTCATTATCAAGCCCCTGCAATCATTTTATAAACTGTATCAGCCTCTGGATCAACAACTGGCAAGCACTGCCATTGTCACCAATCAACTGAGTACCATTCTGAATGAAACAAGAAAGCTTATCAAAACTACCTACAATACTTTCCTGTAGAGGCAAAACAGAATTTACCTTTTCAGGGATCACTGCCAGCGTGGAGCTGTCATATCACGGTGGGAAAGGAAAGATGCCATTTATCTTTATGCCCCTCACAAAGCCCAGGACCCTACAACGTGCTTGCTGAAGTGAGAGGCTTTTGATTTCATTTTGTTACTACTTGCAGCTAGCTATATAATGAATAAATACTTGTTTTAGCTAAGCAAATGTCATTCAGTCAAAAAGGAAGTTATCTTTGTGTTAATGGAATTTTTTTCATCTTGATGATGTTTACTTAACGAGCATTTCCCTTCCGCTGTCCTGTCAGCCTGGAGAAAGAGGGAATCCTACCCTTCATGGGAGAGACTAGTCAGCCTCCACAGTCAAATGAAGAACCTAGGAGGCTAAACATACAATACGATAATACAGATGACGTACAAGTCTTATAGACTTGTAGACTTGAAAACTGTATAATTTTATTAAGCAATGCCACCCCAATAAATTCAATTAAAAAATAATCTAAGAGCCTCAATATGATTTTTTATATATCAAAGGCATAAAAGAAGTCAGAGCAGGACAAAAGAGATTCAGGCAGCGGGTCTACGGACAGGCTTTGGATGCTTTGCCTTTTAAGTTCTGCTGCACTAGAAATCTCTGTTGAAGAAGTTTGATGCCATAATGTCATAAGAAAATATCTCTTCATGTTTTCTTTTTTGGTTCAGCTCACTTTCTAGACCTCTAAACTATTAGTTCCTATGAAATATAATAGCAAGACTAAACCATTTAAGAAAGAACATTTCTTTCTTAAGACTATCAGATAAATAGTCTTCTATGAAGACTATCTTAAGGCTATCAGATAGTCTTTTATCAAGACTATCTACCGATAGGAAAACAATAGTTTTAGTATAGAATCTATGAAAATATATATTGCATTCAACAAATATATGGTAAGCAAGGTCTAGGCTTACAACATCCAGGCTCTGGTCTAGGAGTTTAACTATTGATAATCTTTCTTGAGAGACATAGGCAGATATAGCACAAATAGTTCTAATAAATGACAGAAAGTACTAGAGACATCAACAGAGTCCACTGAGCTTGAGAAAACAGGTCAGGGAATGAGGTACCTCAGTCTGTTTGGAGCTTGGTATGTGTGTTTGTGTGCGTGATGTCAATATTGTGAGGGATGACCCTGACCCTGGACAAATAGCCAAATTCTATTAATACCCACTCAGATATTCAGACTTTCCATTTCTAGGGACCCATTCATTAAAGGCCTCCAAGCATGAGGGTGACATGTGAGATCTGTATTTGAGGAAGGTAACACTAAGTAAGGTGGGTAGGATGGGAACCAGAAGCAGAGGGGCCAGTGGAGAAGCTCCCCTACAGCCTGTGACACAGTGAAGACAGCTATTGGCCCTGGAGTAAAGAGCATGCGGCAGACTCTCCTGCTGCTTGAGAGGGGACTCATCCAGTTGGAAATGGATAGTGAGGGAGAAGGGACAGGTTACTCCTAAGTTTCTTGCCTGAATAATTGAGAGAATGAAATACTTTCAGAGAAAACATGTGTTGTACAGGACTGGTTTACACAGTTACAACAATTAATGTATTAAAAGTTAAAAATCAGAGTGATGGGTCACTGGGCAAATTGTAGACAAAACAGCCTAGATTACTAAAATTTTTACTTCTTGGTCCATTGTGGGGGCATTAGCCGGACACAGACTAAAACATGTTCATACCTCTAGAAGCTCTCTTAACTGATAGGTCTGGCTTGAGTAGTCACTGAAGACTGATACATTTTTCTTATATTTGTAATATAAAGAGGAATTAAAAATGGGGTCAATCACTGTAAAGGTAAGATAGGCCATGGATATTTTTTCCTGGACAAAAAAATATTTTGAAGGACTTAAGTCTAAAGCCTTAGTAAAGATGGATGTATTATTTATCTTGTTCATGTTACTAACATTTTCACGTCTAGTTTTTGATATCTTATGGACTGTGTAATTATGTGTTAACTGTGAATTAATAAAAGAAATAATAATTTTCCCCTCAGAGGGATAAGTTCTATTGCTTCAAACAAGATAAAATCTCATTGGAATAAAGAGAAATTTTTCTGGTCACGCTGAATTTTTATATAGAGACTTTTTTAAGCATCATACCAACACCAACCCCCTTCTTGCAAATAGAACTCCCTTAAGAGTTGGAGGCATTTAGGTCATTAAAAATTTTATAAACAAAAGGCAATGTGACCACATTTTATACTCTTAAATTTGAATTTTACTTCTGTAATGAGTCTGTATCATTGGGAACTTCAGTCTGTAGTAGAGAAGAACAGGGCTGTGATGTGTGAAAACACATTTATTTCTGTAAATTACATTCACTACAAGCATCACTTCCTATCACGAAAAGCAAACGAGAATGAATAATTGTTCTCATTGCTTATGTCTCACAACTGACCCTGTGGAAAACATCAATGAAATTGCATTGTCTTGGGAAAGGCTCTGTTGCTGTTGTTTAAAACAATAAATTAGATAGTTTTAAAAAATATATGTTTTACACAACTAATCTGATGAATTTTTAATTGGATAATTTTATTCTTTGTCTCCTATCTCTACAGAGTGGGCGCTTTTGTTTTTTGTTCTCCAACACGCACTGCCAGCCACAGCCTACCCCAGACACTGTGTGTAATTTAAAGAGGAACCATGTCTATTTCCCTCAGTACCCCAGGCCAACATTTTGAAAAGTACTTCTCCTCATGTCCCTACAGAAGTTCTGAAAAAGCACTGGGGACCATAATGAAATTATCAGGTGATTAGGGTAGATGATGGGAATGGGGCATTTCTTTTCCCTGTTCAGCAACAGGCAGGAAACCAACTGCCTTTTTAGGCCAGTCAAGCAGAATTTCTTCTGAAGTTTATTACTTCACAGGATATGACAGGTCAGTATGGTAATCTGTGGTCACATATGCCATTAGAATTCATTGCAAATCCCAAGCAATGGCTGGTGTGACCCAGGCCTGAGCTGATGGCAAAAAACATGCAAAGGCAGATTAAGGCCCTTGGTCATTGTTCTAATGGGGGGTTGGCAGATTATGTGGGGTTTCCAGAGCCCTGCATGGCCCTGTGCCACAGATGAAGTCTTGTCTGTGAACTACCCATTTTCACCACTGTTACGATTACAGCACAGTTCATATTTGGAAGCTTATCGTTTATTTCCTCAGAGAAGATGAGCATATTAGATGCTTTACTGAGGATGGGAGGAAGCAGAGAACACTGGGCAGGAAGAATGGGAAGCAAAATCTTTTAGAAAAGGGGTCCTGGAAATTAGAGATGATATTTGGCCCCTGACAGTTTTGCATAAGATCAGCCCTGGCACAAATCTGCCATGTGGAAGTTAGCCACTGAGTTAAGTCAGGACATACAGGGCAAGAATTAACTCTCCCTTTTGTTATTTCTGAAACCTGAACTGCTTTTAGAAATAAGGGCTGGAATGTTCCATAGGAACTCGGAGTATGGGACACAGGGGCATGGCACACACTCTGTGTGGGCTATTTAAAAACCAGTTCTTTGGCTTCCCTCTGTGATTCTAAATACGTGTAATCACATTACCCTGCAGCAGCCGGGAACTATTTCTATAACATTGTCCAGCATTTGTGCTTGCCGTGGCTGGGTCCACCCAGCAAAAGCAAAGTAGAGATGTGCACACCGATTAGGCCCATCAGTTCAGGCTTTCAGTGTCACAGCTGAAGGCCAGCTAGTGTCAGAATGTGAGTAGTATGTGTCCACTGAGACTTTTTGAATTTTAAGAACTGATCTATTTAACTATCCTGTGGGAAAGAGTGGCTTAGCTCATGAAAAGGATGCTTATTAAATGAGCCATTTATTTATTTAACAAATGAACAACATAAGCACAATTTATCATTTTATCAGATACAACCAGTTCTTGTTGTGTGGGAGAATCCCAGCATTGGAGACTGACATTTCACATGCTAAAGACTACCTATTTTAGGTTTGTTTGATGTGCTAATACTTCCCCTAATCATACATTAGCCATCAGTCAAACACATAAGTCCCTTAGGAATATTCTTCTCAATTGTTAATCACTCAAAGACATTAGCTAGTAGAAGGACATTAGCCAACACTGTTACATAATGCCAAAACACCTGATCAGGTTTGTGATTTATTAAAACAGTCAAACCAGTTTCAGGATTTCATACAGATAAAACAATAGATTAAGTGACTTTTTTTTTTTAGTTAGCTTTATGTTAAAAATTTTAAACCTACCATTTATAAATGTGTAACCATTTGACCCTATGCCAAACATTTTATCTACTAAAATCTTATCTCTGATAAAATTCCTTCAATGTGTTATCACCTCCATTTTACAGATGAGGAGACTGAGGCTCAGAGAGATTTAATCATTTACACAAGATTACAAGTCTAGTGTCTAGTGGGTGGTGGGGTAAAATTTACACACAGGTCTCTTCAATTTCAAGTCCATACTGTTTACCTCTGTATATGTATATAACCTCGTACAGCCAAAATGGCCAATTAAGGCAAGAAAACAAAAATAAACAGTCCCCTCCCCCCAAAAAACCTTGGGTCCTGAATCATGCAGTTAAGATAACCAAAACTCAGTTGATCAACATGGCTAATTCCCTTCTGGAAGGATGTTAACTACAACCCCAATCTGTTGCCTGACACCTGAGCACGGGAGACCTCTTGACTTCCACAGGGTCCTACTCTGAGAACTAGCACTCCAATAGCCAAACATTACATATCGGAAAAAAATTATACATGTGACATTATGCCTGTGGGGCGCTCTGAGTCAAATGTTATTTTTTTACTATTTTGAGACATAGACTGAATATGTAGTTCCTTTGTGGCTAACTCAAAATATACAGCAAAGACTAATCCTTTGCACTATCCTATATTAATATTTTCTTTCCCTTCTTGTAAGGGGATTAGTTATAAATTAGATAAGATTAGAAAACAGTCTCTCCAGAATCAATCTTTTAAGGAATTACCTAGAAAGAACTAATATTTTTCCCCCACATGGTAAATCATACAGAGTAGCAGCCTGCCCTGGATCCCCGGGAGACAACATCTTGAGCACATATGTTATGCTGGGTTCTGTATTGACTAATTCAAAAACTCCAGGGCAAAATAACCAAAGTTCCCAAGTCAAAAATGAAAGTAAAAGAGTGGAATGGAATTGGAATCATTGTTGCAAGGTTCCCATAACTTCATAAATAGCCATGAATGTAGACAGCATTATAGATTAGCAAATTTACCACTGCAAGAATTAACCTTCACCTTTGGTGTCAAGTCACAAAAAAACCCCCATGTACCTCTCACTCTACTGATATCCCTTTTCTTTCCAGAAATATAATCACATTCAGCAAAATTAATGTTAAGATTGTTTTACTAGAGGGCTTATCCAAATACATGCTATATTAAAAATAGTCATGATATAAATATTTCTCACAAGAGCTGCAGCGATGGTGTGAATAAAAAACTCCCTTCTGAGATTTCAGTAAAACCAGATCTCACAAAGGATCTGAAAGAAAACAAACAGACACACAGAGAGAGACACACACACACAGAACAAACCTTATGTTAATCCGGTTTAGCAAAACAGTCACTATTTTGACACTATTTTATGAAGTACGATACTGTTCTTTCCCAGATGAAGCAGGAGAAATGAATCTGCTACAGGTTTCTCATAATAATGTTCAGGGGTGGGGGGCATCTAAGCATGTTCCATAGCATCTAATAAAAATCAAAATTTCTAAATGCAGCAAAATGTTAGCACTGTCAAATGGCCAAGTGTGCAAGAGGAATCTCTCTCTCCATGCCCTTCTACCAGTACATACAAAGCCCCAAATACACCGGCTGGAATTTTTAAATCGTAAATTAGATAGCAAATGCTTACGGGCCTTACAATGAGATAACATCAGGAGGAACGGTGCGTGGAATGGCTCTGGCATTCTCACATAAAGCATTATCTTTGGTACAAGTACACACGGCAGGGCATTTTGGCTTCGCTGGTTTCTTCCCCTCAGTCAGCAAAAGCGCAGATAAGAGACATAGGAAATAAGCAATTCTTTTCAGGGGGATGCAGGCATTTCCCATCCTTTGGCTTCTCTCTGATTCCATGCAGTTGAAAAAATCTCCCCAAACATGAACAGGGCTTCGGGAATTCAGCTGGTGATTGTCTTGCTCTGAGACCAGGTCACATAGGAGTCCACCCTTTTCCTTTGCCTCTGTATCTCTGCTTTTCAAAACAGGGACCTGCAGCTGATTTGTGAGAGGCTCCTCGCTCCAGCAATGCACTGCTCGGGGAAGAGACCTGTGAGGTGCTGCGAGATGGGAGGGATCCAACTGCTGGAGGAGAGAGCTGACTTGCATCACCAGGAAAACACTGAGCACAGACCAGCCTTCGAAGGCAAAGTGAAGTGATGTAACAAAATAAACAGCTTTCTGCTTGCACCGGGAGGCCCTTTAATTGTTACCAAAAATAGGACGGCATTATGTCTTATTAGTGGGTGGGTGGGCGGGCGGGTGGGTGGCAGCAGTCATCTTGCATCCAATCTCGGCAATCTCAGAAACCTCTGGGAATTTGCTTTTCAAGTGGCAAACAACCTAGTCAGAAAAACTGGTTTGGGAGCCAGTCCTGGCTGGAAAAATGAAGTTTGATGAAACTCTCTCCCTCCGCAGGATTTGGCTTAAACCTTGGTCTTTCTTGCTGAGTTCACCTGACTGACGGCCTCGTTGAAAGACAAAAAGGAATACATGGAGAATGTGACTTTCAGGGAACGAATGTGAGTAATTACTTTTCTGACACTTATCAACTGTCATGAATTATTGGTTTTCATGGTCCCCTAGCCCCCTCCCACCCCACAATGTGCAAGCCGCTCCCCTGAGGGAGGAAAATAGAAGCATAGACTGGCTCTGTGCATAATCCACCCCCCTCACTTCTGGACCTCTCTTCTTTAGCAGTAGCACCCAAAGCTGGAAGGAGCTCCCTGCCAGCAGGAGACAGCCAACTTTGGCATCTTGGGGCTCTGAGAAAGGCCAGGCTTAGCCCAGGAGGCCGAGATGGGGTGGGGAAAACGCTGGACCAAGAACGGGAGACCTTGCTTTGAGGTCCCAGTTCTGCCATAAACCAACTGATGTCTCTGGATCTATTCCCTTGTGTGTCTAATGGGGATGATACTATAGATGTTCTATAAACATTACAAACAAAAAAATCAAAATGGTAGGCTAGCCCTGGCCAGCGTGGCTCAGTTGGTTGGAACATTGTCTGGTGGACTGAAAGGTTGTTGGTTCAATTCTTGGTCAGGGCACATACCCTGGTTGCCAGTGGTTTGACCCCTGATTGGGGCACATGGGACAGGCAACCGATGATGTTCCCTCTCACATAAATGTTTGTCTCTCTCTCTCTCTTTCTCTCTCTCTCCCTCCCCCCCCTCCTTCCTTTCTCTCTAAAAGCAATGAAAAAATGTCCTCAGGTGGGGATTAAAAAATAATTTTTAAAAATGGGAAGCTAGACTACTGTTGTATTTGATAGAAAAGAGTATGTATGCACCTTTGGAAATGGAAATTCATTTAAAGGTGAAATAAATAAAGCGCTGGCATTGTGACAGGGCGGTGTAGTCCAAGAGCTTGGGGAGACTTAGGATGGAGAAAGAGGAGGAAAATTGGCTCTTACTCCTCTTACCATGCTGGAGGCGGCCATCCCTCAAGCTGACCCAGGATGCCAATCCATGATTCTTCCCCTCTTACTTTCTCAAACTGAAAATAGTCAAAGGATTGTTTGAGCAAATGTGTTCTGAGGACATAAATTCTCCCTGCTTGGGAACTTGATGCATTGACAGTCTACCTGTTCCCTCTCATAGCATGCCCCACGCTTACTCCAGCGACTCATTTAATTCTGTGCAGGGGGGGCAGTGGCAGTCTGTTCATTCTCGGGCTTGACTATTGTCTGTTTACCCAGAAGGCTGGAGGCTGCACAAAGGTCATAGAGACCCTGCTGTGAACCCAGTGCCTCGACAGTGTTGTGCCTGCAGTGAGTGACCCACACGCCTTCATGAGCAGCCGCTGAGTATAGAGGCTATTCTGGTCGGGACTTGCTCATCCAAAGAAACTTCAGAGTGCACCTCAGAGTTGACAAGTCCCTGGAGAAGCAATAAGTGAGCTGATTTCCAAGGTAAGAGGGAATAAAAGAGAGAGTTGGGGAGAACATTCGGGCGGACCCAACAGCCTATGCAAAGGCCTGGCCACAACCTGACCATGACCCTGGAGAATAATGGGAGACCTTGGGAATGTTTTAGGTAGAAGAGTGATATAATCTGGTTTGTGCTTCAAAAGGACCAGGAGATTAGTATGATTAAGGCAGTTTTTGAGGGTCTGTAAATATAACTTTTACAGAAAAGAATAAAAAACTGAGTCCAAGAGAAGTAATGATTTTAGAATGGATTCTACTAATGCTTCACTGTCAAGGACTCTCTGAAGGGAGGGAATTATCATAGGGTTCTTAGAAACTGTGACCTACAGAACAGCCCCACTTGAAACAGTAAAAATGTCCCTTAAAAGTTGGCCACAGGTCAGTATTTTCTGCTTCAGGTACACAGTGGAAACTTGCTCCATAAAATGATTATGAGGTAAAAATTTTATAGAGGATCATTTTTTATTCAAACGATAACCCACCTCCTAAGTTATCTGACTTGTAAATGATGTGTTTTGTGACTATAAAATAAAGACCCTGAGAACTTTCAGGACCTCAGAATCCTCAGATCCAGTCCCCACATGCTACAGATGGGGAATGGCAGAGCCACCACTCTGCATAGGGTGACACTGGAAGATACTTGGTTAAACTGATGGGTGTAGTCAAACAGGATAATTCATTCCCTGTGTTTCACTGCTTGATCAGCCCTTGGCTTTTTGCTTTGTGGACACTGTCATAGGATGAGTGAGTGGTCTTTCAAACTATGCACTTTGCAGCTGTATTTATCTGGCGGTTCAGTTGGTCAGTTTAAGTGGAAAAAGGACCATGGTGGGGGATAAGGGGTGGAGGGGGCAGCGGGGAGGACTCAAAGGACAAATTACAATGGGCATTCTGAAAAAACAGTAACTTTTTCTTTTTCTATGGCATTTAAGCCCAGACTTGAATTCCCTATTCAATTAAAACACCCACTGAGATCAGGCAGAATTTTAACTGTGTAATGCAGAATGCTGACGGTCTTTTAAGGAGGAGAAACCACTTCCAAGCTCTAGAATTGGGTCTGAGGAGGGGACTACATGGGAAGACAAATTGTAACACTGAAGTCTTGAGGGGTCTGGGGATGGGGCTCTATTGCTGCTGAAGCCTCCATTCCTGAGAAACCTTTCTCTAGAAGCCCTGCTGCGACACAGAGAGGATATGGGAAGTGGGAGAGTGGAAGCTTAGGAGTTTCTACCCACTTGAAGGCCTTTAGATAAGCTTTGGTACCCCACTTGGGGCTTTCGAGAGAGGGGCCTAGAAAGGACGAAAGCAGAGCTGGAAGGAGGCCCAGGGAGACTGGAGGGCCTTGGCCAAGGAGTGCACCGCCCAGTCCCAGCTGTAGAGGAGTGGCTGAGCGGGTCTAGGGCTGGGTCTCCCCTTTGCCAGCCATGTGACCGTGAGCTAGCGACTTAACCTTTCTCGGGTACTGTTTTCTCCTTTGTAAAAGAGGGATAATGATAGTATGTGTCACATAAATTATTGAGAAAATGAAATACAGTAATGTATCTAAAGCGCTTAGCGAGGCTTCTGATACATGGGAAAGATTCATCGTGGTCGTCATCATCATCATCATCATCACTGCAACAGGACTTGAATTCTAAGCACGTGACTCCTGACACCTGGGAAGCAAAGCTCTAAAAAAAAAAATGGGTTTAGCTTAAGTCTATGCTCACTGTAGGAAGCAGGCACTTCTGGGCAGGATGACAGACTGTGGCCTTGCCAATAATCTATTCACATGGGGAAACGAAGGAGACATCTGGGAAAGAAAGAACTCACCAGTTTGGGTGAGAGTAGCAACATCCAAACTCAGTCCAAGGACAGGTCCAGAGCTGGAGAAAAAGAAGACAGTTGTAAATACAGGGTGGAGAGTATTTTCAGCCCTTTTCCCTTGAACGTGACTACGTTAGAGAGGGTAAGAGAAATCCACTTTGGGATCCTTGCAACAAAGGGCGTTTCCTCTGGTTTGGCGGGCACTGTGACATTGCATTTGGGTACCAGGAGGAACACACAGAGCTGTGGCACTGGAAATGCATCCCTATCCAGGCCCTGGTCTTACACATCAACAAAGTCACTGGATTTTCCACCAAAAGCAGCTCTACCTTAGTGGACCAGCAGCAGTGACAGCCCCGTAGACATCAGAGGAACTAGCAAATGATCCCAGCAGGCAGCTGGAGCAGAAGAGAGGGAAAATGAGGGGTAAAGTGTGATGTTTGGGAGCACATATGCAAAGTTCTCTGAGCACCCTCAGAGACTGGATGGGTCTTTGTGGAGGGACTGGCGATTCTAGAAGAGCCAGTGAAAGCAGAGAGAGAGAAAGGAACAGCCCGTGCTGGGATTCTGAACCCAGTTTTCCCCTCAGGCTGGTGTGGCCTAGGAAACACACATTGTGCAAGTAAACAAATCATTATTATGAGACTTAAAAGATCCAACTTGGCCCTGCCTCCTTTTACAAACATTCCCACATGCAAACTCAGTGGCAGTTTAAGCAGTTTTCTCAATAGAGCAGGGTTTTTGATGCTGCGAGTCAGATGTGTTAGTGAGTTGCAAAATCAATCTAGTATAAGCAGATCATATAAACAGAACTTTAAAGGATTAAATAGTTTTGGATCCCAAATTGGACTGTATTGCACCTATAAGAGTAACTATTTCCTTATGAAAGCTTTGTGTCCATTGTGTGTGTGTTTGTGTGTTCGTGCAGGGTTGTGATGTAAAATGCTTCTTACAATCAGTTTATGACATAAGGAAAGAAGGAAGGGAGGGAGGGAGGAAGGGAGGGAGGAAACGTTGCATTAGAGGATATTAAAGATATTCACCCATCCCAGGAGTCTGTGAAATGGCACAGAAATGTTGATCTCAATTCCAGTAAATTTCACTTACTGATTGAGGGCAGCAATTAGACATGTTGGAATATCCTTTCTTTTATTTACTAGCTGTGTGACCTTGGGGAAGTTGCTTCACTTCTCTGTGCCTCATTTTCTATATTGATAAAGCAGAAGTAATGCCATTTTTCTGTTCTTGATATTAAGATTAATGATAATGCATGTAAAAGGCATGTCACAAAGAAGGCATTCAACTACTAATGACTCTACCAAAATTAGATGGGAAGACGGGAGAGGGCAGTGAGCAGAGGGCCAGATCTTAAAGATTACTTGGAAGTAGTGTGTCACTTGGGATGCCTTGGTAGAAAGTGACAGACATGGACTCTACCCTTCTAACATAAAAGGGCCTTATTGCCTTGGTGATAGTCACTTGCAGAATTCAAGGAGGGGCTGTCCAACCAGGCTCCAGAAATGGAGAGACTCGTGGGAGCTTGGGGAGCTAGGTGGCAGGAACTAATGGGCCATTTCCTCAGGTGAATCCACTCCAGTCAGTGCTCATCCCCATGTTCCTCTGATGGGCTCAGCTGGGTCCAGTGCCTGCCTCTTTGCCATGGGAAAGCAAGGGCAGCTTGGTGGCAGCTCCACCAAGAGTGCAAGGGATGAGAGAGGGATGGCCCCCAAAGGAAACTTTGGTGCTGCTAACAGAAGCAGAGACGATGGATACTGGACAGACAAAACCAAGGGACATACTCGATGGGATGTTTGCCAGGATCTGTTAGCTAATATCATTTCCCTCTGCCCCAGCCGGTCACCCCAAACCAACCTCATGATTTTTAAAGAGAAATGACCATAGGACCATTTAGACAGATAGCTATGGAAAATGCCTCATAGGACAGCTAAACTCTTAATCAGGGTATTTTCAGCTCTTATGGTCCAAGAGAATGGAACTTTGGCCAAGAGAGATGTTGAGAAGGCAGTAATAAAGCTGAGAGTTACAGAATGTATATTATGTGCCACCTACCGTTTTAAGGACTTTAAATATATGAATGCATTTAACCCTCATAATAATCCCATGGGCTAGATATTATTATTATTACTATTATTTCTTCTCTATTTATAGAAAAGAAAACTTAGGCCTAGGAGGTTAAATAGCTTGGCCAGGGTTCTGTCCCTAGTGAGGAGTGGCACTGGGGTCTGGCCCAGGCATTCTGACTCTGATGTCCATGGTCTTAGCCAACGGGCTCTGTAGGATGTGGGGGACTGGGCACCTTTTGGAGGCCCACAGCACTTCTTCAAAGGCTAGGCACTGCTATTGGACTACAATTCCCAGCATGCAAGTGGGCTATTATCTTAACCCTTTCCTCACCAAAAGTTCCTCACTTTCTTGGTTAAAAATGCATTTAGTGGCAAATGTGGCAAAATCTGGTCTCCTTAAAGGATAATTATGCAATTGAGGCAAGCTGTCTAGTCTCTGTGCCTTAGTTTCCTCATTTATAAATTGGAAGTCAGTAATAGCCAAACTACATATGTTGCAATTAAATAGGATCACGGTTCTAAAGCATCAACAACAGCACCGGGCACATTTTAAATACATGTTAAGTGTCAGTTCTCATTGTCACCCTTATCAGCATCAGTTGCATTGAGTTCTCTCCCCTGGAAATTTAATGAGGGAAAGAAAGCAGGGCTGAATCCAATAGGATTTTAGCCCTGGCCATATTTAGTTTACCAAGATTCCAAACCCGTCATAGAGTAAAACCCAAGTGAATGGTATAAAAGGCAGCAAGTTGTACCCGTTAAAAAACCTCTTTGAGGGCACCCATGATTTATTTATCTTTCTGTTTATTTCAAATAATAGTTTTTTTTTAATTAAATCTGTTGGGGTGACATTGGATTATATGTTTCAAGTGTACAATTTTATAATACCTCATCTGTATATTTCACTGTGTGCTTATCACCCAAAGTTTAGTGCTTTCCATCGCCATATTATTTATCTTTCTGTTTCCTTGATTGAATGATTATTAACTAGGAGAAACAACTGAAATCGCCTTGTAAAAGAGAAAAGATAGTTTAGAGATGTGGGCTGGTACTTTTTGTTACTTCTTAAAAAACAACAACTTTTGCTTAATGTCTGTTACCAAAGTTAAGTATGCTGAATTCATAATTTTCATGACTGTCTTCAGTGCTGAGTAGGAACTGAATTGGCCATGGATTGGAAACCATCGCTTACATCCCCAAAGGAAGAGACCCTTCTGGCTCACGTTGGCTCTGGTTTTCAAAGAAAGCTCTTGGGCTAGATGATCACTTAGGATCCTGTACAAAGAAACTGTCCCTGCCAGGAATCCTGTTGGATGGTAGATTGCTGGAAAGCAAGGAGAATGTTGAGCAGGTTCTTGCACGTCCATAAGTAAGCAGCTATTTGGTTGTTGTGATTTTTGAAAACATTGGGTTTAGTTGCCTCCTGCTTCATGTTGCACTATATACCTGAGGCTGGTGAATGGATAAACATCAACTAGTGGCTATTCCTGGATGGTCAAGAAACTTCAAAGACAGAATGAATGATCATTTAGTGAGGAGAGTTATTTCAGAAGCCCCTGGGGGCAGGCGTACGGAAGAAGGAAGGGCTTCTCATCATTTTGGCCTCAGAATCCCCATCAGGTGCTGTGAGTATCAACTCAGAGCAGCACTGCCTTCCTAGGAGGTGTTTGTATGAGGGCATTACTGCTGTAACCCTGGCTGCAACCATTGGACTGAAGATGCTGACATCCTGAAACTCTTGGGACCTCTACACACAACGAAGAATTGTCCTGCCCCGAATGCTCTTAGCATTCCCACTGAGAAGGAATAAAAGAAGTTCTCATAGTGGGGAACATAAAAAACTCCTTTGTGCATTTTTCTGAATAGTAATCAATAATCCATTAACTCAGGAAAGCTGAATGCTCTTCATACAGAATCCAAAACAAACTGACTTTGGCAAGAACTGTGGAGAGGCTGTGTGGTCCTGGACAAGGCGCTTCATTCCTTAGGCCTCAGTTTCTCCATTTTTATAGCACTAACATTCTATAACTTTTGAATTTCTCTTCTCAGAAAGGAGAAACAGCTTGTGAAAATCAAAGCTTAGAGACTTTGTTTTTCTCCTTTTTTGTATGGTAGACACATATACTGTAGTTAAGCACAATGCATATGGCAAAGTTTAAATCAAAAGTATACAGAAGCAAATGATCAGTATTTTTGATAAAGTATGATTTTAGCTATTTAGCATTTTCTCTGGAAATATATTTGAATTTTTTAGAGCCAAACACCAAAAAATGCAGGCAGGGCCATGGTAAACCACTCTTCCTACTGGCTAGACTTGAATAGCAAAAAAAGAAGGCTGTTAGGGAATAAAACAAACATAATTCTAAGTCATGGGCAAGGTAAATATAACTGTACCAGAAGTATAATCTAGGTGTTGCCCTAGCGTGGGACTTGTTAATTGGACTATAAAGTTGATAAAATGATTAATCTCCTTTGTTGTTCTTCTACTGTATGCCAGAATCACTCCCAAGATAGTTATTAGCGGTCATTTTTTCTTAAAACAGACACTCCTTCATCCTTTCAAGGAGACCATTAATGGCTTTTTGTTTGTTTTGGTTTAAGATTCTGAAATTAAAAGGAAAACATGCAACTGAGCTGTTCATGCTTTGGAAGCTTGAACTTCATGTTAGAGATGTCAAGCTTTTGCTTTGACCTTATCCCTTCAGAAAGGCTCTGTTTTGCTTTGTCTGGCTTCATACTGTCATTCTGGTGGAACTAAGAGCTTTCCATTGCTGCCTGTGACTTGTGGCCTATATTATACCCATTAGTTTCAGTTGGAATGATGACTCAAGAAGCTTGGAATTTGACCCCAGAAAATGGCAAAGGGATGACAGGACTGGTGATGACCACAGGATTAGTGACCACAGGATGGGCATGAACAGCAGGGAAACATTAGGCTTCTGTACCCACCCCTCTCCTGGACCCACTGCCCCTACTATCCCCAGCAGTAGAGTGAGGAAGATGGAGGACCCAGTACTTGCTGGATTTCCTACAGCCAGATGCTCCATCGATGATCTTACCCACCTTGCAAGTAAGGCATTATCATCCTCACTCTGTGTATAAGGAAACAGAAGCTCACAGAAATTAAATGACTTGTCCAAGATCATTTAGTTTGGCTTCAAACAGACTTCTGTTTCCAAAATGCTTATCATGTGATTCCTTACTGATATATATGAAATAATGGACAGTTCTTGAGGCCTGGTCTGTGTGAGGGAAGTACTGTGTAAAATGTTTGTACAGTATCATATTTGTTAATAGGAGGCACAAAAACAACTGAGGCCAACCCAGCCCTGGCCCCAGAGGCTCTCTGGGGATACCTAGGAGACCCCCTGGGCCAACCCATCCCAGTAGAATGCAGTCTATTGAGGCGGTTACAACTCAAGACCTGACTGCCATTTACCAGTTCAGTGACCTTGGGCAAGATTTTACACTCTCATCCTTAGTTTTCCTCATCTGTAGAATGGATATAATTATTAATATTTACCTTACAGATGGCTATAAAGAAGAAGTGAGGTAATCTAAGAAAACGGTTAACACATAGTAAGCTATTATTGTTCTGATGTCTCCCACTATTCAAGGTGCCCTTATCAGAGAACCCCTCCTGAGGTTGTCAGAATGGCAGAGGAAGGAGGAATGAGAGGAGAAAACAGACCTGAGGAGGGGGAAGAACAGAGTATAAAGCCACCTTCCTGACCCAGACTGGGCTCCTCAACCCCTGGTGGGTAAGGTATCGGAAAGTGACTAGAAGATGTGAGAGTTGTGAGTTAGTAAGGTTTGTTATGTAGACAGGAGTCCTCTCAGGTGATAAAAGTTGCATTGGAGAGGGACACATGTTTACAACTGGAGCTTTATGTTGCCTTTACAAAGGAAAATTTATGTCCTCCTTCTAGGCAGGAAGGGAGAGGGCAGAGAGCTTGCTTTGAGCTCAAAACAATCCTAAAAATAGTGGCATCTTTTGGGGTGACATACTCTGATCCCCTTCACTGTTTGGGTATTGAGCATTGTGCTAAGAACTTTTATATGTCTATTACATTATATTATTGATTTCTTTTAACTTTATCGGTTAGGCATTAGCCCATTCTTCAGATAAGGTAGCTGAGGCTAGATAAGTAGATCATAAACCTAGCCAATGGCAGAGGTAAGATTTGAACCCAGGAAAAAGAAAAATTGATTGATCATTTCTTAATAAGGACTTTTTTTTTTTTTTTGGCAGGAGTGGAGGTGGGAGACACTATTGTTCCTAAAAAAGGGCTTTTAGGGAGAATCAAAAAAGGGAGCCTTGGTAGTTGTAAATCCTCCATTGCCTGGTAGTGCTGCCCACAGGAGGAGCTCAATAAATATAAATAGAGTAAGTAAGGGAGGGCATGAAGAAGGGAGCGAGGGACTGTGTGAAGCCCCTCCATTGGTGTCTCCCAACTCATCAGGACCCTTCCAGGCCGTTTTCCCACCAATACCAGTCATAGGTGATCTGCCTGTACCCAGTTCCCTTGCATCTTGAAGCTCCCAGAAATTTGGGAGAGCTCGGGGGCTGGTTTCCCCCACTTTTTCTGTTCTTTAAAATCCTAATTCTCATAGCACTGGCTGCTCCGTGACTTCTTTAGATGCTGCTGCCCAGAAGACAAACCCACAGCACCTTTCATCTCAAGGGGCAAAAGATTACAATAAATAGCAAATATAAGGACGTTATAGAAGTAGTGGAACCTTCCCAAGCTCCTCCACAAAAGGCAGGCCACACCATGACTCCCTGCGACATGGTCTCCCCAGAGTCAGATGACAGCCTTACCACTTAATATGCAGGTGATCTTGGGCAGTTGTTTAGCTTCCCAGACTACATCTGTAAAATGTACCCATCTCTTCAGGCTGGGGTGAGCATTCAAGAAGGTTGTGCATTTGAAAGTCTTAGCACAGAGAAAGAACTAAATATTGTTATGGACTAAATTGTGCCCTCCCCAACCCAATTCATATCGAAGTCCTAATTTCCAGTATGACTATATTTGGAAATAGGACCTTTCAGGAGGCAATTATGGTTAAAGGAGGTCATAAGGGTAGGGCCTTAATCCAATAGGACTAGTGTCCTTATAAGAAAAGGAAGAGATATCAGGGATGCACCCACATAGAAAAGGCAATGTGAGGATACAGTGAGCAGACAGCCATCTACGAACCAAGGAGAGAAGACTCACAGGAGAAACCAAACCTGCCGATACTTTGATCTCAGACTTCCAGCTTCCAGAATTTTAAGAAAATAAATTTTTGTTGTTTAAGCTACCCAGACTGGCACATTTTGCTATGGCAGCCCTAGCAGACTAATATAAATGTTAATCCCGCTTCTTTTCTTCTTGTTTGAACAATCTCACACATTCAAAGGCAACTCAGAATCTGAACGAGAAAAATTTTTACCTGCCTGAACCCAACTGGAGCCACTGGGACTCAGAACTTGGAAAGAAGGCAGAGGGAAGTCGGCGTGTCTTCTCAGTGTGATGGTGGAACCCTCTTAATGGGCATGCCCAAGGACTGAAAATGACCTGGGCTGAGGAGTGAACCTTTGCTCAAATTTCTGCTTACTGTTGATCTAAGAAAGGTTCATTTTAAAGTTACCTCTGCACTTGTAGCCTTGTACCGAGTAGAAAAGTATGTGAGTTCTGAAAGACAGAATGTGTAATTCTCAGGTGATGGTTCTATTGCCTATAGGACATTAGCCAATTTTTATATCTAATTCAACCATCTTATTCCAACACTTTTTCTCCAATGCCTATATGATTCCAGTTTCTCTAATTCTCTTTTGAACCAGCTTCTCCATCCAGAGAGTTGAATAAATCTCTGACATGTGTTCATACAAACAAAGAATGAACACATGTCAGATATTTATGTTTTTGACTTTTTGAAATGTATACTTGGACAAGTACAAGAAATTCTAATACTTTTAGGATATAAAGATCACACTTTAAGGTGATATAAGGCCTCCTTGGATTGGGATTTGCTTTTTAAATTTCTAGATCTTCTCTGTATCAGTAACTCTAAAGCACCAGTGTTCAAGAATCATAATATTTTTTAGCTGCAGAAGAATTTGATTCCTTCCACAGGCAGAGCAAGCCTAAAGTAGATTGCAAAGTTGTTTTGGTTTTTTTTTTATCCTTTATTTTACTCTTTCTTTTCTTCCCACCTTGCCATATACTAACAGGGTCCTTTAACCTGGGTCTGTTATTCTATCTCCTTGTCCCAGGTGGTAAGAAATTATCTGGTAGGACACAGGGTATGAATGACAGCAAGAGGTTCCACCCAGGCTATTTACATTGAAATGGTGGGCAGATGCTTTAACCCAGTAGCTTTTAGACCGCATTTCTAGGGCTTTGCATTTACTTCCCCAAACTTCCCTTCCCCTGCCTTGCTTCCTCATAAATAGAGCTCAGCCAAAACAACTCCACTTATACCCTAAGGTTCAGGTAAGATTTCATGTGAATGATCAATTAATTAGGAGATGCACTTAACCCAAAGAAATAAAGCTTTCATAATGGCAGAAGCAATTGTGGCGTAGTGGAAAGAACGCTTAAGCCAGGACACATAAGGAGTCCTTGCTCTGCCCATTACCAGTTGTGTGACCTTGTGCAGAGCCCTTGATTTTGTGGAGCCTTGAGGTCCATACTTATAACCCTACCTTGCAGGTAGGGAACATTAAGGGAAGGAATATTGGGAACATTAAGAGAGATTATATAAAGTAACATGTAATTGTGAAGGGTTGCTATGAACAACCTATCAGGCATTGCCAACATGCAGTGAAGGAAATGCCTAGAACTCTTAAATTATGCTGATTAGTGGTTAGCTAGTCCCATGGCTCTTGATTTTATTTTATTTATTTTTTAAGATTTTATTTATTTGAGGGGAAGGGAAGGAGAAAGAGAGGGAGAGAAACATGTGTGAGACAAATATCAATTGGTTGTCTCTCACACTCCCCCAGCTGGGGATCTGGCCAGCAACCCAGGTATGTACGCTGACTGGGAATCAGACCTGTGACCTTCCAGTTCACAGACTGGAGCTCAATCCACTGAACCACACCAGCTCATGGGCACATGGCTCATTGTCATAACCTTACTGTATTAACACTTGCTCCTTCATTACCTTAAATTCCTTTTGCCACCCATCTGGTTCTCCGGTTTCTCATTAAATTTGGAAGTTTCATGAAAATTCAGCAGAAACAGTTTTTATGAAATGTTGTCTCCAGTGGAGCAGATTGTATTGCTCATCTGAGTCAGTTCTCAAACTAACTGAACTCTCAGCCCTTTAGCCTTCATACGGAAAAGCAGGGAAAGCAAAAATGGAGCTGTGATGAGTGGTGCCATTGGACTGACTGCCTCACGCTTCTGACTTATTTCAGAACAATTATCATGTCAATAGAAGCATCCCCTCCATCCCCATATATTCTTGTAAGGAAAGGCTATTAATAAAGTAAGGCCCAGAGAAGAGCATCACATTAACATTATGATCAGGTTTAAAGACAAAGCAGAGCTAGACATCCAGAGATGCCATGGTCACTGGATCAAGGGGTAGAAATAGCATTGGGAAATGTGAAGGGAAAAATCTGCATAGTTAAAGCGGGGCAGATATTACATAATAATAACTAGCTGTTACTCATAAACATTTACCATGTATGTTCCTGACACTGTGCTTATAAGTCAGTTGTCTTGTTTGATCCTCACCATTGCTGCATCAGTCAGGGCAGGCTAACTGCCATCACAAACATCCCCCAAATCTCAGTGACTTGATATGGTAAAGGCTGATTGCTTACTCATGGCCCCACCTTCCCCAAGACCTTGGAGCCCTCCACTGGACTCTGCATCCTACCGTCAGAGGAGGGGAGAGGGAGAGAGTGCACTTAGGTAGGGTCTCATGGGAGATTTCTTAAAGTCTAAGCCTAGATGTGGAATGCATCACTTCTGCCAATATTCCATTGGCCAGAACTCAGTCACATGGCCCTACGTAACTACAAAGGGGTCTGAGAAATGTCCATGAGGTATATGACCATGTTGAAAAGGGAACAGTGTTTGGCGAACACATTGTTTCTGCTGTAACAACTCATGATCACCTTTATTTTACAGATGAAACTAAGTTCTGGACAGCGGAAGTAACTTACCTAGTAGCACACAGCCAGTGAGTGGTAGAGCCGGGGTAAATTCTCGGGAACGAGACAGAGGAGTCACTACCCTCGCAGAACTTCTTGCCTATACTGGAAAGTTCTTGCTGCATTCTTAGAATCTCTCCTGATAATGTCAACTGGCTGTGTTAGAGGGATTTTGGAAGCAGCTTTAACATTTCCCAGGAGAACAGAGTGGTAGTAATCAGTGTGGGAAGAGAGCAATTGCGCCTCTGACCCTGGTGGATTGAAGGATGGATGTCTTTGTTTCACGTCTATTTTCTCCACATGAGAAGCAGTCAGCTTCACCGATTATGTCCTATTGAGAGTGACCTTTCTATTTTTCTCTCTTGAAAATGTGTAATTTAATGTGAAGCATCTATTGATGGGCTACAAGGAGGAAGAATTCTCAGGATAATGTGTGTGACTTTCCCCTTGAAATGAATGAACATTTATTGCATGTCTATTATGTACAAGGCATGGAGCAAGGTGCTTCACATACATTATCTCATTTAGTCTCATTTAAGCTCCCAAGTGCCTCTAATGTAAGAGGCATCATTAGCCAGCTTTTACAGACAAGATAAAAGGAGAAAGAGGAAATGATAGCTTGGCACAGAAAAATGCTAATTCACTTCCAAGAGAAAATGTGCTCACTATCTGATTTCTATTGGATGGATTTCAATTAATATTTTTAACATTAATACCTGCTTCACATTTGTGTAATTCTTTCAGGTTTTCAACTCACTGCCACCTCTTTCATATCTCATTTGATACTCAGGCTAGTCTTGTTCTAGTAACAGTCTAGAGCTATTTGATGGTGTCTTTTTTCAAACCTAAATCTCTTCAGAGGAACTTGCTTTTATTATATAGCTGAAGTTCAGGATGAAGCCAATAGAAATATTGCCTTTAGAAATCTAATCCAAGTCTTCATCTGCAGGGTCTCCCTGGAATGGTGAAATCTCTTGCTTAGTGCAGGCAGCATACATATGAGGAGAGACCCAAGGAAAACCAGAGTTTATTATAAAACATTATGTATTTATTCTTACATGTTTAAATGTCAGTCACCTTCAAAGTATTTTCCATTTGACGCCATCGAGACGTTTTTTCCACTGCTGAAAACAGTTTTTGAACTCGTCGATTTTGATGCCTTTTTAGTGCTCTGCTGTTTTTTGTTTTGCCTCTTCCGCATTGACAAAGTGTTCCCATTTGAGAGCTTTTTTCATCTGGGGAAACAAAAAAGAAGTTGTTTGGGGCAAGATTGGGTGGCTAGGAAGGGTGGGGCACAGGAGTCATGCTGATTTTGGTCAAAAACTGCTGAACACTTAGCCGCATGGACAGGTGCACTCATAAATCATCCATCATGAAATTGGCAAATACATTGAAAGAGTCTTCAAAAAATTTCACTGAAGCCAAATGCAGCTTCTCACAATGACGCCAGCTGGTACACTGATATAGATGGGTTCCTAGAACACTCACCTAGCAGGGGAAGTCTGTACTACATGGGGCCCGTCCTCCAGAAGATAATTTCAGGTTTTTTGTCCCCCACTAGCCCCCATACATCAGTACTCTCATACCAGAGCTGATTGCTATGGTTACATTTGTCTCCACCATTCTCTAAAACTCTAGATTCTAGACATGCCTTTACTACCCTGTCCTTGTCAGGATCTTCATGCCACTCAGTTTGCCCCAGTTAATGATAGCCAAAGAAAAAAAAAGAAAGAAAAGAGCAGGTTTGTGTGTTTGTGCGATTAGGTGCATTTATTCTAAAAAAAACAAAAAAAACAAACCCCTAGGAACCAACCTAAGTGAAACAGGGAGGGCTGACAGCAGATGAAGCATAAAGCAGGTGCTTACTTAATTACTGCAGCTGGTGCCAAGAGTTTGGTATTATTTTTCTCATCGTTTTCAATTATTGGCACCGGTGCTCATTTCGCCTTTTAGTTGAAGCCTCTGAGAAGAGTCTAGGAAACTGCTCTGCCCCTCTCACTTTTACAGAAAAGCAAACAGTTTCTTAAAAATATTGTCAGTAAACCCGTATCTGAGGGTTTGTTGTTTTTGTTTTTGTTTTCTGACTCAAAACAGTTCATTGATTATAGAAAGAGAAACTGGCTTACATGCAATTTCACCTTTTATGTGATTCTTCTAAAACTGTCATGGGCTGAATTTTTAACTTGTTTCAAAAAGACTTGTTTCAACTGTTCAGACTCACCAGTGTGATTTGGATTTCAGAGTTGTATATCTGAGCCCACCGCTTCCTAAGGTGTTTTCTTTTAAAACACAGGTTGTTAAAGTCTCCAGTTGATGTGGCACACTCATTTTGCTATTTGACTTTCCTCCTTTAAGTGGTGAAGGAAAAAGTTGCAAAAATGTAGAATGTAAGCCGTGGCTGAGTAGTTCAGTTGGTTAGAGCGTTGTCCCAATAGGCCAAGGTTGCAAGTTTGATCTCCAGTCAGGGCACATAACTAGAATCAACCAGTGAATGCATAAATAAGCGGAACAACAAATCAGTGTTTCTCTCTCTCTCTAAAATCAATACGTAAGCATTTTTTTAATGTAAGGTGCAAGTTATTTTATACACTGTCATTCTGTAAATGTTTATGAAGAGTAAACACCATGCCAAAACATTATGAAGAACAAACAATGTGCCAAGAACAATACAGAGAACCACGAGGCATGCAAAGATAAGGCCTTTTTCTTTCAGCCAGTTTGGTCTGAAAGGAAAGTGAGAGCAGTACAAGGAGTAATGCAGTTTCGAGAGAAGGAATAGTAATACGGTAGAGAAAGCACGTGTGGACTACTCCCTTCTGATGGCAGACCTAACGTAAAGGAAAAACTTCCTCATTTCCCCCCTTCTTAAAGTGATGCAACTTAGAAGATACTATTCAGTTACTGTATTTAAGGCGAAATTTGAATTTCTAGTCATTTACCATAGCTTTATATCCTCCTTTTTACTCTAATCTCTCTCTGGGTTATTCACAGTATTAAACTGAAAATTCTTTTTTTTTTTTTAATTTCAGAACTTTATTTCAGCTTGCATTTAAGGAAAGGGCAAAGAGAGAAAGGTTGTAGTTCAGAGAGGTCACGAGGAAACCTGGGTTCTGGTCCCGTTTTCACCTTCAGCCACATATGCTCGCGGACCCCAGAGGGCTTAGCCTGGGTGACTCCCAAGGCTCCATTCAGCCCTAATGGTCTGAATGGGCTGCCTCCCGTCTTGGGTTGAAGGAATCCAGCAGCTGTCACCTAGGAGCAGAGGGAAGGGAGGCTTGAGGGAGTATCGGAGGTGCCAGAAGTAGGAAAGAAAGAGCAGTACTTGGTGACATATTCTCGGGACCCTCTGTTTCGGAGCTTCTTATTTAAAGAACACATCACCTGTTAAGTTCAGAGCCAACCACAGTTTATAGTGGGTCTGATTCCTTTTAATTCCCAGTGGGTATAGCACTGGCTCTGAAAGACATAAAGCATGGCTTAGTGAAGAAAATATCTAAGAGAGCTGCAAGCTGCCTAAAGTTTGTGCAGAGCTGTATCCACAAAGAAACCTGGAAGGTAAACGAAGTGAATTCTAAGGAACAGACAGAAGAAAATTAAGGAAAGTGTGGAGTGAGAATGAAGAATGCCATGTCTCTCTGTGGTTCTTTCCTGTCTAATTTCACAGCCAGCAACCTGGTGCAGCCCCTAATTAACTCCATGTCCATAGGTTGCTGCTGGTCCCCAACGAGCCCCTCCCTTCAGACCTTGCTTTTCTGGTTCACACGTCATTGTCCTTCCACAAACACTCCGCTCACCTCTTCGCTTCCCCAGGCAGTGATTTATCACAGAGTTCCTGTTACCTCTCACATCTCTCAACTCTTTAGCCCAGGGTTTCGAGGTCTTGCACCCAGGAAGCATGGTATTAGAAACTGATTTAGCTTTAACCTTGGCCTTTGCAGCTTTAAGGCTGTGTGGCTTTGGGCAAGTTTTTTAACTTCCCTTACCTTCATATTCCTTGTCTATAAACTGCCTGGGGGCTGAGGTCTCCAACTGTGAAGGATATCCTGGAACTACTGAGGAAATCTGACTGCCCTGGTCTCGCATTTCTCAAGAGGGCCCAGATTCAAATATGCTGACCCACGCTTCCAACAGCGTCTATAAACTTGGCAGGCCTTGGGTCTCAAGTTCTAGTTTTTAAAATGTCATCCCCCTAGCTTTTCAAGGCCACTTCTTGTTATTCTCCATAGTGTTCCTTTGCTCTAGACAAGTTAGTGGTCTCAAGGGCTCTGAACAAATCTAAATGCTTCCATCTTATCTGCTCTGGCTCTGAGCCATTGTCCCTGATGGAAAGCAGCCCCTGGTTGCCTATACCATCCCAGGGCTGTCAACTCCCTGGTTAAAACCTCTCTTATCCAGAGGTCCTCATTAACTAATGATACCTAACAACAGGCATTCCTTCCATAGTGACAAGTTCAATAGCCATGTCTTTGACCCCCATGGCCTTTGGCAATCCATCTATTTTAAAATTCCAATCATTCCTCCAAGAGTACATTTTTGGGTAAATAATTGTCAGTATACATATGTAACTATTGTAGGCTTCCCCCTCTCCCCCATTCAGCAATGTATCATAGATGTTTTCTTTCATTGTCTCACAGTCTCCACACAGTGTTAGTGAATGCCTTGGGACTGTATTGACTCTCCCCCTGATGTTGGACAATTCAAGCGTTGTCTTTCAATATTATAAATCTCAGTGCATATAACTTTTTGAATCTTTTGCATCATTTCCCTAGGTGACTCAGATGTGTTGCTATTGTAAGACAAATTTTCTCATGGCATCCCGTAGCCTGTCAATCCTTCCATGTATCTCTAGCCAACTTTTTGGCACTCATCTACAGCTGTTGTCCCAGGCTCCTTCTCTCTGCTTTGGCCTACGCTTACTCTCCCCGTCCTCTCACACTGGGTGAATGGCCCTCCCTAGGACATACATAGCTTTGCCTCAAAGATCCCTGTCTCTTTAACTCTTCCCCAAATCAGTGGTTCTCAAACTGCATGTGCATTGGAATCGTTGGGAGGGCTTGATAAAACAAATTGCTGGGCTCACCCCCAGAGTTTCTGATGCAATAGGTCTGGGTTGGAGCTGGGAAATTTGCATTTCTAACAAGTTCCTGGTGGTACTGATGCTATTGGACCAGGGTTCAGGCCTGGTGGACTCCTGCTCTCATTGTTTCCTCTGATCTCAGAGGAAACAGTTTAGCCTCTCTGATGCACACCTGCCTCAATACCTATCTTCTGAACCTCTTTCCCGTGTTCTCTGGGACTAAGCTCCTACTCACCCTACGTTTTCTTCTAGCACTTCAATGTCTATGCCACTGAAGCTTCTTCCTTTGTCCTTTAAGCATCCTCCCATCATAGCTAAATTAATAATAACCTTTATTTTACCAACATTACCCAGTTCTAACTACCAATCCAGATGTCTCTTCCTGCTGCGAATTTTTCTGAACTTGAACTTATTATTTTTACTTGCTGCTTCTACTTCCTATCCATGTATTTCCTTTTTAATTTCCAGAAATTTCCAAAGCTGCTCTATTGAAACTATCTAGAAAGTTTAAAATTACCCCTTTCTACCAAATTCCATAGCCTTTTTTATTATATAATAATAGCTGTCAATATTCATTGACTTTTAACTGTGTTCCAAATATTGTGCTAAGCACTGCATGTATAGTTTATGTATATATAAATATAACCTCATATGTAGATTACCCTTATGTCACCCATATGTAGTATGTATTATTTTACAGATTAAAAAGAACTAGGTTCAGGGAAGTTAAATAATTTGCTCAATAGCTCAAATGAAGGGATCAAAATCGAACCTGGCTCTGATTCCACATCTCGTGTATTTAAACACAATTCCAGAACATACAGAAAATCCCTGAGCACCTATTGAAATACCAGTACCTGGTTTGAATACCAGAAGTTCCAAATCAGGTGTGACCGAGGCCTAGGAATCTGAATTCTTAACAGCCCCCCTGAGTAATTCTGACGTGATTGTTCCCAGAGCCACACACATTTTGAGAAACAGTCCCTCTGTGTTGACATAATTGGCCACTTCCTTTCTTTAAACACTTCTCTCGGTTGCTATGATACAGCATTTTTTTCCTGGTTCTGTGGGCTTTCTGAATCTGTTGTTCTTCCTCCCCTTCTCCCTCTCCTGCTTGTGTCAATGCGCCCAGACTCTGCCCTTGACCGTCTCCCTCTGTGGTCTGTCCCCATGAGCCCATCCACTTGCAGCACTCCAACTCGGGCAGATGGTTCCCAACCTTGCCCTTCTGGTGCCAGCTTCCTGGGGAGAGCCACAGAGCAGCATGAACTGCTTTTGGAACAGTGATGAACTACAGCCCATGCCTTGGACAAAACCGTAAGGCAGGTGACATTGATCTTGGTGCCCCATCGCCCCACATCACCCTTCGTCTTTCCCCTTGCCCATGAAATCCTTGTGCTTTGCAGCTTTCTAATCAAATCAGTTCAGGAAAAGAGCTGATCATTTTACACAGTTACACTAATGTGTTAATTCTCCCACTCATTTGCATTTTTAAAGCCTTTTATTTCTTTTTGTAGGTTCAACCGATGTTCATCTGTTGAAGACATTTCAGGATTCACTTAGCAGATGGGGGAATTCAGAGGGAAGCTGATGTCGAAGAGGAAGGAGGGTGAGCTGGGTTAAGAGAGACCCTTGTCTTCCCCTTGAAATTTTTTGAAGCTTAGACTTAAAAGCAGCAGGCACCAATGGGAGGGCAGGACTTGGCTGTACTTGCTTCCTGCACACCCTGGGCAGGGATAAGCAATAACTGCAGCTGCTACAGACCTGTCCCCAGAAGCAAGAGGGTGAGGACAGACTGTGGAGTTGGCTGCTCACTGGCTTTCTGCCACCCCCCACACTTGGAATGGCTGGCTTCTCTTCACCTTTCAAGTCTCAACTTAAATGTTCTCTTCCAAGCAGTCAGTCCTGACCACCCTACCTACCTAGGCTTCTCTTGGTGTTGGCAGCTGGTTTCCTTCATTGCATTTTTTCAGTTCGTGATTCTTTTATTTATTTACTTATCTTTCCCGTCTCCATTTGGACAGCAAGGCTTAAGAGGATGAGGCCACTCTGCATTGATCCCCATTGTTCTTGTAGCATAATGCCTGCTTCTAGCAGATATTAAGCATTTGTAGTAGGAATAGCTAAATAGCTGCCCTTCCACCACCTGGCACTTAATAAATAGTCCTGGAGCTGAATTAACTGTCCCCAGTAGCAGTCTCAGTGCTGAAAGACTTGAGGCAATTGGAGAGCAGCTGGTTCACCTCTCTGCTGCAATAGGGGTGTGTGGGAGGCATCAGAAAAAAATATGAAAGACTTTGAACTAGGCAAAAATGATTAGGAGTCCTGTCTAGCATCCTATTGAGTTACCGAAAATTTCATTGTCCTTGAGCTATTTTACAACTCTTTAAGTTATATAAAACTGATAACAATGCAAATAATTCTTGTCAATAGAGATGTAAATGAATTTTGTCTGGCGGAGGTGCAGTTGATTATTGCCCTGTGGCTACTGGCCAGTTTTGAATCTATTTGTAAATTCATTTTAGGATTCCTGATTGCCTATATGTGTGTATTCTTTGAATTCTCCTTTGAACTGGTGGTAACATCTTGCTGGTTTCCTCATGAATTAGTTAAATAAAATCTGTTATGTGTGTTAATTTTATATTTGTGTAAGAATCATGATTTTGGCCTTTTAAAAATTATCTTTTTCAATTGGACTTTCAATCAGAATTAAGAACTTTTCTGCATCAAAGGATACTATCAAGAAAGCAAAAAAACAGCCTATAGAATGGGAGAAAATATTTGCAAATTGTACATCTGGGATCTACAAAGAACCAAAATGCAACAACAACAAAAAACAAAGAAGCCAATTCGAAAGTTGGCAAAGGACTTGAGTAGACAGTTCTCCAAAGAATATATAAAAACGGTCAATAAGCCCATGAAGAGATGCTCGTACATTAGTCATGAGGGAAATCCAATCAAAGCTACAATGAGATACTGCTTTATATCTACTAGAATGGCTATAATAAATTAAAAGAAAACAACAGAAAATAACAAGAGTTGGTGAGGAGGTGGAGAAGGTAGGAATGAAAAATGGTAGCTGCTGTGGAAAACAATTTGGTGATTTCTCAAAAGATTAAACATAACACTCTCAGATGACCCAGTGACTATACTCCTAGGTAAGTATCAAACAAATTGAAAGCAGAGATTCCAACAGATACTGTACACCAGTGTTCATGGCAGCATTATTCACAATAGCCAAAAGGTAGAAACAACCCAAATATCTATCCCCAGATGAAAGGATAAACAAACTGTGGTCTGTATTTACAATGAATATTATCCAGCCATTAGAAGAATGCAAATGGGAACACATCAGCATGTGGACAGTCCTCCGAGCCCTGGGGATGTCTGGGACTGTAGGTAGAGACGAGTGCCCAGCCTCAACCCCGAAGAGCACCAGGAGCCTGAGAAGGCACAGACTCTGCGGAAGAGAGAAAATCGAGTGTGATGTCACAGCAGCCAAGATAGACTAGTGACCATTCTCCCGATGTCTAGCAATTCATTGTCCAGTGACTTGGGGTCACTTCAGCTTCTCCTTAACTCTTGCCATGTGAGATAGCGCCATCCGGTAAGAGTAATACTGCTGGTCATAAACGGAACATTTTCAATGACATACTTTATTGTCAGAAAACTTGTTCCAGTTAGTACAGGATGCAGGAGGACGTTGTCAAATAAAAAGCAAATCCAGACTTAGGAGAGACTTTTATTCAAATAGTTATTGCCAGGGGGAAAGGGACTATTGCAAGAGGGGAGGAGGACTGTTGCAGCAGGGAGAACCTGCAAGTGCCTCAAGGTTCAAGCAAACAAAGGCCTTCTTTTATAGAGAGGTATGAGCAAGGCTAGAGACAACCGAATGTGGGGACGCGGCACTAAAGGGTGGCATGATCAGATACTAGGTCACAGAACAGTGTATGCTGCGGCTGGTCTGTTCACGGGAGGGGCTGTAGGCTGGCTCTGGCTGAGCGTGGGCCATGTCCAGGGGCTGGGAGGAAGGGAAGAAGCTTACGCAAAGTTCGGTTAACATTTTGTTCCAGTTCATCAGTGGGGATGAACAGTACGGCTTGTCATTTATGAGGCAAAGAATGGGGATTTAGAGGGTCTGTGCCTAGCCTTCTCGCAGGTTAAATAGGGGACAGCCGAGTCTTAGCTAAGTCGTGTGGGAAAGAGTGGTCGTTTGCAGTAAGCTATTTTCCAGAACACAAAAACGGGGATTACAAAAATGTGTGTCACTGGAAAACTTCTATTTATGGATCTAAGTATTTCTTTGGGTGCTGTTGCTTTTATATGGCCAAAGTAAGGAAGGCCT